>ML675623.1:14096593-14182234 GCA_007922155.1 Mesoclemmys tuberculata
CAGAGACACACACGGACAGACACACGGACACGCTCAGGGACACACGCTCACGGACGGACACGGGGAGGCTGCCCGAAGTTGCGCCCCGCCGCGCTCCACGGGCCCGGAGCTGGGATCGGGGCCCGGCCGCCTGTGCCCGGCGCCTGCTGGCGGGCAGGGCAGGGCAGGGCAGCGGAGACGTGGCCGGGGCTGGTTCTGTGCGAACCCCCCACGCTGTTGTGTCTGGCCCACACCTCGCTCGCGGCCGGGCCGGGGGCGCAGGTCGGTGCCGTGCCGAGACGGGCGGTCTGAACTCGGAGAGATCCGCTCGCTCCGGAGCGGCCCGGCCCGTGCGGTACCCAGAGCCCCTCCGCCCCGCCGGGTCCCTCCGCCGCAGAGCCGGGCCCTGCCTGCAGACGCTGGGACCCCGGGCTCCGTTGCCCCGGCCGAGTCGTTCCCAATTGTCCGCGGGGCGCCCGATCCCTTTCCCTTCAGAGCGCGTCCCTGCCCGCCGCCCGCCCCTCCCTGGCCCGGCCTGGGGCGGCGGGTCCGCGCTGGGACGCGGGTTTCAGCCCAGGGTCCTTGGACTCCGCTCTCGGGTCTGATTTGCCACTGGGGGGGAGGCTGCGGGCCCGGGGGTCGGGCTTTGCGGTTTACGCGGCGGCCGTGTGTGGACGCGGGGCGAGCCCGGCCCCGGCGGTGCGTGTCCCACCGAGCGCGGGCCCGGGCCAAGGAGGCTTTAAACCCCCAGCGGCGGCGGCGGCCCGCCCTAGGCGCTCCCCGTGCCTGGGTCTCTGCGGCGCCGGGGCCGGCGGGGGAGCTCTGCCCGGGACCCCCGAGAGCAGCCGGCGGGCCGGGCCGGTCCCCGGCCCTTCTCCGGGGCGCTGGAGCCCAGGCAGCACGTGGAGCCGGGGCTGTTATTAATTTATTCCTATAAATCATCAACCGAAAGATACACACGGGGCTGCGATTAGGCTGAATGGGGAGGCGGGTTCTTCGCTGAGCGCCTGTAAAGGAGCCGGGGGGGGGCGAGGAAAACCCCGGGCGCTGGTTGTGTTTTGCCTTTTTTTATTTTTTGGGTGAATTTTCCTAAATACATAAACAGAAACTGGGCATCGCCCGGGGCTGGCAGCGTGCACAGGTGCGGACGGGGTGGCGCTGCTCTGACCATGGGGCAGCGGCCCCTCCAGGCCATGGGCACCCCCGTGGGAACCTGCCCCCAGCGGGGAATATTTCACTCCCAGCCCAGGTGGCTTGGGAAGAAGCCGGGTGGAGTTCCGGGGCTCGTGGAGGCTGGGACCCAAAGCGGCTCGGAGAAACCCTTGGGCCAAGCCTGCCCCTGGTGCAAAACCCACAGGCGTGACCCCAGTAGGTCGCCCGTGTGTGGGAGTAGCGCTGGAGGGGAAAGAGAGTCTGGATCAAACACAGAACAGATCTTCGAAGGGCTCCAAGAGGGCCC
Source organism: Mesoclemmys tuberculata (assembly GCA_007922155.1). Taxonomy (NCBI): domain Eukaryota; kingdom Metazoa; phylum Chordata; order Testudines; family Chelidae; genus Mesoclemmys; species Mesoclemmys tuberculata. The sequence goes on from ML675623.1 coordinate 14,098,032, forward strand.
CAGAATCTCTCTGGCTAGAAATGCTCTGCTTGGATAAGGAGAGGAAAGCAGTTAGGACTGCTTTCTTCTGCAGCCCGGGCCAAGTGTATAGTCGGAGTGTGTTACCCACCAGCATGGTGACCCTGAGTGTGAAATGCTCAAGGAGTTTAGAGAGGCTACAATTTCCTCCCCCAATATTAATAGGGGATTTCACCTATCCTCTTATTGATTAGGATCACGTTAGGATCAAGATGGGAGGCAGAGTTCAAGTTTCTAGACACTGCAAATGACTGCTTCTTGGAGCAGCTGGACCTGGAACTCACAAGAAGAGAGGCAGTTCTGGATTTAGTCCTAAGTGGTGCATAGGAGTTGGTCCAAGAGGTTAATATAGCTGAACCGCTCTGTAACAGTAACCATAATGTAGTTGGTCCCCCCTCCACCCCAAGGATGGTCAATACAAAGCAATCCATCCCAGTGGCATTTGACTTCAGGAAGAGGAACTACACATAAATGAGGAGGCTAGTTAAATGGAGCACAAGAGTGAAATGCCTGCAAGCAGCATGGAAACTCTTAAAAATCACCATTTGTGGAGGCTCAAACTATATGTGTACTCAGTAATAATAATTAATTAAAAAAACCAGTAAGATGCCCCCAAAAATGCCCACATAGATAATCAGAGTAAGAGGTGGTTAGAGACCAAAAAAAAAAAAATCTTTTAAAAATCAGAAGTCAAATCCTACTGAGGAAAACAGAAAGGCGTATAAACTCTAGCGAGTCACATGTAAACTTGTAATTAGGCAAAAATATTTTTGAAGAGCAGTTAGCAAAAGACATTAAAAACTAACAGCAAAAAAATTAAGCCTCTCAGAAGAAGGAAGTCTGCCAAACAATTAGTGGGGCCACTGGACAATCCAGGTGCTAAAGGAGCCCTCAAGGAAGACAGGGCCATTGCAGAGAAGTTCAGTGAATCTTTGCATTGGTTTTCACTGCAGAGGATGTGAAGGACATTCCCACACCTGAGCCATTCTTTTTGGTGACAAATATGAGGAACTCTCCCAGATTTGAGCTGCCAGAGGAGATTTTGGAACAAATTGATAAATGACATAGTAACAAGTCACTGGGACCAGGTGGCATTCACCCAAGAGTTCTGAAGGAACTCTTTTATGAAATTGCAGACCTCCTAACAGTGGTATGTAACCTATCACTTCAATCAGCCTCTGTACCAGGTGGCTGGTGGATAGCTAATGTAACGCCTATTTGGAAGAAAAGCAGTCCCAGCAGGCCTAGCTTTGGTACCAGGCAAATTGGTTCAAATCGTAGTCAAGAACAGCATTATCAGACATTGGGGTGAACACGATATGTTAGGAAAGAGTCAGCATGGCTTTCGAGAAGAGAAATCATGCCTCCTCAATCGATTAGAATTCTTTGAGGGTGTCAACAAATATGTGGACAAGGACAATCAATTGGATACAGTGTACTTGGACTTCCAGAAAGCCTTGGACAAAGTTCCTTACCAAAGGCTCTTAGGCTCAGTAGGCAGTTGTAGGATAAGAGGGGAGGTCCTCTGGTGGATCAGTAACTGGTTAAAAGACAGAAAACAAAGGGTAGGAATAAATGGCCCATTTTCACAGTGGAAAGCGGTAAATAGCAGGGTCTGCCAAGACTGGGTGTTCAGCTTGGAAAAGAGACAATTAAGGGAGGAGACGTGATAGAGATCTATAAAATCCTGAGTGGTGTGGAGAAAGTGAATGACGGGATGGATCACTCGATAATCGCCCTGTTCTGTTGATTCCCTCTGAAGCGTCTGGCACCAACCACTGTTGAAAGGCAGGATCCTGGGCTAGATGGACCATTGTTCTGACCCAGTATGACCGCTCCTATGTGCTTGGAAAGGGAGCTGGGCTATGAGAATAAGTTACCATTTCAGTTAATCTGAGCTGAGTCCATGCTGTGGCTTCATTGACTTCAGTGGGATTTCACCGAAGGCGCAGTTGTAGTCACCCTGTCGCCTCCAGTCAGAATAATAGTTTCTGACAGTCCCCAATGTGCCGTATTCTGGGTGGCCCCCTGTGGTTAGCACAGCCTCATCTGCAAGGCTCCTACTTTGTCCGAATTTAAATCCTCTTAAAGATCCACTTCTTCCATGCTGTTTCCAGTGACTTTGGTTTACCTATCTATAAAGTGCCGTTTGCTGCTTGATTTCCCTTGTCTTCTATCTACTTGTCCAGCCTTAGATTGTGAGTTCTGTGGGGCAGGGATTGTCCTTGAGAGCTGAGACAGTAATCCTCAATAAATAATAAGGACTTTTGAATGGCTTCTGCCGAAAGGATCATGTGCGTGCTACATGCAGACAGTAGGAACTCACTCTCTGCACTCTGATGCTGAGGTGCCATAAAAATCCACCTGTAAGTCGAAGGTGATGTGAGAAATGCCTGCTTGAATAACTGTGGGTGTAGACGCAACCTTTCAATGCAGCATAAAGGAGTCTGTTTAAAATAAAAGGGTAAGGGGTGGACAGTGAACACATCACACCCAGAAGCTTTTAAGCCCTTGCGTGTGTACAGAGAGATAGATTAGATAGGTGGTCTATGCAGAGAGCCTGGTTTATAATCCAGGCGTATAAATTCTTGGCATATTTCTCGGAGGATGTTGTTGAGTTTTATTTACCTGTTTTCAAGGTTGGAGGGGTGGGGGTGGCACGAGAGAGTGAGGGAATCCTTGGGAAGAAGCTTCATGTGACATCAACGATATGATTTAGCTATGAACAGACAACCTCCACTGGGAAGATCAGGCATAGTTTTAGAAAAGCCGTTTTGGGGCATACATTCATAGCTAGATTATTGTTATCTTTACTTAGGGATGAACTTCCATTGACTTCAATAGGAGGGGTGGAGGTGGACAAGGAACACAGAATCAGGCCCATTATCTGCTTTGTTCAAACCAGGGAATGCTACACATACACACAGGGAGCTAAGGTCCAGATTTGGGGGGTGGGCGCTCAAGGAAGCCTTGTTCTATTCACATTAGCTGAAGATCAGGCTGTGAAAATCTATCTTAATTTAGTACTAAGCTAACCAGTTTCTCTTAGAAATGCTGAGAAATGCTATTTGAGTAGCTTGATTTCCAGTAACTTATAAAAGCAATGGTCTGAGATAAACCAATCACAGCTGAAGAAAATCTGGATATGGATTGGAAGCCGTGTGGGCTAGTGGGCAGATCTTAGGACTCGGGAGATCTGGGTTCTTAGTCCTGGCTCTGGTCTCATGTGTGACCATGGGCAAATCACTTCCCCTCCCTGTGTCTCAGTTTCCCCTTTTGTAAAACGGGAACAGTGGTACTGCCTTCCTTTAAAAGCCGTTTGAGATCTATGGATGAAAAGTGCTATATACGAGTTTGTGTTGTTATCACTTCCTGCTCTCTTTATCATCTTCCTAGGTAACAGGAAGGCAATGAAGCTTCAAAAGCTTTCTTGCTTCTTTCAGTAGCCAGGGATTTATAGGTAATTCTCTATATAATCTTAAATGCTCTTCGTCTTTTGGAAACATAGTCCAAGTCTTAAAATGATGAGCTCTTTCCATTTTTTTAAAGATGATAAAATTATTCCCCTACAAGAAGACAGAAGCAAAGGAGGGCAAATCAGACATTCTATTTCCAGCCACCACCAGCCAGGTCAAGAAAAGGGACTGCGACCAAAGTAATTAACAACAGTTTTTCTGGATCTCTGCGTACCTGTAATCCCCTTGCAGAGTGGGAAAGACCTGGCTGGATTATTGTGGATTTGCAACCAAGACAGACTGCTGCTGAATCAGCTTGATCATATGGGGAGAGGTATAGCAAAGTGACCCATAGCAAAGAATAAGGTGGGGAGAGCCAGCACTAGCTGAGATTTTCTAATAAGAACCGCAGTCTTCCCATACCTAGGGACAGTTGTGATGGCCACACGGAGCCAGGCAGAACTGTACAATAAGCTGTCGGGAATAACTGACTTGAACAGATTTCATTCTCTTCATGAGATTTTTTTTTTCTGATGTATTACCATTCAAAATTGTTCATGAATCGCTTTCCACAAACGATCCTTGGTTGGTAGAGCGTCTTTTGTTGTTTTGTTTGCTTGCTTGCTTGTTTTGCAAGCCTTTCATTTAGGGTGTCCAAATTTGAGATCTGTTGGTTAGCTTTGACTGCGGGCAAGTCATGTAGCATTGTTTCTGTTCACTGGCTGAATTAGTGTAACCCTTAAAATCCTGCTGGCGGCGGTGAGGTTCCAAACTCACTTTCTGGGGAAAAACGTCTCTAATACCGGCTTAAAACTCACTGCTTGGATGAATTTTCATATTCCTGCCAGTATAGTCACTTGCTAAACTTGAAACGGACGCAGTTGAGGCAAGCTAATTGTTATCTGGAATTCAAATGGCTATTCCTGTACTATATTTGGAGGGATTGTTGAGGTATAAGGAATGTGAGGATGTCACCCGAGGTCCGAGGGTGAAAAGCACAGTACAAATACCTACCTAGGAGATTGATGGGAGACAGGAGAAGTGCTGACAGGTGGCCCTAGTCCTGATGGACTTTCTCATATGCATTGTCCCACTGATTTCATTGATTGCACTTGCAGATAATACACATCAGATTTGACTCTACAATTCTTATGTTGGGGAATGGGGCAGCTCAGTTTTCGATAACATGAATGAAGATTTCCCAGACAGTCTGGACCTGGAACTCTGACATAACCTTGATGTAATTATGTTTGCTCCAATTAAGCGTTTGCACGATCGACCCCATAAGCACATGAGTAACTCTATTTATGGGAATAGTTCCACTGAACTATGCTTCCGTGCTCAAGTTTTTACAGGTTTCAGGATGTGGTATGAAATATATAGAGCAGTCTTTCATGCCACCGTGTGTATGTTCTGGGCCTTTCTGTATTTCTCTATACCTGGATCTTTCTATATTTCACTGATGTGTGAATTGTTTCAGTCCAATTCTGTTTAAAGGAACTTTGACCATCATTTAAAATCATATAATTTAATTTGACGCTGTTTATAACAAACCCTTAAAAACCAGAGTCTGTTTTACTATAAATGTTTTCCTCCATCAGATGTGCACATTTGTTATTGGGGAGGGTTGTCCGTAAGTACTAGACTATGGCACTGATCTCACCTTTTGGGGGATGGGGCCAACCTTTTTGCTCGAAGTTTGTTTGTAGAGGGCCTAGCGCAATAAAGCCCTGGTCTATGACTGGGGCTCCTACGCACTAATAGAATAATATTATGTGTATGTATAATACATGCCGTGATGACTGGTGTCCTATAAATGAATGAATATGTAAGAAAAATGTCACAGAAGTACTCATTTTGAAAAAGTCACCAAAATAATTAGAGGGACTTTATTAATGGCTGTAGCAAAATTAAGGGATAGGGTTTCAAATTTTGAGTCTACTGTACGTAGATGGGGTCCATTCCATAATCAATACACCTCAAATTCTTCCTATTTCTATTTTTCCGTTTTTGTTAGTTATTTTTATTACCATAGCATCTAGGATCCCCAGTCATGGATCAAGGCACCATTGTGCCAGGTGCTGTACAAACAATGAACAGCCAGTGGGAATTTTCAATTTTTGGAGAAAGCAGGATTGGGCATGACAGCACATTTTTAAATAAAATAATTGTTTTCAGAGGGAAACAAGGGGGAAAAACACTTATAACAAATTATTTTTCTGTACCCCTTTTCATGTTGGTTACTAGTAGTTTGTCTTTCAAGACAAAAAGTAAGATATCTTTTTGTGGTGTTGGGTTTTTTTTTCCTTAACAAGTTGAAGGATCCCAAATAACAAATGAGTTGAAAATGCAGTTGGATGGTTATTCCAAATAAAGTATTAGAATATGTCATTGTTTTAGTACACAACAGTGACCGGGCTCATGTTCTAAAATGAGTTTTGAGCATTACAGCACTTCCTTTTAATTCTGCCTCCATGTCTAGGAAAATAAATCCAGTCATCTTAAAGAACTGAAATGTATGTTTGCATGTTAACCTGCTTTTACATAGCTATACTTAACAGATTTAACCATATTTACCATAAAATGTATTATTTATTTCGAATTAGATGCACCCCGAAAGAGGATGACTTGCCATGCCCTGGAGGTGCCATGGAAAGAATTTAAAAATAGAATACAATCAGACCCTAACCCTGCAAACATTAATACATATGCAGTGCTGCAAAACCCAAGCATTCAAACTCACGAGACGTGTCTCAAATTGTAAGATTTTAAAAAGCGAATAGATTTGGGGTTCTTGTGCCATGTCTTCTCATTTCTAAACCTTTAGGCTGTACTTGGTTCATGGTTGGGGGCTTTTCTCTGCTATTAGGAGGGGTAGAAAAATAACTTTTTTTTGGAAATGAAAGCTGAGATACTCACATGTTCGCTTACTCCAGGAGCTGAGACTTGGGGGGGGGAACACAACAACAAATATCACAAGACTTGTAATAAAGTCCCCAACAGCTAGCAACGCTGCTTTGCACACTGTGAGTTGCCCACAGAGAGAGAAACGTGAGCTTGGCAATATGCCGTGGTGTGAAGGTAATCAGAATTGAGCTTTTCAGACTGAAGTCCAAATGTCTGCTCTGACTTGAAGCAAACTTTCACAAGCTCTTCCCTGTCTTGGTCAGGGTCCCCGCATGAGGGGGAAAAAGGATACACTTTACCGGCCTGGAGGCCTGGCCCAGGCTGCAACCCCCATGCAACCCCCATGTTACAAGATTGTACTGGGCCTGAAAAAATTATGCTTGGGCCCTGGTCTTGGTCTGCCAGAGTCCAGTTGTGAAGCATCTGGGCCAATTGCTAAGCATCTCTTTGCTCAGGTTTTGGAGACGACAACGAGCTCAAAGGAGCGTGTAATTAATTAGGGCTTGCAAGTAAGTTGTGAGTTTCACTATGAATGAAGGGCTAGAATATTTCCCATTATAAATGCGTGGGAGCGATAGCTGGATGTAATTTGTAAAGCACCTTGAAGTGCCTGCAAGGTGGTAGCCAAATTGCAAGCTGCTAAGGTCTAGGTCTCAACAAAGGCAATGTTCTTTGTGGTAACACTCCAGGCGATCTTTGGTTCTTCTAACTCCCAATAATGCAGTGCAAAAGAGCATAGAATAGAGGCCAGGTAACGTGAAAAAATGTCCATTTTTCACAAAATTAGAAGTCTTTCCCATCTGCTCTGTTGATGAGTAAACTGTGCCAGAGATTACAGGGTTATACGGGGTGGAGCTGGGAATGGAACCTAGATCACCTGACTCCCAGTCCCTCGCTTTAACCGCTGGGCAGCATTACCGACTTCACTTCTCACCCACTTGCGGTTTTTCCCGCTGGAAGCAGGAGTGACGGGAAAGAGTATCTTTGTGGATCGAATACCAGAGGCTCAGATTAAAGGGCTGATCCTGCCCCCTTTGGAATGGAGGGTAATCTTTGCCTTTGTCTTCCAGGGGAGCAGGGTGGAATCCATGTCTCTGTGCTGGTTTCATGGATGGAGTGATTTATTTTTTTTGAAGGCAGTGGGTCCATTATCAGTAAAACAGCCCACCTCAGGCAATTGCAAGGAAATCCCATTGTGGGAGTTTTGGGCCCATCTGTAACGAATGCTGGGTTTTACTCCTGCCCTCAAAAGCCTTGATGCTGCCATCCTATCCTAATCTATTCTTAGCATTCAGGCTGCAGCTTTGTCATTGGAACAAGCTTGCCCTGGGCATCTCCCCTCAGACACCATTAATTGTTTGTTTCCCCCTGTAGTGAGGACCCCTGGCGGGCTGCAAAGATGATCAAGGGTTACATGCAGCAGCACAACATCCCCCAGAGGGAGGTGGTGGATGTCACAGGCCTGAACCAGTCCCACCTCTCCCAGCACCTCAACAAGGGGACGCCCATGAAAACGCAGAAGCGGGCAGCGCTCTACACGTGGTACGTCAGGAAGCAGAGAGAGATTCTCAGACGTAAGTACTCTGATCTAGCTATATTTGTTCCTTCAGGCCTTCTCGCAACGGTTCATGAATGGGCAGATCTGCTCTGAGAAGTAACTGTATGAGGGATTTCACGTGTCTCTCCGATACCTCAATTCAATCAAGCACACGCTTGGCTTTAAACTCATGATTCAGTAGGACCACATGGTTAAAGCAAGCATGTGCTCAAGTGTTTCGCTGGATTTACACACTTAAAGTTAACCACTTCGCTTGAGTTTCCCCGTTATTTCTGTATCAAATGTTCTCTGTCCATCAATAAAATGAAGCAGGAAGAAAATGAATTATCTTTTTTTTTTTCCCACTCTCAAATCATAGTTTGTTTTCTTATGGAGACATTTTATGTCTTGAGCATCCATCACCCCATCACTTCCTGATTGAGCTGGCCATGTGATCAGATGGGACCACCACAGCTCCTTGACAGTGCCATTGCTCAAAGGATTATGCTGCATTTTTGGTGGTTGGTTTATAAGTTTACTGCATACATTTTTTTTTTAAAGAGGCTTACAAGTACATTAAAAAAAAAAAAAAAGCCCATAGGAAATACAACGAAACCCACTAAGCAGCAATGTGCAACTTCCATGTAGCTCTCAGTAAATCACTTTGAATTGCCCCATGTATGTATTACAATTCAAACTAGACAAATAATTAATAATGAACACGTTTAGAGGACTTTTGCCTGTCTTTCTGCAGCGTCTCAAATGTATTCATTATTCACAGTTATCTGGGGAATAGTTTCTTCAAATAATTCTTGGTCTGTATCTTGTTTCTGAACAGTTTGTTTTGAGTATTCTAAATTCAAGCTGATTTGATTGGACACTTAAATCACCTCCTATGATTTCTGATCCCTGATTAGAAGAGTGTGGCTCTTAGAATCAAATTTATGGGGTGAAAACTCGTGCTGTTTGCCCCCAGTTGAGCCTAACACAATCTCCTGAATAGTCCCATCGGCTTCAGTGGGATTGGTTACATGCTTAGTTAGGCACATTCTTAAGTATCTTTCTGACTTGGGGCCCCCGAATATTTTTATAATACTTGCTTAAAACTTGCTGTTTCTGGGATGTTCCAATCAGTGACCTTATTTGCCAGAGTATTTGTGGAAAATGAACCCTTAAAAATGGGGACGTGAACACAGCAGAAAAAAATCTGTTCTTCAAGAATGTGACTATTTGAGGAAATGTATTTTGGCCAGTATTTTTCAGTTCTGTCGCTGTATCATTCTTATCATGTTTGCTGTGCTGTTAGGAATCTTACCGTCTATCCTGAAAGGAGCAATGACAAATGTCTTAGGCAAAACTTGTCGTTTTAGTATATTGATAGAAATATAGCTGTCGGCTGAAGAAAAATATAACTGAAATCAATCGGGGGTTTTAGCCGCAATTTAAATATCCCTCTGCAGTGTTTGTAAACCAGTGATTATAGCCCTGTGCTAATGCAGAGAATCAGAATGTTTAATATCAAGAGGATAATGGAACAAAAAGCAATAATGAGTGCGGATTTATATGGTGCGATTGACCTTTGTGCAATTGAGCACACCTTTAAGCTTAAGGATTTAAGTGGGGCATACATGGCACCAAAATTGATACATTTCACCCACGAAGAATACACCGTGCCAAAGAAACTGGTTATTTCGTGATAGCATGAGAGTCAGCAGGTGAAGTGAGCTCAGTAAACGTGGCATTTTTGCGGTTTAGTGAAGCATTTGACACCGTGTCTGTCAGAGGCCGGGAAAATAAAACGGTAACGGGATCTACAGAGGAAGGCTGATCTTGATCCCATTGGTGGGATTCGACCTTGACTTCCGGGAGAACGGGGTCAGAGCCCAGAAGAAGCAAATATGCCTATCAAGTGCCTTTTAAGTGATCAGTAAGTTGGAGCAGACAAATTTGCACATGTTTGAAAGAGGGAGATGATTTCAGGTGTAAGCTGGGCTGATGGATTGAAATTAAGAAAGGGAACAACTTTTTGCTAAATATCAGGAAAAACTTCCTGGCAGTGAGCTTCGCAGTATTCGTCTGCGGAATCATTTCCAAGGGAAGCAGACGTTCCATCACTTGGGACAGGAGAAATTTTCCTGCATGGCCAGGGCAATGGACTAGGTGACCTAGTAATTGCCTATATTCTAACAGTCACCGTCCAAGCTGAATGATGTACGAAGCACAAGCAACCAGTTGTTGTTGTCAGTGGAAGTTGATTAGCATTTTAAAATGTTTTGCTTTAGTGATCGAAGGCTAAGTTAGTAGCAATATATGTAAGGCAGAAGTGATTCCTCCCCCGTTCCTTTTAAAGGACTCTTTCCTTTTAAAAAACCCTAAAATTCCTGTCTGCTGCATTTCCATGTTTCCTTCAGCGATGCTCTAGGCAATGAAGAATGCAGAAAAGTTTCAGGTTGTTCCTATCGCCTCCTTTACCAGTCCAAATCTAGCTTGTGCCATCGAGTTCAATGGCCCCACAAACCTCCGTTTTACTCATGTAATTAGTCCTTACTCATGTGAATCGTCTCATTGTCTTCAGTGGGGTTATTCCAGTGAGTCTAGGTTTGCAGGATTGGGCCTGAACCTGTGTCTTAAAAAATCTTGTCCTCCCAGAGGAATGAAGTATTTATTATGCTCTTTCAGGAAGAAAGGGAGTCCAGAAAGTTTTTTAAACTGAGTGCCAGTGCTTTGAAAATCCATCTAGAGGGGAAAAAACCCCCCAAAACCCACAACCCCCTGCTCCAACGTTGGGCTCTGTTTCTCTTATTGTCGGAAGGGAAAAGCTATTATAAAAAGAAGGAGAATTTTCCTGCAAAACTGCGAATAATAAAAGTGGCCATCAATCTCCCTTTACTGCTGTGCTGACAGGCCCCAGCTCTGCGGCAGGCATGGAAGGTCACTCTTTCTCCTCGTGCCTCTGCTGTGCTGCATTGCTCAAGGTGCTCGGTTTTGGAAATGGCGATCCTGCTGTACACATGTGTCGATTTAAGCTTCCTTATTGGTGCAGGAGTGTGTTTGTTTCCAATTCATTTGAAATGGAGCTGTATCTTAGTTCCTAAAGAGGCAGCATTTGGGGGATCTCTGAAGTCTGACAGCCTAACTCTTAATGTATTATTCGAAGTTTACAGAATCCCCCCCCCCAAAGAAGTACACGCAAGGCATGCCTTCTCATTAAGGGCGCTGCCCCACAGCTCAGCGAGCCTCATGCGTCTCAATAATAATTTTAGAACATGCCTCTGTGGCTGTCTTGGAATAGGCATGGGAAGGCATTTCGCAGGTTAGCAGCATTTGCAAGAGGGAGAGGGGAAGCTCGTGGAAAAGTCACATGTTCGGAAAAGCTGAGTCCGTGCCCCAAATGGAACAGAACCGTCTCTGAGCTGCCAAAAATTACGAATGCCCGTCCCCGCGTTGTTTGCATTTTCTTGGGACTCTGCACGCCCAGCCTGGAGCAGAGGTGACAGCCTGGTCTTGTAAGATTTCCAGTCTGGCTTTGCAAACCGAAGAGGTTTGGACAGAGAATCATCCGTGTCCTTGGATGCTTTCTCTGAACTTTGAGTGGACCAACTGATTCGTTCGGACTAGGTCCTGGCAACTTTATCTGTGTATTGCTGTAGCACCACCAGGCTCCACTAATGTCTGCAACGTTAGGCTGGCTAAGAGCTGTGAACAATTTCACACCCCGTGCTATGTAATTAAACTGGCCCACGTCCTGGTATAGACGCTGCTAGGTGGACAGAAGAATTCTTCCATTCACCTAGCTGCTGACTCTCAGGGGGTGGATTCACTACCACGATGGAAGAATCCCTATGTCTAGTAACAGACGGTCCTTGCCCTGGAGATCTCACATGCAAAACAAACAAGACAGACAAAGGGTGGGAGCTGGGGGAACTGAGGCACAGACCAAGGGCTTGTCTACACATACAGCGCTGCGTCGCTGCAGCTTCTGGGGAAGACACTCTCTGCCATTAGCAAAAGAAAATCACCTCCACGAGCGCCAGTAGCTACGTCAGTGGAGAAGCTCTCCTGCCAACGTAGCGCTGTCCATACCGGTGCTGAGGTTGGTGTAAATTACATTGTTTGGGGGTAGGGTGACAAGATGTCCCAATTTTATCAGGACAGTCCTGATATTTGGGGGTTTGTCTTGTATAGGTGCCTATTACACCCCCGTCCTGATTTTTCACGCTTGCTATGTGGTCACCCTATTCAGGGGGGTGGGGGGGATATTCACACCCCCAAACAACATAGGTTATACCGACATAAGTTGCAGCCTTGGTGACGTACTCAAGGTTGTACTTGAAACCTTTCTCTCGAGTTGATTTCTGCTCTGTTTTGACAGGTTTGCTAGTTATTTATTTTGGGGCTACTGAGTGCCTCTGAAACATGACTGAACTGATTCACAACACCCTTCTGAGGAAGGAAACTGAGGCACAGACACGGGGCAGTGACTAAGACCCAAATTGCCAGCCTTCCTTTAATGTGACCTAGCCACAAGCCACTCCCCATCTCCCCCTTCCCGACAGGTGGTAATCTGTGAAGTGCACTGATGGCTTTATCTAAAGCATTGAAATGATGGGGTACCTTTAGCGCTCAGCTGCATACATGTCAATCCAGAGCAGCAATTAGCTGTTCTGGATTGGCCCTGGCATCGCTGAGTGCAGGACGGGGGATAGGGGCGGGGATGGCAACTCTGAGTCTGTCTGAAGGGTAACTTAAACCCGTCGAAAAAGCATCAACGGTGCAAACAGCTGTGAGTTGCTCACATGCGAGAGGGGTCACTAAAGATGTCAGGGGGTTGCCCAAGAGTCTGCACATAACCATGTATTAGGGCTGTTGACAAGTCCGTGCTTCATGTTTCTCACTGCTCGTGAGTGGGTGGGTTTGGGAAAGGCAAGGAGAAGTGGGTTCCCTCTCTGACCCTGCTGCTATCCAGATTGCTGCCTGCAAATAAATTGCCTATTGTTTCAAATTGCAGTGTTAAGGCTCTTTAACCAAAGAGATCAATGGCACAGACTGAAGCGATTAGCCAGCCCCAGTCTCACACATTCGAGGATAACTTTATTGACCTTTCCACTGATGGCAGTGGGGTCTGGGTGGGGCATGCGACGCTGGTGTGTACTGCACAAAGCAAAGCAATTGGCATCAATACAGCATCACTGGGTGGTGTTTTCTGGCCTGTGTCGTGCCGGAGATCAGACTAGATGGCCAGAATGGCGCCTTCAGATCTTAAATTCTATTATTATTTTCATTTATTATTTAATTGTATTGTAGAGTCTCAATCAGTGACCAGGATCCTCTTGTGCTAGGCGCTGTACAAACAAAGAGACAGTTCCCGCCCTAAAAAGCTCACAATCGCTGTATAAGCCAACAGACAGCAAGTGGATGCAGAAAGGCAGATGGGGGAGCACAAGGCAACACTGTGATGATTTGAATATGAATGCAGGTTATTTTCTGAGTGGCTGTGGCTATAGGCCAGATCAAATCTGCTCCTTTCTCTTTCAGAATTCAACCAGACAGTCCAGGGTTCTGGAAATATGACAGACAAAAGCAGTCAGGATCAGCTGCTGTTTCTCTTTCCAGAATTCAGTCAGCAGAGCCAGGGCACAGGCCAACTCGATGAATCTTGCTCTGAAACCCCCAGCAAGAAGATGCGACGGAATCGATTCAAATGGGGGCCTGCCTCACAACAAATCTTGTACCAAGCCTACGACCGGCAAAAAAACCCTAGCAAGGAGGAAAGGGAAGCCTTAGTGGAGGAATGTAACAGGTAAAAATGTCACTGAATTGGCTCCAGAGAATATTTCCCTCTCCCTTCCTAGCCCCATTGTCTCTCAATTAGCTGGAGAGCCTTTGTTTAAAAAAAACAAACAAGCCAAGGGAGCCCAAATCCTTATGATACTTGGCTTCTCATGTGCACTGTGGGAGAGAGGGAACCGGCTCTATATAACAGGAGCCTGGCTGAACAGCTGTGCAGATAAATGAGCGCAGGAGCCTGGAAAAGATGTCCCATACCTTCCCTTCTGCACGATTCTCTCTGAGGGCAGGTCTACATTGAAAACGCTGCATCACCGCAGCTGCAGCACTTCAGTGAAGATGCTACTATTCTGCGGTGGGCTACTCTCATCACCGTAGTTAATTCACCTCCATGAGAGGTGGTGGCTCCCCACATAGCACTGTCTACACTGGGGCTTAGGTTGGTATAACCGAGTAGCTCAGGGGTGTAGGTTTTTTACCACCCCTCTTCCCCTCCCCACAAGCAACGTAGTTTATACTGATGTATGTTTATAGAGCAGACCTGGCCTGGGCATAAATTCTTGCCTTCCACATAAGAAGATGCGATTTGCCTGAGTTGCAAGACTTGGATCAGACGTTCCCCCCAAGTTTCTGTGTGTGTGCATATGCTTCCGGATATTTCTGTCGATTAAGCTCCAATCCACAAAGGACCCAAGCGTGTGTGTAACATTAAGGGCATGAGCAAATCCACTGAAATCAAGGGGCCTATTCGGGTGTTTACAATTTAAGCAGGCACTTAAGGGCTCTGTTGGCTTGAGCTCTTATACAGGCCACAAAACTGGGATACAAATTCCAGCTGCTTTCAGTGGTGTCCCGACACAGGGTTTGGGTTTGTGCCCGTCCCAAATGCCGAGTTTAGCCTTTTTTAAGGACGGGTGGAGAAATCAAAATCACTCTACCACCCACCCAACCCTTTGCCCTTTTTTATGCCCAGCACAAAATCAAACCGCTCCTTGGGGTTCTCAAACACGGAGTGTTACTTTGATTTTATTGTTAACTTTTCTATATGTCACTTTGGACTAATGGGTCTTGCCCAGGATTGGGACTACAGCTGCAAGGTGCAATCACGGGGAAGGAGAGGAAGGTTCATCCCGGGGTCAAGGCCCTAGACTGGGATTTGGGTTACATGGGTTCAGTTCCCTGTCCCGTCTGCCCCCACCAAATCCCTGGGTGACCTTGGGCACATTAGTGTCTCTGTGCCTCAGTTCCCCATCTGTAAAATGGGGATAATAGCAGTGTCCTACCTCACTGGGATGTTGTGAAAATAAATACATTCAAGATGGTAAGGGGGCTCATATACAGTGGTGATGGGCCAGATAAGTACCCTCCATGGAGGGGTGACTTTATAAACACCTACATAAAATGCCTTGCAAAAGAGGGTGGTTTAGCTTCTGTGCTACTGTTTTACTGTGAGGCCTTGGGCAAGTCACCCATCCCCATCCTGCCTCAGTTTCCCCACCTGTAAAATAGGGGTATTTCTTAACCACCTACTGCACAGAGTTGTTGTGGGGTAAACAAGCTCTTGTCTGTATAGTACTTTGAGCCAGTGAAGAGCTATGGCCATGCTATGTATCCTTACGGAATCTAGAAATTGTTCCCTAGCACCAGGCAACCTACTCCAAAGTGTCCTCTTCATTTTCCTGTAGGGCAGAGTGTCTCCAGCGAGGTGTGTCCCCCTCCAAAGCGCACGGGCTGGGATCCAACTTGGTGACGGAGGTTCGTGTCTACAACTGGTTTGCAAACCGACGGAAAGAGGAGGCTTTCCGCCAGAAACTGGCCATGGATGCCTACAGTACGGGCCAGCCGCACAGCATGAACCTCCTGCTGTCCCACAACTCTCCCCATCACACCCAACCCAGCTCTTCCCCACCTAGCAAAATGCCAGGTAAGCCAGAAGCTAACCCTGTTGTGGGGAGAATGGGAATTGTTTCTCAAGCTGCTTCTTAGCATCTCTGGGGAGGGAGGCATGATCTTCTGTGAAGCGGGAAACCGGAGAGCTAGCTCTGTGAGCTGGAGTGATTTTAATCTGTGTCCCTGGTCTGTAAAATATGAATAATGATTCCCTGTTTGACAAGGTAGTTGTGTGGCTTGATTCAATACGGGCTGTGAAGAGGAAGGTAGAGTGCCTTTTTTAAGGCGCTAAACTGGGTCTCGATAGACATGGCTTCAATTCTTGGTTCTGCAACAGATTCTCTCTGGGACCTTGGGCAAGTCCCTTTGTCCGTCTGTGCCTCAGTTCCCTGTCTGTACAATGCGGAAGAGTAGTGCTTTTCTTTTCAAAACCTGGACTTGTGGTATAGCATAAGGCTTTTGTCTGTCTGGTCTATTTAGACTGTGAACTCCCTGGGCCAGGAACGGTTTCTCTTCGTATGTGTATATAAAACACCTAGGACAATGGTTTTAGCTGGGACCTCCAGATGCTATCGTAATACAAATGTGAAGGTGTTCGAGAAGAGCAGTAGACGGTGATGACTGATTACTGATGCTTTTTATGTATTGATTGCAAGCTAAATTCCAAAAAAGTGGAACCTTTTTTTATTTTGATTGATTTATTTTTTTGCTGGTTTTATTACATTGATTCAATTCCTTCCACTACCTGGAACAAGAAAAGAAGTGAATAGCTTGCACTGATTTGGTATTCAGTGGCTGTGCAAGTGAGTGTAACGGGAGCGGAGAGGATGTGGCAGAAAAAGCAACTAAGATGATGCAATTATAAGCTCTTTGGGGCAGGGCCCATCTTTTTGTTCTGTGTTTGTACAGCACCTAGCGCTGTGGTGCTCCTAGGGTGCTACCACAATACAAATAGATAGTAGTCATAATAACAAAGGCGAAAGATAAAGCAGATCAGCCACGTAGTCGCACTTCTAAAACACAGCCCTATTCTCCAGACTGCAGAGTGTAAGCAGATGTAACATTTGTCAGAGGAAGAACGTAGTTCCCAAATTGGTGTAAGTCACTCATGCTACACACTCACTAAACACAAACTGGAGCACACTTATGTGCTTTCTACCACTTCGACCCAAGGTGTAACTTGCATCCCATTTATTTAATGATTACAGTCAGGCATGAATCTGGCCTGTGATGTGGAATCAGCAAGGTTGAATGCGTGTAGCTGAAAGGAGAACTGCCTCCACGTTATGTGAAAGGGCCCGTCTAATTCTCCTTCAAACTGCTGCTAAGTTGCTCTCCGAAACTAGGGTCCAAACTTGCGCTGCAGAGCCCCACACCATGGGAAACTCCCCTGCGCTGGGGTTGGATTTACAAACCCAAGTTCAGACTCGTTGAAAGCGTAGCTGAGATTCACAAGAGATTTGTAGCTGAGCGGAGCCTACAGGTCTCCCTGGAGCTGCGGAGCAGGTGACGCGATTGCTCTGAAACTAGCTGAAACGTGGCAATTTTGACTGGAACGTTTTGCATTGAGATTTTGCATTTGCTTCAGGCCTACGCAACCGAGGCAGAACTCTTGGTTGAGCTAATCCATAAGCGTCTAATGCCCCCTCCTCCCCCCATGCCTGCCCATGAACACAAACACCCAGGAGATAACACTCCAGGATGAGATCTGAATGTTTGGGGTTTGAAAGGGTTTGTGGCTTGATCAGAAGCTCAGAAAACAGCAGGGTAAGCCACCTGATGTCCTTTCATCCACCTCCGCAGGCTTGCCAAGAGCAGGGCAGAGCTCTGTGCTGGGCTGTGTTAGAAACAATGCAGGCGACTGCCTCTGATGGTAGCTGGCTGGCACAGGCCTGCTCCTCTGCCCTCCAGAATAGCACATTCTATGAAAGCCGCACCTGGAATTAAGGCATGATGTGCTTTGTTTTGCTAGAGGGAGGGCAGGGTGTTATCAGCTGCGTAGCTCTTCCCTATAGGGCAACCACAGATGAGCTTGCCCTAACCCCTGACATGCTGGCAGAAGATTTTGGTCAGGAACATTGGAAGGAAGGAATGATGCCCCCCTCCCCAGTCTGATGTCTAGGTGACCACAGACTTGCAACGCACAGAACTGTACTCCCCAGCCAAAAAAAGAAAAAAATGTTTTATGGTCCTTTGGTCTGGGCGAGCTGGCTTGAGGAACTGGCCATTGTCACAGATAAACTGCTTCCACTAAGGAAGATGAGTGTAGATGCCTGTGTGGGCCTTATTCCTCTATCCCACATCCCAGTTAAACTCATTCAGAGACAGAACTTCTCTTTCCAGGTGATTTGTCTGGGATAAAGGTCTCTCTCCATTCTTTGTCCTTTCACAGTTGGATTCATTTCCATGTTCTTCATGTTCAGTAATTCACGTGAGCTTTGCAACAAAGGGGAAGGACCCAGTGAAAGCAAATCAACAGAAAATAGATTTATATCAGAGACCACATCACTGTGGGGCAGGGGCAGGGTGGGAGAGGGGGGATCGGAAAAGAACAAGGCTAGAAGAGAGTGGAGGTTAATCCGAGAAGTCCCTGACTTGAGTGAGTGGTGTGGGGCAAGAGGCATTGTTGGGAAAACAATCCCCATTGTCCTTGTACCTGTAATCTACACACCAAAGTCAGCAAGCTCAAGAGACAAACAAAAGAGGGCAGCTTTCTGACAAGCACTAGGGTCGCGTGGGGGTCAGTGTGGGGTCACCGGCTCTCACTGTTGGGTCTTTCTGATGGTTCACTGAACAATACAGCATCCTCCTCTTTTACTGTGAAGAGACAATCGAAGCAATCCATCCTACCTAAAATCCATGGAGGGTGTGGGGAGGGGATAAGAATGGCCAGTGTCTTGGAAATCCCTCCTTCTGCACTGAGTGCCCGTGTACAAACAGGTTATTTATTGGATAGCAACAGATATACACATAGCTCTACAAAGGCTAATACAAACTACGCTTGCCCCAGAGAGCTGACAATCTTAGGGTAAAACAAGAGGAGGATGAGGGCAAAGATAAAAATCTCGCTGTCTGCCCAGATTACTTATTACAACCTATAGTGAAATATGGTCCCTGACCTTAAGGAGCTTATAGTCTAACTTAGACACCTGGTGCTTAATTGGTACTCGGGGCAGCATCGTGGGATTTTCTGCTTGGAGCTTGTCAAGGTCCGGACCCCAGCCATGACCCCTCCAGATGAGTGGTTGTTCACCTGGAAGGAAATCCCTGGGCTTGGCAGGGAAAGAGAGACGGGATTCACGAGCTCCCTCCATCCACTGTATTTTCTTTCCAGAACATGCAGCCTTGGCTTCTGTTACTTTTTGCAGGGGGACTAGGCCTCAAGCCTCTCCAAAGAGAGGCTGGTAAACTCTGTGGATGGTCCACATTTTTTGGCACTCCATTTTCGGTGCCGAGCTGCCAGTGTTCCCAGGAATCTGAGGACGCGGAAGTCGCAGTTATCCATGAAAGTTTAACCAATGCTACAAATTAGCATGTTATCGGATCAATAGCTCCAGTCAGACAGCAGCGGATCCCTCTGCGCTTCCATGTTAACACGGGTGAGGGATTGGTTTAATGCCACGTTTGTGCCATTCTGCTAGGATGCTACAGTTGATCAGCTGGACTTTAGAGAGTCAACAAGGGAACAGAAAGTCTGAGGGCCGGGAGAAGACAGAAGGTAAATATCAGAGAGGGTCTGAGGTGGGACGTTTGAAGATGATCGGACAAGGAGACATCACTAAATACAGGCCAGCCAAACTTCTCCGAGGCTCAGAATCACAGTGCCTGTTTGGGCTCCTTTCTGTTAAACGCTCAGCAAAGCAGCTCCCTGACGTATCTCTTTGGTTAGCATCACTTAGCGGTCTGCTCTCATTCAGAGGGGACAGTCTATTACGTAGAGTAATAAATAAGTGGATTTTTTTTCTGTGCTTTCCATTCAGTGTGGTTTTCAGACATTAATGGATTTGGTCCCATGCTTCCCCCTCTGAAAGATGTTGTTTCTTGCCTACATTATGGCCAGAGATAAATAATTATTTTACGATATGTATTTATCACTTTGATTTTTCTCTCCATTGTACTCCACCTGAAGCGCCGGCTGCATTACAAGCATGAAATAAATTAGGACACTAAGAGCCTCCAAAAGACTCTGCAACCACATAAACCATATTGCAACAACCAAACCTACTCTTATTTACACCAGTTTAAATTCAGGGCCATTCCTCTGAAGCTAAAGGAGTCCATTGGGATTTATGCTGGTGTAGCACAGAGCAGTACAGGGCCCGTTGGATATGTTTTAGAACATAAATGTGAGGCACTTCTGATCGGGTGCTGAACATACGGTGGGAATGTGGTTATAAAAGCAGGCTTTTGGGGCAGGGGCAGAAGGAGTCTATTTGCCATCAGTAAGGGGAACATTATGAATTCTGCTCCATCAGCAGCGCATCCTTTCCACATACAGCAAGTACATGATGACCAAAATGTGACCCTAACCCTGGAATGTCCCACACAATAGGGGTGGCAGGGAAGAAGTTTGCCCTTCTGTCACAGGCTGATTGCTTACAAGGTGCCCTACAAGCACATTGTCAGCAAAATCAGCTGTTTTCAATGTTCCCCTCCTGGCTTTACAATAATACACCAGCATGCAGCCCCGCGTTGTCATGGCATTGTCCCCCTTATGCATGCTTAACTGACAATTAAGCTGGGGCTTTGAACAAGTCTTGTTGCCTTTGATGTGTCTTCATCCTTCCCTCGCGTATTGGGTCGCTCCATGACATCCTTTGTTTTCTTCTATTAGAGGACTGCAATTGCTGTAACCATGTTCATTTATCTTGAGGCTGGAAGGCCGTTAAGCCTAGGCCTTTATTTTCCTAGCGCTAGACTCAGCCAGCAGGAGCTGTCCCTGGATATAGGCCCCAGTGACAGCCTGTTCTGAGGCTTCTTTTGAGCAAGCCAGGAGTGATGGCTGCCTCCATGATATAGTTACTCAATTGGAGAAAGGCCCTTTTGGAAAGGTCAGGAGGGGTTGGCTGTGGGAACTGATTGAATTTGCTGGAGACTGGTGCTCATATTGATTAGATTCCTCAAAGGAGGAGGAAGTTGGCACAGGATATGAGTAAGGTTGGCCTTGGATCTCTTGTGCATGTGTAACTGGCAGCTTTCTGGCTATGCTGAAGGGCACCGCTGTCTGCAAAGAGCTCCCGGTTTCTTCACAGAGCAGGATCCTTGCCATGTCTTCATACCTATCCCAAGAACAGAGCGAGCCTGGGAGAGCAGAGAGATGCGATAGCTGATCCCGGGATGGGGACAGTGGGGTGCCTGACGTAGGAAGGAGGATTTTAACGCTTGTTTTGGAGAGCGGGAGGTTGGAACGGGGAAAGGTTTTTCGGTAACGAGGAGGATGTTTTCTCTTTGAAGGGGTCTTTTCAGAAGACAGCGGAAGGGGCGCGGAGGGGCCCGATCAAAGCATCCAGACCTATGCTTGTGCGGTTACTTCTTCACTAGTGTTGCTGACTGATTGGAGAGGGGCTTTTTAAGGAGGGTTCAGCCCCATCCAGATGTGCTGGTACTAGAGACGGTTTCAGTTTTGAGGCTGAATTGAGGTCTGAGTTCAGGCTTGGCTACAACAGTGTAAAATCCTCGTGAGTTGCTTTCATGTGATTTTTTTGGCCCCAACTGGCAGAAATCTCTCAGCCAACTAACTTGAGGAGATTCTGCCAGCTTGGAACACCTCGGAATCAGATCCAGATCAGGGGGCCCTTTCTACTGTTGACCCAACTTTGCTTGCATAATCCATAATCCAGGGGCAGCTCAAATCAAACAGTACCTTTCTCTTCCCGCTCCCTCCAGAACTGTGTAGGGTGCTCTGATTCCGGGCTCCAGTTCGGATCTCATTGCTAACCCCTTCCAGTGTGATCTTCAGGGGTTATAAGGAGCTCTTGGGTGGCTGGTTAATGACTTCTTCCCAAAGCATTTCTAATCCATGGCAGAGTAATTCCAGCCAGAAAGGAGCAAGAACCAGCTGTCTCACTGACCTCAACTATGGTTGTCCATGCTGGGATTTGAACTGGCCTTGCCCCATGTGTGGGGCTGTCTGGAGCCCTAAATGCCTTAACAGCTTAATGGCATGGTTGAAACATTGCAGCAGCACCTACTTCCTATTCCCCCACCCCCCCACCCCGACTAATATGGCCAGGAAATAATGGGATTTGAATTGATGGGGGCAGTTGCAAAATTATTCTTAGATGTAACATCTTGGTTGAAAACTGAAACATTTTTGCATTCTTCAAAGAAGGGAGTGAACATCCAAAGGAGCATGGTTCGTGCCTACAGGGCCTTTAAAAAAAATCAAATCAGAATAAATATGTACATGAAATCCTCTGGGGTATCCATCCATCTAATCTGGGACCATGTTTTTATTTACTCAGAGGTGGATATTTTACAGTCTATTTAAATAGCATGACCATTATCATAAGGGGCTTCTTCTAATTCCTGAACTTGTCTCTTCCTATAGAGCATTTATCAGTGGTCTCCATTATCTGTTTGATCTGAAGGTCAGACTATGTTTTATCTTGTTAACTCAATGCCTTCCCATAGATGCTGGTTTATGCCATTTTTATCTTCAAGAGTCCGAAAACAATCAGGATATTGACGAGATTAACCAGCCTAAAGCTCAAAGCATTCTGCTGTCAATTTCTATGTGATAACCTAGTCAGACTCGGGGGTTTGCATACAAAGAAGCAAGGCAAGACATAGTCTTGTGGGTGTGTCTACTCACAAATGAGGCAACTGTATGGCAGTAGGTCCCATGCAGGCTGGCACCTGAAAGCTGACAGAATAGGCACATGGGTATGTCCCAAATGCAGCCCAGGGCCAGTGCAGAGCTAGATCATGCAGCCTTTTTGGGAAAAGGGAGAAAAGTGCACATGGGCGCAGTGCATGGAAGCCAATGTAGGGTCACAGAGCGACACTCATAAACACTACCACCCTCCCCCCCCACTGGCAGCTGCGCTGGAGCTGAAATACCACCTGAAACAGGAGCAAACGTTGGTTCTTGGGGAGAACAGAGCCTTCTATTATCCAGCTCAGTATCAACTCTGCAGTTTATCTCTTATCCCACTTGCAGAGTGAGATTCATCAGATCACGCCAAGCCAGTGATTAAACAAGAATGTAAAGAGATGCTCTGCAAATGTGGTGCTGTCTCTTGGACAGGTATCCTGACGTGTTCCTGTTCACTGCGGGGGTCAGACCCAAAGTTCACAGACTTCCATGGGAATCTTTTTTTCATTGACTAGCTTAGGATCTGGCTCTGTAAGAACGGCACTGCAATCTTACTTAAGCCTCCTCTCCTGGACCCTTCCACAAGGCCTGAGCGTTAGGGTCGGGACACAGTAAACAAAACCTTAAAACTCCTTTATTCCCTGTCAGCTTTGGCCTGCTTGAATCCAATCCACGTATCCCATGTGGGCATGGTTGGTGACTACTGAGCCAGCCAGCTAGGGCGGTATGTGTTTGCAGTTCGAGTCAGCCAGCTTCATCAAGCTTCAGGGAACACAATCAGTGTACGACAGCAGGGAGAATTGCCAAGGCCAGATCATCAGCTGGTGTAACTAGACATAGCACCAATCAAATCAGTGCAGCTGTGCCAGCTAAGGAGCTAGCTTTGTATCCTCTAATGCATCAAACCATACTATAAAAAATTTGTTGCATGCCCTTGAATTCCTTTGGATACAAGTGAAGAGCACAATACCTGGATGCAAAAAGCAGTTCATGTTTCTTCTCTAGAATGTACTATCAGTAAAGAGTTGGTTCTGATCACTTCAAGTTGTGTGGCTTTATGTAATTATACATTGTTCTTTATATCCTTGGGTTACATCCATTGGTTCTGATTCTAGATTCTAATGCCAGAGGTATACAAGTGGCATGGCCCAGCAATTGCAATATTTTACTGTTCTGTTCATTGTCCTGTTAGGCCAGTACAGTGTGCTGTTAGAAGTCTTTCTGGTTTTATTGGGGGTAATTAGAACTTTATGACACCAGCAGAATGGGAGGGTCCTGTCCCCATAAACAGGTTTATAATGGATATAAACTATGCACCCTATAACTTAGTGAAATTAACACTTTCAAGACAATTTGAGTGGCAGCCCAAAAAGCAAATAATGTTTCACTCAGTTTACTTTTGAGCTGGAAATCTGAAAGGGAGAAAGGCCTTTTCACTGTTGCCCTCTGGCCAAAAGTGAAGCTGAAAGATACAGCAATTTGAAAAGCAAAACAAATCCTTTCCATTTATCTGATCCCGTTTCACTAGCTATTAGAAATGTTTGTAAACTGCTTTGTCCATGATGATCAAGGTAGCTCCAACACAGAAACGATGCAGATCATATTAGTTTGTCCATTGAAGCCAGATCAGAATTGGACATTAGGTTTGGGGTCCAGACCCTGCCGGTAGTTCATGGGGTGTTTTTGTTTTAAGCCTGTGAAGCTTCAAACAAAAGTGCATTCTAGTTGTCAGCATTTGATTTGTCGACCCTTGTTTTCAGGGAGTTATAAGCAGTCCATAAAAAAATTCACTCACAAATAAAACTGGCCATAAGTTAATTCCCCAGCCCAGGAGACTAAAAAAAAATCAAGTATGCAAAAATTTTCAACCAAATAATATCAATCTGTTTCCTAAACTGTAAGAGAACCAGAACTCCTGCTTCCCAAAACAACAAAACATCTAGGGCTTGCACTTGCTTTCTTTGTGATCTTTGCTCCTATTCAGAAATGCTTTTTTGGGTGTTTTTTTTCCTGCTCTTATTGTCACAGGACAACAGTGGGCTGCGTATAAAAAAACCTAGCTAAGACCAATCACAAGCCTCCAAGAAGTTCATTCTGCACCCCTGCCAATAAATCCCTTCTCAGATACTCACAGGCCGGAAACCCAGCTCAACTGAGCAAATCTTGCACTGTGTCCTAAAGGCCAAAACCCTCAGACAGGACCATCAGAGGGAGCGAGTGTTGGGGCTGAGGGAGCCCTTCACAGGCTCACTTACAAGAGGATTCTGGTACCATGCAACTACTGTGATGTGGGGGAGGCGGCGGGTATGGGAGAGAGACAGATCTCAGACCTTTAAAGTGAGATACGATAATGATCAAAATTAATCCAACAGCTGGGGGGGTGTCTTTGATCAATTGGTTCTATATTAGATAAGGGAGTGATTTTTTTTCCTGGCCATATTAACCAGTCTCTGAATAACACAGTCTGATTGATTTAAGGAGGAACTCTCCTAAGGCCTGGAGCTATTCGTTCTCTGTGCCATTCGGACAGGTGACCCACTCCTGCTGATATTTATTCAAGTGTGGGCCTCGGGCTTCCTCCCCCTCTTGCTGCACTGGATCTTGGAAGATCAGTACCGTAATGTGTGATCCAACACCCACTGACACTGGCAGGTGTCACTGGGGACCGAATGCGGCTCCTGGTGTGGCTCTAATGTGTGTAGAAGTGCTCGTGGCTGTGCTAGTGAAAAAGGGGGTCAGTGAGTGTTAAGGCAGGGGCCTCCAGTCTGTTTAAAATAGTGTCCTTTGTACCTGTGAGGTTACGCAGAAGGTGGCTGTTGGGAATACACTCTACTGAGCGCGCATGTGAGTGCTGCCGTCAGGCCTGGGGTCTGTGAAATGCAGCCAAGGGACTAAAGACAGGAGAGCAGAGCTGGGCTACATTTCTCTGCTCCTGGATTTTCTTTCTTTAAAGGGAACTGAGGTGAGAGCACCAGGCCACAGAGAGTGGGACTCTTGTCATGTCAGAGGAACTGACCTCTGGCCTTATCCTGTTGCTATTTCAAAGCCGTGATTCCAGCAAGGAGAGGAGCCGGGGGGCTTCTGAGACCCAAGCTGAGTTTGACAGCTCGCGGGGCTAAATCCTGGTCCTGGGTAAGCCGTGTGCAAGGGACCGGACCGTGGCCTGGGGGATGCTGCAGGGTTCTGTCTGTAGAGGGGTGGGAGATGGGGACAGGCTTGACTGGCAAGTCCACACAGGGACTGAGCCAGGAGCCCTGCCCTTCCACCACTAGCCCCTCTGCCTGCCAGGGTGGGAGGAGAGTCCACAGAGCACAGCTCCTTGTTGCACATAAGATGTTGACTTCCACCTGCCAGCCCCACTGCACATCAGAACCAGACCAGTTCTGCTACCTCCAAGGTCCCCGATGCCCACGAGACTGGGAAAGGAAGCAAGATTTTCCCCTTGTGCAGGAGGTGGATATTTTTATTTCTTCTCCCCCTGTGTGGGAAAAGCAAAGGATCGATCAGAGCAATAACGATCTAGCCGTCACTATCCATAATCGGTACGATTATAGCTCTCGCCCTCTGAGCAGTAAGAATAAGTGCCTGACTTGGTAGCTCAGAGGTGAAATCTCCTCTTGGGACCTGAAACTCACTGCTGGAGCCAGAGGGCAAGTTCTCTGCAAAATATCAAGCCAAGCGCAACTCACCCTCTTCCGCTGCACAGCCAAAGCTCGTTCCGGTTTCCACCCACAGGTTCCCCAAGGCTCGTGAAGCTCCAGGGTTCTGAATGGCCCAAGTGCCGTGTAAAATGAGTTACATCAGCAAAACAGAGACAGGAGAGGTTCCCACCTCCAGGTTCAACTCAGTCTTGTGACCCGAGGTGTGAAGTTCAGTATCCCCCAAATCCTCACCCAGTCTGTGTCTCCTAAACGGCATCTTATGGCCTTTAGCACTGGAAATCTTATCTCTGGTGGGCGCCTCCTCATATGGCATTGCGGTGGCTGTTTGTCCTGTGTCAGACCTGGTGCTGGAAGAATCTGCCTCTCAAACCAAGGCGGTAGTCTTGCAAAGCCATGTGGTCAAAGACCAGCAGGAGCTGAAGTTTTCACGGTTGGGCTGGAACTGATGCTGAGGCAGGGCTAGTTGGCCTAGAAAACCTGGGAAAGCCAATAAAATGTTTCACAGGCTGTGCAAGTTGCTGGCCAAACAATAGCCAGGTCCAATAAATAGACTTTTATATTATGGTGGTAGCTCTACTAAAAGGGTGTTAAAAAGCACAAGCCCATTAAAAGTGGTTCATATGCAGGCTTCTATCCTAGAAGGCTGCAGTGGGTTGGTGGGGGGGAGGAGGGGCGAAAGGGGGGAGAAATAAATCTCTTTACACTGGAGTTACTTCAAGCTGTGGAACTACAAGGGGGAGAGATCGAACAATTGATCCAGGTTTTCAATAGCTGTCTGACCCAACCCCCCTTTTCTTAAACCATGAACTCTGACTACATTGTGAAGATCTCCGAGGGCCTTCTCTGTCCCAAGCCACGGCAAGAGGGAAGAGTTCTGTTCTGGGGCAGAGAACAGCTGCCGTGTTTGCAAGGTAGCTTTTGATTTTCTAGCCGATGGCAACTCCCTTGATTTCCAAAGAGAACAGGAAATCAGTGCCATGCCAAACACAAGGTTTGTAAGACCCTAGTTCACAGGCTAGAAGGGGGATGCGTAAAAAACGAGAATTTTCAGAAAGGGGATTAGTGATTGTGGAAGTCTCTGTTTTGGGGCATCCAATCTGAAGACATTTAAAGGCCTTGTTTTTCAGGATGCGCTGAGCACCCACGCTCTGAAAATCAGGCCCCTTCAAGATGTTTCAAAATCCATAGCCCGTCGTAGAAAATTTTAGCCAGGATGTACTGGGGAATCCCTGGGTAGGGGTGACAGAGCAGGGATTTGTTTCCTGTTTGCACCAACTCTTATAAACTTGCTCCTGTTGAAAACAACACTTTTTCATAAAGAATTTGAGGAGAAAATAGTGACCTGGTGAATGGGTCTGAGAGGAGCCGGGAGGCTGCCTGGGGAAAAGCATAAAAGATGGCTGTCTTCTAATGTCCGGGTTAGTGTAAGAAGCCTAAGAACTCTGTGTTCTGCTCTAAAACTACCCAGCACTCAAAACTGCTAAAAGAAAAGGCCAATCAAGATATTTAGGGGATGCTGTTAACAATAATTACCCTAGCATTTTTCAGTGTTTTGCAAACATGACCTATTTAATCCACCTGAAGAAGTGAAAGTGTCTGCCTAGCAAACCGCTGGTGCTGCATGACTGTGATCGTAATTATCTTCATTGGCTGGAACGAGACATCCAAGGCAGAATAGTTTGACCTTTGGGAAACCACTTCTCAGCCGGCCTGGTCGGAGCTGGAAGTAGAACCAAAAAGACCTTGGCTCTTAGCTCAGGGCACCAGGCTACCCCTTATGCTTTATTTCAGTGGTGCAGGATCTGCCCCTGCGGCCGCTTATGCTAAAAGCAAGGGGTATGATGCGCCTCCTGGCGTACACATGCTCGTGCTAGCTCTCACACAGCATGGCTACCCTGCTCGATAGTGGCAGTTTCAGGTGGATTTTTACCTGGCACAGCTCTGGCATGCCTTTGCTGCCATTGCAGCGCTACTACAGCCACCCTGCTATTTATACTCATGCCTGCTGTCCACGAGCCGCCGCAAGTACGTCCACATCAGCAGGGGAATCCCATCCCTAACGCTCTGTGTAGACGTTGCCCTAGTGCAATGCTAGCAAGCCGTTGCTTCCTCACCACGTAGATACTTCCCACACAGCTAAGGTTGCCATTTCTCTGAAATTGACCACGCTGTAGAACCTCTTTCTCCCCTGAACAAAGTTAAAAAATTCCACTAAGCATGAATGTCAAGACTGCCTTCGTTCTTAACACCAGTGGATTTTTCCAGGTTCTGCTGCCAACCCTCATTATTTTATGAGTCTCGCAATATTTGGTGTTTTTTCTTAAAGCCCCAGCAGCTGGAGTCCTGGGATCCATTTTGGTTTCTTAAAACAAAATTTCTCACCCTAAGAATGGCAGAGGAAAGCTTGAAAATATGAACACTAAAGACTCAAAAACCAGAAGGCAAATAAAAAGAATCCCAAGTGTATCCTTTGGCTTAAAAATCATGAGATTTTTAAATCTCATTTCAGGGGGGGCTGATTCATGATTTGTGAGACCCGAGGTAGGAAATATTGTGATTTTTGTCTTTGTAAGAGATCAGTCCTTGTGGAAAAACCCTACTGTATTTAATAGAGATTAGAAAAACGGTCTAAGATTTAATAGAGAATAATATCCGTACTGTAGATTTTATAGTATTGCTTAAACTTATAGAAAGGCACTTATTCTCTGTAAAATACTATAGGTTTTTAGAGTAATTTCTACAAAATCCTACTACATTTCTATAAAACATTATTGGTTTTTTCCCTATTAAGTTAGCCAGGGAAGCTGGTTGTATTTTTTGCTTCACACAAAAGAATACAGAAGCTGCCTATAATTTATAGATTTAAAAAAAACCCTGCCTCCTGCAGCCTGTTGGTATTATCTTCCCCTCCCATTGTTTAAATGATTTTTCAGATTTTCTGATCCAACAGCAAATGGAACACACTTTGCATGAGGTTAGGAATACAGGACAAGAATGTGTGTGACAGAGCTTCAGTTGAGTAATGTTTACCTTGTCCGTGGCTGGGACAGTTACTCAGACTCGCAAATGTCTACCTGCCAAAGAACATTCTTCCATTATCAGGGATGGGAGAGTTGCTGGGAAATGACCAGGAGCCAAAGTCATCATGGGAGGATTCTTAACTGTTTGACATGTTTAACCAGCTGACACTGAAAATCTAAAGAAAAAGAGAGAGGCTTTTTTGGTGTTCATTCTGTACTTGTTTGTTGCGCAGTGTTTGAAGAATCATACAGATTCTTTTCAGAGATGGCTGCATTTCAGTGGTGGGTACATGCGTATGTGTCAATTCAGTGCTTTCTTAATGCATGAGGATGGGCTTGATAACCTCTAGAGTTCCCTCTCAACCCTATGTTTCTATGATTTCTATGCTAATGTGTAAAGTGCATTGGGATCTTTCAGGGGCTGCGTCAAATCATTATAAACCACCATCATTCATTTTTCTTTCTTTCACCACCATTGATTGATAGATTTTCAGGCCAGAAGGAAATGTTAATGACCATCTAGTTCTTAGACTATTACCCACTGATTCCAACATCAAGCCCACCAACATGTGGTTGAACTAACCCACATCGTGGCCTTGGGGTCCTCCTCTCCTTGGTTGAAATAATGACCAACGTGAACCTTTGCCCAAACTTTTTCAAATTTCTCGTGACGTTTGTATAACTTTCCTTGTCATCCCCAACCCACCCTGTTATCTTTCATGTTTGCTACCTCTGAACTGCTAGGTTTTGTCCAGAAGCCGAAGTCTCATGACTAAATCCATGAGAATTTCCTGGCTAGTTTTGTAGCCTCAGGCAGTTCAACTAGTTTGAAGCTGCATATAAGCCATCGGGTGCATCTCCAAACTGAATCTTTTTAGAGTTGGCAATCAACCCGGGCAGTTGGCTTCCATGTTGACTGTAGGGAATCTTATTTTTCTAATTTGTGTGGGGCTGCCACTGAGTTGCCCTAAATGCTTAGGACAGTTGTAATTTCCTTGGGTCCATCCCACATTCAGAGCCTGATATTTTCACAGCTCCTTGCTTCAGTGTCTCTGAGATTCAGGACTTATGATATTGTGTAGCCCTCATACAATGCTGTGACATGTCATGATACAGTTCCAATCCTCTTGTCCTACAATTCATCCATAGCTCCCAATCGCAGATCTTCTGGTGCGCAAGGTCATTTAAAACGAAAGAAAAAGGTAGGTTAGTTTGGGGAACAAGATGATAATGAGACTTGGAGTGGAGCTGTAAAATAACCAATTTTTAAAACTTTTTTTTATTTGCTGGCCATTCTGAAAAAATGAAGGGAAAAAATTTAATGTTAACCCCAAAATGATTTTTTTTAAATGTAATAGAATGAAAAGTTTAAAAAAAAGTTTCAGAACAAATGATACATTTTGTTCAACTGAGAAACAAAATGGGGTTGGTTTTTTTTTTGGTTTTTACGAGCTTTTAAAAACCTTTCAAAGATGAAATTGTAATACGTTATGAAATGAAAAGTCTTTTCTCATTGTAAAATCAAAATGTTTCATCCTGATAATGTTGAAATAAAATGTTTCAATGTTGTGGTATTTGGGGGTTTTATTATCAACTGAAACCATTTGGTGAATTTGACATGAATTTGCAAAATATTTCAGTTGACCTGGATCTGGATTTTTTGAAGGGGGTGGATTTTGGTTGAAAAATTTCTCCTAACTCTAACTTGGAGCCTTTCAAAGACGTTTGTAAAAACCTGTGCGGATTCTTGGCAATGAAAGATGCTCTGCGATCAGTATCCCTCTCATCTGAAAGCTTTGCCGTGGCCTGTGTGAATGAGTTGGTGTTCTCACTCCAGTTTCTTACTGGCCAGGACTCTTCAACTCAGCTGGTGCTAACCCGCGCGGTTACTGGGGTCTCAGCAGAGAGGATAAGGATGGAGTGAGCCCTGGAGACTGAACCCCTTTCACACCCTTTTGGGGTGGCTTTCTTCTGTCAGCCACAGTGGTGAGGCAACTGCATCCCTGCT
This sequence comes from Mesoclemmys tuberculata, assembly GCA_007922155.1. Lineage (NCBI taxonomy): Eukaryota > Metazoa > Chordata > Testudines > Chelidae > Mesoclemmys > Mesoclemmys tuberculata. The sequence goes on from ML675623.1 coordinate 14,129,133, forward strand.
GCCCAGGCTGTATCTGTGTTTTGTGAACAGACAGAGGCAAGGAGGCTCCAGAGCTGTCAGTCTTGTATCGTTCACAAACAGTCACTTCATCCACCAAACAGTGTATTGAACCTGCTTATTATACATGGTGTTTGACTGTTCATAATAAATGGCTTTTGTGCTGCATTTGTCAAGGCAGCCTTGTAAAAGAGGCTTTTGTTTCCAGTGGGTTTCCTCAGTTAATTATTTGTGATCTGCTATAGATGCCTTCCAGTGACACACTGCAGGTCCAATGGTTATCAATGCACGGGATTTTTTAGCCAAATTAAATATATTGATACTGAAGCCTTGTGCTAACTCCAGACTGGATCGTTGGTGCGTACATCGACTTTGATGGGCTGAGATGTCCTCTTGCCTTTTGAAGCTGTCATTCTTTTATTTCCCTGACGTGCTCTCATGCTCAGAAGTGTCTAAGGACTGAGTCAGGAGGGGAAATGTGATTCATAAAGGCCTGGTACGGAAGTCAGAATCAGACCGCTCTTGGCTGCTGGAAAGACTTACCAATAGCTGAGAGAATCAGGAGATGGGGTGGGGGGAATAGTCATCTCATGGGTCACAGATTCACTCACCTCTCGGTCCAGACCAGTCCAGGACAGGAGTGCCCAGATCTATCTAGCTATATAGTTAGAACTGTGAGTATATCTATGCTTCAATCACGGGGCGTTATTGGAGCTTGTGTAGATGTGGCTAGCTCGGGTTCTGGCTCAGCGAAGCCATGATCGCACAGGTTTAAGGTGGGCTGTCCAAGTCCGCCCAGAACACTGGGTAATTACTTGCTGGGGACCCATGCCAGCTAGCTCAGGTATGTCTGAGCTGCAGTCGTGACTGCAATGTAGGCTCGTCTACAAAAGCCACTGTTTGGTTTTTACTGGTTTTCAGCCAAATTTGGGACCACTCAAGTATCTGAAAATACTGATTATGGTAAGAAAATCCAATACACAACATTAGGTAGTGTTCAAAGTGATTTAATCTCAGTGTGAATGCAAAGCTGTCTGCTAAAGTAAAGTAATGTAGTGGAAGATACACATGAGGATGTGTGCACATACGTGTCAGTACTATTAATGTTCATGAAATAAACCATAGTATTGAACTGCTCTTACTTTCAGTACTCTGACTTTGCTCTGGATGTTGCTTTTTTCTGTCCTCCTATTCCCCAATATTAACCAATATTTACCCAGAAAACTGTGAGGTTTAATTTTTGCCCTGATTATCATCCATTTTTTAAATGTCATAGACACTGATAAATTCCCGGGTATGATACTTTGTTTGTTTAAAATTGTAGGCTAGCTGAGTGAAGGCGGTTCCTATCCTGCTACAGTGAGAAGAGTGTCCATGTCATTAAAAACATCATCACAAGTAATTCTCTTGGGCACATTGGTAGGTAGTCTCAGCAGAGAGGCCCAGATACCAGGGTGAAGGGCCCCCGAAGGCCCTGACCCTGCAACTGTCTCCCCATGCAGACCCCATTGCAGCCAGTGGTGCTCTTGGAAGGTGCTGGGGTACATCTGCACAGATCTCAGTTCAGGATCAGGGCCCAAGATAGCAAGGCCAGGAATTGCATGGACACAGAATGCCCTCTCACCCTGAGAGGTGGTCCACCCACAGGGGAAGGAGCGGAGGGATCATATAGGTAGTGAATCTTGCACTGCCACTACCCATTGTGTAGATAAATAGAGGCCTTCAGTTTCCTGGGTGCCAACCTCGCACCTTGCACCAGGACTAAAAATAAAAACGTTCATAGTGATCTAAAAACTGGGTGCACAGAAATCAGGGGAACGGAGGGCTGGGCACCTTCCTCTGTTGTTTCCCATGCCTGTTGTCCAGTCTGGAGTTAAATAACAGCAGCTGTGACTACATCAGAGGTAACATCGTTTTTCCATGTGCTTCAATGCAAGTCCTTGACTAGCTTTGGCCTTCTCTGCTGAGGTTGCCTTTGCTACCCATTTGGGGGCAGAGCTTTGACTGACAGTAAAATAAACATGGGGCCTTTGACTCTGCCCGCATTGTGTACTTTCTCTCTTGTTGGCTTTCTAGCTTTTACTGCTTCAGAGAGAGAGAAAGAGAGGTTGTAAACATACTGGGGAAAGGTGGTCCTTGCACAAAAGCTCTCCATCAAGGGTTTTACAGCCCTGAATCTCCTCTCAGCCGAGCAACAAATACATATTGCATAAAGTGCAATTAGACAGGCTTAAACAGTGCTCTTCATGTTCTGAGTTCTTTCATTCTGTCGCTGATCTAATGCAAGAGACGGGGTGACTGAAGAGGAGTGAGTAACCTGTCTAAAACAAGTGGTGTGAAAACCAATCCAAATGCAACAAGGACATTTTTTTTAAATCAATGTGGTTTACATTTGCTCTCAGAATTTTGCTTGCTGACTTTTGCATGCAAAATTCTGCATTTGCACATAGGAATGGCACTTGCATGCACAAATTGTGGGTCGCAAGACATCCAACTGTCTGGCTTACATGTGTAAATGATCATGAAAACAAAATAGCAGGGGTAATTAAGACATGGCTGAGGGCATCTTGGAAACTTTGCTCTAAGCCTCTGCAAGCTGATTTCAGGAAGGCAGGGGAGACGCATTCCCTAATTTTGAACAGCAAAGCACATAGCACTGGATTCTGTGCATCACAAAGGCCAAACCCTTTTCCAGACCGATTTGCTTCCACAGCTCGGCCTCTAGCAGGGTTATGAAATAAGTGTTTGCTGGAAGGAAAAGCGTTATGGGTAACTGCATGCAAATGAGCATCCCAAACAGCCTTGCGTTCTACTTCAGAATTCCTACATCCAGTGCCATCCAAATGAGATGTTTAAAAGCTAACACTCAGCAAATTAAACTGATTAAAACCAGCTATGAGAAAGTAAGTGCGAAACAAAACCAAATCACTCTTGAGATCCAGGTTCCCAGTGATGCTGAAGACACAAATGAGCAGAACTGAGGTGCAAAAGATTTCAAGCCTCTTCCCAACATCTTGCTCTCATTCTGTTTGTTGTCAGTGATTAGAGAAATGAACCAAACCCAAAACTTACCCCCAACTTCCCACTGTCCCAAACATGGGTTCAGATGCAATGGGGCCTGAATTTTTCCATCTCTGTAATGCAAGGATAGGAGATATACTGTTCTCAATCTGCTTAGGAGATGGAGAAGATTAAAAACAGGCTCAAAGCAAATCTCTGACTGTGAAGTGCTCTTCCTCATGACCTTTGGAGTGTTTAAAATCTAGATCCTACTTGAGCCCATCTCCAGTGGTGACTGGAAGAACATGGTGGCTGTAAGAGATCTAGTCTTTTGCAAGCACATGCATAAGACTAGTAACAATGGTACAGAGCAACAAGATCATGGACTATCTTGGCTGCCTTGGTAATGGATGCACAGGTGCCTCTGACGGTGAGGTATAGGGAGAGTTTTATCCCTGGTGTCTGTTGTTGTTGTTACAAGAGAAGCCATGAAAATGTCCCGTTTCTCTCCAGAAACATCACCATCTTGTGCGGACGGTTTGTTGGTTGGTTTGTTTAATTTTTTTTGCTGCTGTTTTTAACCTGCCACACACAATGAAAATGCTTTACGGCTGTATGGTAAATAGGGGTTGTTAATACACTGTACTTGGCCTTAATTGTTTTTGCAGGAGTCCGGTACAGCCAGCAGGGGAACAATGAGGTCACCTCCTCTTCGACAATCAGTCACCATGGGAACAGTGCCATGGTGACTACCAGCCAGTCTGTCCTACAGCAGGTTTCTCCAGCAGGGCTGGACCCGAGCCACAATTTACTCTCGCCTGATGGTAAAATGGTGAGTACACCTGGCCTATTGTCGCTCCAGAGCTGATAAGATAAGGGCCCAGCGGGCAAAACAAACAAGCCTTCTTTTTTTTTTTTAGTTTCGCACAAGGCCCAGGTGAAACAATGAAGCATTGTACGGTTGGAGGGGGTAAAAAAAAAAAAATCCCCAGCTGCCGTGAGTCAAAGGCAGCCCTCTGACCGAAGTTTTCCCCACCAGGTAGTGGTGTGCATCTGAATCCAGCCAATAAATCTGACACAGGCCCGGTCTCATTTTATTGATGGAATGGCTTGTAAAGCAGCACTGGGTGGATCACTGTTTGTTTTTCACTGCCGATGACATTCGTGTTGATAAAATACTCATTCATTTTTTTTTCTTCGTAAGCCCTCCGACTTTCTAAGTTTCACCAGGGAAGCCGTTTCTTTACAAGCAAGCCCCTTCCCTTCTCTGTCCCCAACACACATGCACGGGTGCACATCCAGAGTAATGCTTACACATGGAACCGGCTGGTCAATATGTGTTGCTGGTCATCCTCTGTGCCTGGTCCGCATAGGATAGCAGTCTGTTACAGCTCAAGCTGAGTGGAATATTGTTTTTGGCCAAAGCTTTATCTGGCAAAAAATACAGATTTGGCAACACCAAAACATATTGAGAGTTCCTGTCGATTTCACCCAATTTGTCTGAAAAAATAGAAACTTCCTTTCCATCTTTCAGTTTGAAATGATTTTTTAAATTTCAAAATGATCTCTTCTTTTAAAAATTCAAAACCATTTAAGAATGGTTGGGTCATTCAAAACATTTAGTTTAGATTTCAACCAAAGTGTTTTATTTTTGTTTGTTTTTTTTTCAACTTTAGTCAGGCCAAAATTTCAAAAAATTGTGACTTTGGTCTAACTCAATGTTTTTAAATGTATTTTAAAATTGCCAAGGAACTGAAAAATCTGTTGTTCTCCTAGCTCTAGTTACAAACCATTAAGCAAGGCTCTGTAGTTCACGCTGTGGCATCTCATGCATTTAATTCTGGAGGTCCCCAGTTTAACCAACCCTCAGGTGTTGGCCAAGATGTTGAGCTGCGGTATTGTTGTAGCTGTGTCCATCCCAGGGTATTAGAGAGACAATGTGGGTTAGGTACAAAGAAAGACCAGACTGTGGCCCACACCTACACAGAGACTTTTGAAATATAAATTAACCCTAGTCATAATATAGATTAGGACAATGGGAACTGGCTTCAAGCCTTGAAAGAAGATATGTGGCAATGGTAATAAATATCAGTGGGCCCAAACTATATAATCTGAATCCAGATTCCTAACAGCTTTCTACAGTACCGCCTTTGGATCTGAACATTAGATTTGACTCACTGCAAAGTTACTTGGTCATTTGCAAAATCCAAATCTATGGTCAGATTTCACATGCCCCAAAAATTTGGGACATTTTGTTTCTAAGTGGATCACTAATAATAACAAAAATAATCCAGAAGAATAGATGATACATCAGACATTAAAAATCAAATTGAAAAACTGCCAGGAAAAATGACTGATGGGGCCTTGTGAGCCTTTCCTTTAAAACGACGGGAAAGTGTTCTGTAGTACTAGCCCAAACATATTATTTATTTTATTGTATTGCAGTAGTACCTAGGAACCCCAGCCACAGAGAAGAACTATATGGTAACAGGCACTGTACACACATGGAATAAAGACAGTTCCTGCCTCAAAGAGTTTGCAATCACCGTATAAAATGAGACAGCACGTGGACACAGACAGACAGACAGAGGAAGACCAAGAAAACAATTAGATGAGATTGGTCAGCACGATGCTAGCCAGTTGTTTTACCTTGTTTCTTGTAGGCATCACAGCAAAGGAGAGTTTTCAGGAAGGATTTGGAGGAGGATAATGAGGTAGTTTTGCAGATGTTTACAGGCAGCTTCTCCCAAGTGTGAGGAGCAGCATGGGGAAAAAGCATGACGGTGCATGTATGAAATGTATCAAGTCTCACTTGAAATGGAACCAATTTTACCCATCATAGAAACATGCACAGCAATAAAAGCATTTCTCCAACTTGATGCTAGGCCTGGCAGTGCTCAACCAGTCCCACTGAATGTAGGATGCCCAGCACCATCAACAATATTTAGAGTCATCCCTTCATGTGCAGCTGTTATCTTAGCCAGTTTATTTCTGATCGCCTCAGCAAAACTAGCTGGTATTTGCAAGTTATTTAACACAAATATGCTGTGGGCTGTGGTTTCCAGTGAGTAAACATGTTTCTTTAATATCCCATATCAAATTAAGAACAGCCAAGGAAGACATTGCATCATAAAGTAACGTGTTTTTGAAGCACATGCTATTGAACCAATCTGTACTTTGGGCTAGTCATAGTTTTATGACCTTTTTACCATCACAGTTATGGAAAACTCATTGGAGGGTTGTTTCAATGATATAGTTTAAAAACTTTCTTGGTCATGTGATCTCTAGGTTGTTTCTTTTGGTTCACGTTTTTGGTCCTAATCTCAAATTAGCCCAAACTGCAAAGAAGTTCCATGGTTTTCTGACTGATGGTTTGACTTGCATACCTGGTGTGGTGTAAGATGGCCTTGAAGAACATTTTGCAAAAGGGAAAATACTGGAGAAGAAAATATGACTCATTCTCATGCTCTGAATCTATGCTCTGCATAGATTTATTTGTTTCAATTAAGCTCACGTGTGCAAAATACATTTACCAATGGAGACCAAAATTTTCACACCTGGAACCATGAAGTGCGTGGCTTCAATCCATACTGAGGTGCCTAGATAAAAGTGGGCTGATTCTCCAGGGGATGAGCACCTGCAGCTCCCATCAACGTCAGTGGAATTTGTGGATGTTCACCACTTCTGATAATCAGACTGGCTTTCTTAGGTATCTGAGTCCTTGCCTGCGTCAGGGCCCCCCATTTCAGCCACTGGTGCAAACCCCCATCATTGTGGACAAGGAAAACCACAATAGGCATTGGCACAGCTTACTATGGTGTGAAGCAGTTGACTTTGTCTGCAGTGGGGGTTGCACCAGTGCGGTTATACTAATGGCTGTAATCGGGACATATCTCCATCCAGATTGAGCCTAAATAACCTCATTTCAGGCAGACATGTATGAAAAATTGGGTTGCTGTCCAAAACCTCAAGATGTTGAATCAACAAGATGTTCACATGTGTCTTCTCTTTAAGCACAGGAGTAGTCCCACTGAAGCCCATGATACAATTCACACACTAAAGTAGGGCACGTACATAAGTACCTTGCTGAACTGGGGTCTAAACCTGACCAGACTCACTTAACTAGCATTCCTCCAACATACAGCCTGTTCAATATGGCCAGCTGCAGCAATTAAAAATCATGAGGGTGGCCCACTAACATGATGAAACTGGCTTGAAAATCCATTATTTTCTCCTTAACATAACACGAGAACAAGGGATCACCAAATGAAATTAATAGGCAGCAGGCTTAAAAAGACCAAAAGGAAGTAGTTCTTCATACCATAAACAGTCAACCTGTAGAACTCCTTTCTAGAGGACGTTGTGAAGGCCAAGACTATATATAACAGGGATTTAAAAAGATCTGGATGAGTTCGTGGAGGATAGCTCCATCAATGTCTGTTATCCAGATGGGCAGGGATTGGTGATTGCCAGAAACAGAGAATGGGCAATGGGACGGATCACTTGATGATTACGTGTTCTATTCATTCTCCCTGAAGCCACTGTTGAAAGACAGGATACTGGGCCCGATGGACCATTGGTCTGACTCAGTATGGTCGTTCTTATGTTCTAAAATTTTAAAAATAATATATGTGTGGGTCTGTTATTTGCCTTCTGTTTTTTAACCCTTAGGATTTGCCTTTTCCATCTTTCTTTTGTAATTACGAGGGCTAGAAAGTTTTTGTTGGAGGGGTTTAAATGAAGCAGTTTAAATGAGAGTTGAGACTCTCCCATAATCACATGACTCCAGAATCTGGGGCTTTAAGAATAAAACACTAAATACCAAGAACATTGCAATGAAATTTCAAGAGTTGGTAACATTGCTGTTTTAGTCAGAAAAGACTTGGGCAAAAAGATGAGTTTTTGCACAGTGACCTGCGGATCCAACATTTGGGCTCTGGTAGACCGATGGAAGCAGTGGAAGCAGGTTTCCTGAAATGCCTCTCGCTGTTGCAATTTATTTATTTATTTAACTATTTGTACTGCAGCAGCACCTAAGAACCCCACTGATGGATCAAGACCTCATGGCGCTAAGCACTGTACTAACACAGAACAGAAAGACAGTTCTTGCCCCAAAGAGCTTCCAACCTACCTGCCTAAATTGTGGATTCCCCCCAAGTCTGTCACTGGGTCACTTTCCATAAGATGATTTGTCGTGTCTTTTTTGTGAACTGGCCAAGTCATGCATGGAGGGAGTCATTTCTGTCTGGCCAGCCCTAGCCAAAGTCACTTTGATTTGTCTAGAAGCTGTTTTGTCACACCGCTCATGTCCTTTGTGCCTCTGATGTCTGTTGTTCCTTTTGGTTCCTTGACAGATCTCTGTTTCGGGAGGTGGGCTGCCCCCTGTAAGTACCCTGACCAATATCCACAGCTTGTCCCATCACAACCCGCAACAGTCCCAGAATCTCATCATGACACCGCTGTCTGGAGTCATGGCAATCGCACAAAGTAAGTGCTTCACCACACTAGTTTCAGTACGCTCTTGATAGGGCTTTTATACCTCCGGGGGTTTGTTTAGAAGCAATGTCTGAGTAATTCTGTTCTGCAGCTCTGAATTCCCCTTCCTCTTTAGCTCCAACTGGGTACGGTAACGTTCTTCGCTCCCAAGACTAACCCACTGTGTGGTGTTGCAATGTGTCACGGTGTTTCGTCACCAGGTTCACAGGGTAGGGGAAGCAATGGCTATGACCTGTGAATGAAATCCTGAGCCTGTTTGAAGTCAATGGGAGTTTTGCCATTACATTCAATGGGTCCAGGATTTCACCCAGCTGTTCTGTGCATAAATTAGGAGAAGCTCCTTTTGAAAGCTGTGAACACAGATGTATTTTGGGGGGGATTAGACCCTTTGATTTTCTTGTACTAGGGTCTACTGCCCACCCTGCTGTACTGCAGAGAGAAAAGCTGATGGGAAAAAACGCAGCCCTTGTTGGCATCTCTAAATGTCTGATGATAACATTCATCTCAATTTTTATTCCACTGGAGCAGCCGTCTGATTCCACGGGCACTGAAATCTTGACACGTCGTTTCATTCTCCTCTGTTCACGTAGGTCTGAATACTTCCCAGGCGCAGAGTGTCCCTGTCATCAACAGTGTTGCTGGAAGTCTGGCAGCTTTACAACCAGTCCAGTTTTCCCAGCAGCTCCACAGTCCTCATCAACAGCCACTCATGCAGCAGTCGCCCAGCCATATGACACAGCAGCCTTTTATGGCCACAGTAACTCAGCTGCAGAATTCACACAGTAAGGAACTTGTCAGGTATTTGTTGAGGCCTGAAGGGAAGGATTTAGCTGCATTATAATTGCAAATTGTCAGAAATACATTTTGAATTAACTTTGCTTTCTCCCCTCTTTGCCCTCTCCACCCTTCCAGCTAGTTTGGTTCTAACTTGCATTTAAAAAAAAAAAAGGAATCAAGGAGCAGAAGCAAGAGAGAAACACTAAACTCATGGCTTGGGTCTTCTCCTCCTGCAGCTGTTAGGACATTCCCTTTCCAAATAGATTGAGTCATGGGGGAATCCCAAACTCTCTAGTCCTAAAACAGTCAGGTAAAAAGGGTGCACTATGGAAGAATTTTTAATCCCAGAGAGCATCAAGGGAATTAAAACACCAGAACTTCTCCAGAACCCCTTTCAGTGATACAGGAGAACCAAAGAGGGAGCCAACACGTGGCAATTAATGCGCCCACTCGCCATTGTTATCCCCCTCCATACCCTCCCTCCCACCTATTGCTCTTTCTTTAGAACACAGAGTATGCCTTTCCTCTCCATAAATGTGTTCCTTCATCTCCAGCGTGCAAGTCCAACAGCCAAATTCTGCTCTCGATCACAGGCGTAAATCTAGACTAATATCAATGGAGTTACTCTGGATTTACACCAGAGCAGAATTTGATCAAGGATCTACTGTTTGTGTCTTCATAGCTCTTGTGCTTGCCCGTACTGTGCTATCCAAGGACATTTTGAGTCCTTCTCTAATTGCAATTGACAGGAACACCCTTTTAAGGTGCCCTAAACATCTTCACTGGAATTAGGGCGCCAGGCAGGTAATGAAACATAAACAGGTTTTGCGTCATAGACATTTGGCAGACAACAGATGGAAATACAGTCCTATGGAAAAAAGTTCATGGCTGGGGCTTTCAAAGGGAGTGAGTAAAAGTCCATAGGATTTAGGTGCCTAACTCCTTTAGTCTCCTTGACAATTCCAGCCATTTTTTTTACTTCTTATGATCTGTGCACTTTGGGGAGGAAGTTAGAACATAGGTATACGGGGGGAGGACGAATTAGCCTACGTTCTGCAAATGATGCCCTTGTTTTTATTTCTATTGATTTTTTTTTCAGTTGAGCCTTTCGCATGTAACAGTTCTACAAACAACGATTTTCAGGTTGTGCCTGAATCATTTACAATCTCAAAATCTTTTTTTTAAAATATTTTACGATGTTGGCTAGAGTAAGAAATCTTGTGTGTCCCGGGTTTCCTTTCCCAAATTATTGGGGACTCATGCTCTGCAAGATACCTAAATGCACAATACAGCTGAGATGCCTAATTGCATAATACAGGGGAACTCCAATTTTACTATTCCCCAAGACCCCAATCTAATTGTAAACTAGTATGTACTCCCATAATAGTTACTAAATGTTCAGGTGTGGTTTACCTGTGGCATTTTCTCAGGCTTAACAACAAATCTTTTAAAACATCCTTGCCTAGAGTGATTAAAAAGTCAGTAAGCATGCTGGCCTGGTCCTTGTGACTAACAATCTGGATTGCCATATGACCTTTATTCCTGGTTCTTAGTTTTTCTAGGCAGGCAGGGGCCTCACATAACTAAACAATGAGCCTTTGGCCAATTTATGAGCAGCAGAGACTGTGAGGGGAAGACTTTCCATTTTCTTTGGTGCCAGCAGGTTGATGACTATAACATAGGTCCTCGAGAACTGAGGTATGACAGCAGCAGCAAAAGGGGTATCTTGCTAAACACTAAAGCTGGTCAGAAAATGGAGGTGGTATGTGTGTGTTTCCACAGAAAATTTGGGCTTTCAGCAATATATTTTGACCAAAACCAAAAATATTTCGATTGTGAAATACCACTGTGATGCCCCACAGAAGTAGTAGTTCAAAGAATGCTTCCATTCCTCTCTTCACCAGGGTCCCTGGTTACACTACATCTCCTATGATGCATCATGGCCTCCTCTTGATGAGGGGAAGTAGCACATCATGGTAGTCCTATGGTAGTAGTGCATCATGGGAGAGGACCTTTGTCTGGGGAGACCAGCCATAGAGAAGAATTAAAGCAAGAGGAACCTGAACTACAACTCCAAGGAGGCCATGTTGAAGCATTTCATAACTGAAATATTTCAGTTTTGGGGCATTGTATTATTTGATGAAAAATCAAAATTTTCTATGGAAAGCAAACATTTTTTGCAAAAACACCCCAAAAAGCCTTAGCTGAAAACCCAATTTGCTCTCAAAAATAGTTTTTGACAAGCCCTACAAAACAACCAACCAGAGTTAAGAATTTTTTAATCTTTTTTCTGTCTGAGGAGAACTGGATGGGAAGTTCACACTTTTCAGCTAGACAAAAAGCTTGCTTCTTAATGATCACGAGGCATTCCATTCCCTGTCAGCCTGAGAAACAGAACTCCCACCGACTTCATCTAGGATATCTGCCTGCGCTGCCTCTAATGCCCTTGGCCAGCACCCCTTCCCATTTTCTTGCTTGTGCATTTGGTTCTCCAGCAGCAGCAAGGCTTCTCAGAAAGTGGTTTGAGGGTGTACAGCTGTTCGATCAAACCAGGCCATTTTCACCCTTAATCTCTTCTTGTGTGCAAGATGCTGCTAAGAAATCAGATGGATTCTCCGGAGCTCTAAGTTGGATGCAGAGCTCTCCTCCATTGTTTTGTTTTGTTTTGATTTTTTTTTTGGTTTTGTAAAAAAAACAAAGGTATTGGAACTCTTTGGCTTGACTGCTTTGCAGCTGCATGAAGACTGTGGCTGTCATTTATATGATTGCTGTCTGTCTCCTTTGTTTTCATAGTGTATGCACACAAGCAGGAGCCTCCCCAGTATTCCCACACTTCCCGGTTTCCATCAGCCATGGTGGTCACAGATACCAGCAGCATCAGTACATTAACCAATATGTCTTCCAATAAACAGGTAATGGCGTGTATTGTGAAAGTGGGGTAGGATTCCCGCAGTGTGAATGGTTCAGGGTGTACTCCCTTGGTATGCCTGCTACTGCTAATGGGAGTTAAGCCGATACATTTGCCCATACCAATATATTTTCCAATTCCAGGATGATCAGTGCATTATGTCAACCACAGCAACTAGATGCTCTGTGTGAAATTAGTTGGTGGTCTCAGGACTGTTCATAGTGCAGAAGTGTCCAGGCTGGTAACTGGCATTCTTACCGGCAGACTCAAAGAAGAAGGCCCAGTGTGAATGGGCTGTGGACAATGAGCTGTCCAATTACCTCTATATGTGGTCCCAGCATGAGTTAAGGCATGTTGGCAGATCTGTGTAGGAGGAATCTTGTCCTGGCCTGGTTTGGGCTGTGCCTATTCTGTGTATATGTGGAGGACTTCACTCCACTTTCCAGAGCTATCAACTCAACACCGGTCAACCATGGTGAATCCAATTTGTTTTCTTCTTAAAACCTGACCCCCCAAAATGACTACCATGATGATGAGTAACACCAAACTGTTGGTTTATTGTGACTTGCTTATAAAAGCATAAGGTGGATGAAGTAATACTTTTATTGGGCCCACTTTTATTGGTGAAAGACACAAGCTTTTGAGCTACAAAGAGCTTTTCAGCTCTGGGAAAGGTATTGAGAGGGTCCCAGCTAAATACAAGGTGGAACAGATTGTTTAGCATAGGTAGTTAACATATATTCTAAGACCATTCAAGGTGCAGTGGCACACTAACACCCCTGCAGTCATAGGACAAGAAAGGGTGGTTAGTGGGTTACAGATTGTTGTAATAAAAGACCTAAATCCAGAGTCTTTATGAAGACCGTGATTTTTAGTGTCTAGCAAAGTTATGAATTCAAGCTCCCAGGCTCATCTTTTGAGGGTGTTTGTGCAGAGCCTTTGTGATAAGTGCAGTGAAGTCAATGGCCCAAGTTCATCTCTGGTATAACACCATCAAAGTCAGTTTAACTTACTTGAAGCAACATTACTTTTTCCTACTTCGGTGTCATTCAGGCTTACTGAAAATGGCAATGAGTGATTATATTAAGAGAGCATCTCTAAACTGCAAGCAATAGATTGCGATTGCATTTACACTGGTGGCAATCCAATGTAATGCTGTCAGTCATTGGTATTACTCTAAAAGTAAATGAGTGTAAATGAGATCAGAATCTGGGGCCAGGTCCTCAGCTTATATGTATCAGCATAGGTCTATTGAAGCAATTGGGGCAAATCCCCAGCTGGTAAAGACTGGCACAGTTCTAGTGTAATCAGTAGAGCTATGCTGATTTATACCAGCTGTGATCCTGGTCCCCAGTCCCCAAATTTTTATGGGTGTCTCACCTGCATTGGTGTAAATCTGGAATTAGATTGGTGTAAATCTGGTGTATCAGGCCTTGCGTTTTTAGTATCCAGATCAGATAAGTGCCCTTTTTTAAAAAAATCCAAAAACCTGCTCTTGGGACTGTGGGAAATATGTGGCCCTTATCGATTGCTAGATAAATAGGAGACAGCCTTGAACTTGTATTCAGATAAACTTTCTTGCTAAGCTTTGATGGTGAGAAGAGAAAAATCTCTGCAACGAATGCATAGCAAATAATGGTTGGAATTGCTGTGTGGGTTCATTTACACTGATGCCCTTAAAGTTTGCTCTGCAAGGATGGCAAAGGGGAGGCTCTGTTTGTGCCTTAACTGCCACCATAAAAAAATAAGAAGAAACAGGATTGCGTAAGACTGAGAACAATGACCCAGACGCACGGCTGGTGTCAACTGATGCAGCTCTGCTGGAGTCGGTGGACCAGATCCCCAGTTGCTGTGACTTGTCAGAGCTCTTTTGAAGTAATGGAGATGCTTACGGCAGCTGATCTGGCCCTGTGTGTGGGACCCGTTGCAGAGCCTTTCTCTCACAAAATGGAAGGTGAAAGTCTAATTCCAAATCCCACTGCCCTGCGACTCCTGTTAGGTTTCCCACTCTTTGTAGTGTGCAGGGAAAACATGTATCTGTGCCCACAAATCTCAATCAGTCGGGCAATCAGGCGCATCAGCACTCCTAGGGAATACCATTTCCTTTGAAAGGCTTTATCAATCCATCTGGTGTGCGCTCAGCCCTAACTTCTCTCTTGATTAATTATCCTGACTTACCCCTAGTTGACTTTGATGCTTGCTTGTTGAAACAAGCCCTCTGAATACAGGAAATGTTCTTTTAATCAAAATAGTGCACGATGCTACCCGCTAGGCCTGTCATGGAGCCTAATGATGGCTTATGCCCTTCATTGGAGAGAATGCTCAGCCTACCTTGAAGGGTGGCTGGTTGACATGATCAAGTCGCTCTTTTTTTTTTTCTTCTTTTTTTCCCCACATTCTTTTCCTTGAATTTTTTAAAAATGTACTCGTTTTATCCAATGCAAACAAAGCTGAGCATAATAAGCAAATACCATGTTAACCAACCGTAGCACCTGATCATGCAAATTGAACTGAGCACAGAATGAAATACATCTATGTGCACGAGCCCAGCACAAGGCAAATGAACCACTTACGTCCCATTTTAAGTCCACAAGAGTAGGGATAAAGTGGGATTTGAGTGGTGCAAGGGTTGGCGCATTGGTATGAATTTCACCCTCAGCTGTCCTAAAGCTCATTAGTAAGTGTCTGGGCCCAAGTTTGCATAACGAGGCCTGCTTTTCTATGATCCATTCTTCAAGCACCATTTGAACTTAGGCGCAATGGCAAGAAATAAGTTTCATCTTAAATATCATAGAATTTTTTTTTAATTGCCGCCTACTGTTTTTAGAAAGGGGAGAGTGGAATTCTGAAGAAAAGCCCCTAAAAGACTGTTTCAAAGCCTAGAGAAGCCCATGGGAGCCTTTCCATAGATGTGGGTTTTGGATCAGGTCCTAGGACACCAGCTGATCGCTTGGCCAATTATGCTCTTTTGACATGACAAAACTAAGTCGGAAAGTGGGTTTTTTTTTTGTTTTTAGTTTTAAATAATTAAAAAAAGCGTTTTGTTTCTTGATCTCATCCATGTAATTTCCCAGCATCCTTTGACACCCTCTCCCCCCCCCCAAAAAAAATTCTCAGACTGAGTGCTAACTGGATTTTTTGCTCAGAAGGATATGAGTGCTGAAGCTGAAAACATAATACTAGTGGTTCCCATGGTAAAGTTCTAGGCCAAGCCAGGTGTAGGTAGAGACACTCTCCTTAAATGCACAAGCTACAGGGCTAAAGTAGCTTTGTAGCCAGTCACAGTTGACTGCAGAAGACCGCATGGCCACCTACTAACTGTGCGTATGCAACAATGAGATTTAAAGTCAGAAATGTCCTCTCCAAAACAGAACCCGAGGAGATGTAAGAGCAGTCAGTAGAAGGAACCTTGCACTTGAACAAATGGACCATCCCTGTCCGTAGTGGTCAGCAGTGCACTTAAGAGGAGGCTTAAATGGGTCAGAGCAGTAGGAGGTGTCTTCTATTTATTTGGTAGCTACTTTTGTGGTGTCGTGTGGTGAGGGGCATTAGAATATCTTGTGAGGATGGGGGCAAAAGCAGAAATGTATCTGGAAGGAGTTCAGTGTGTGTGTGGAGGAGGGCTAGGATATGGCATGCCTCAGATGGTCTCCACTCCTATTCCTCAATAAATAAAGGCCACTGTTTTAGACTTGATCAGGAAGGAAAATCTATATCGCTTGACAAATAAATAGAAATGGGAGGCCAGGACGCGCCTTCCTCAGGAAAGTCTGAAATAGCTAATGCAACTTCCTATATTTATAAGATTTTAAGACGTTTTGAAGGAAAGACTTAATGCAGAACTTATCCATTATGAATCTTCCCTCTCCTAACCTCTCACAGGATTCTTCCAGCAGAGCAAAAGTGGGTGGGATTAGCTGTGTAGCTTGTTGGTAGGCTTTGTCCTCTGAGCCATGATGTGGCCCTCCCGCTCCTGCCATATGGGTCAGTCGCATTGCTCCAGCCCCATCCTGCTGGGAAGCCGGAAAAGGAACACAGCCAGTGTCCCTCGCTCAATGGTGCAGAATGCCAGCTGAAGCCACCTCTTTGGGCTGGGCTCCCAACTTCAGCTCTGAGCAGGACACTACTGATCTCTTATCAGATGTTTATGTTTAGACTTGGAAGGGGCAAATAACTCCCAGTTCCTTTGACAACACTTAAGGCTGAGCCACCATTTTATTACATTAGCAAACATCTGATAGCTGTGAGGCCCATCCCTAATGACATGTCATAGAGGCCTCCTGGCGGCTCCTTATCTCCCTGTTATGATGTTTGTTGTTCACTGAATCTACAAGGTCACCCAAGGCTTTCCCATTCTCCACCCAAAATCTGAACATTGAGGAACCAAGCGGGGGGGTTGGGATGGGTTGGAAAATGAAGGAAAGTAAGAAGTGAAGGTTCATGGAACCTGCAGTGGGAAACAATTGACTGATGCTTCCAAAACCAGAGGGACACCGAGGGCTCACCTCTGACCCTCCTGCCCTTGCTCAAGTGGTTCTCAGTGTGTACTCTCATCTCTCTCCTTTGGAGCTTCTCTTGAAAGGCAGTGTGTGCCTTGTCAGGAGTGGGGTGAGGAGGTGAGAAGGGGTTAGGAAGAGAGAGGAGGAACAGAACAGAAGAGAAAAGAAAAGCAGAGGAGCATCTTGTACAAAGTGTCTTCTCTCTTCACGCTAAGCATTTTCCAGTCACGTCAGTGCTGGTGAGAGAAACCACAGACTGGAATCGTCAGTGTAGCCACAGACACACACAGCAGAAGTGGCAGCAGGGCAAGCATCTTCTGTGCTCCCTGGGCAATATGCCTCAAGCCTGATCTGAAGGGACCACCTCTAGAGGCAAGAAGTGAATTCCACTACCCATCTTCTGCTGAGGTATCTAAGGTAACAGTTGCACAGATGATGTGAAGTGGACACCTGCCTAGCAGGCATGGAGGACCAGCAAGTTAGGAGCCTAAATACTTGTGTGGCTCTGGCCCCGAGGCCCTCAGCTCATTTTACACAGGTCACGGAAAAGCCATCAAAGGGTAATAACTCCTGGCCTGTAACATGAGCTGCCCCGCCCGCAAGCAACTTTTAACTTGTGTGACTACATTTACTCAGCAGATGTCCATATGCTTCGCTGATCTTGGCAGCATTGCAAAGGCAAATGAACTTGTCTTGGAACAATTTCTCCCATAGGCTGAGCACACAGAGGCCCTTTTTTCCCAACATCTGGCGTGAATAACTATTTTCCCACTGTTTTCCCCATTGCAACTCTTGAGACCTTGGACGTGACCCAGTACCCATTGACTTCAGTGGGAGTTGGATTAGGCCCCGATGGGTATCCTCAACTACCAGGTTAGCTCACAGGATTGGATCCAATGTACCGGTTGCATAAAAATCTTCTAAGAACTATGGGCCCAATCTATAACCTTGGAATATTTCCCCTTGAATTTGTTGGGGCGAATGGGAATTAGTGTAGGCAGACCTGATCTCCTGGGTCCATAACCTTTAGGTGACTAACTCTCATTTCAAGGGAAGTTAAGTGCCTTAAATACCTTTGACTTGCTCAGTCAATAAACAGACTTACTTGGATTTGTAGGATATTAGCAGAAATCCATGGACCTGAGGCTGCTTGCATACTGCGGCCCTTGCGCAGGACAGAATGTTCTGCTCCCATAATATTGTGGAAGGAAATGGAGAATACAAATTACTGTCTGTAGCACACTGAACATTTCATGAACACCTGAATCGTCCTGAAAGCTCAGTCCCATGTGTCATAAAATCATCCAGTTCCAACAACTCCACCTCTGCACATTGCAACGTTTTTTGTACGCTCGCTAACTCATGCATCCTGCTTCTCTCCTTCTTTCCCTGCCAGTGTCCCCTGCAAGCCTGGTGATGTTCCACACCTCACTTACTCTGCACCTAGCAACAGGAACTTATTTTCCACAACATCACGCCGGTAACCAACAAAGTCTGGGGGGTGTTGCCATAGCGAAGCTCAGCCAGCTTGTCTAGTGCCATAGCGAGAAGCCCATTAACCTGAAAAAAGAGCTGGAGTTTCAAGACTAATAGCCACCCTTCTGTGACTTGACAGGACCAAAGTGCCTTCTCCCAGAGACTGTGCTTTTCCATTTCCTTCATGCAGTATTCCAAGAGATGTCTTGAGGATTTTAAGTATTTGCCTTCAAGAAGGCATTGGCTCTCATGAGAAAATAAGAACAAAATGTACTGAGGACTAGCAGAAGAGGAAGACGACGACGATCAATAATATTTAAGTTATATTCCTTCACCAAACGGACTGATGGGACTTGGATCTGTTACTTGGAGTTTGGAAGAAGGAATCTCATGTGCTGTTGAACTGAGCCAATTAACCTGTAGGTAATAGGTAAACGTCTCTCCTCTCCGATCCTTCCATCTCCAGCTATACATAGAGAGTTATATTAAAGAAGTAAATTTTGTCCAATGGATGTAAACTACTGTAATTAAGTGCAATTTCCCCACCTGTATATATGGCCAACATTTTTCTTATTTCTTTTTTTGTAAAGGTCAGAACTGAAGGGTTTGTTGCTTTTTTTTGTTTTTCTTTCTTTAAATGAACAAAATCATGTGGAAACGCCTGGGCCTAGTAAATGATGTTAGTCAACCAGTGCTTTATGTGAGGGCAGAAACAAGCACATTCTTCGTTCAGCTGCTACGACCGGCTGACAAACTGGTTTGGTCAATAATCCAGACAAATCTGAACCCAAATTTAGCGAAGGACCAGGCATGAAGTATATAACCCAGCAGCTGCTACCTGGTGAGCATGACATGCAGCCATCCATTTGGTGGCTACTGCCAATATGCAGAGTACAAAACAGAAGCGTAGCCAGAGCTGATTTTTTGGCAGGGCCTGTGGTTGACATGGGTGGGCACAAGCCTTGGGTCACAAGGGAAACATAGGTTGATAAAAACGTGGGATGAACTGCTTAAAATCTGATTGGGTGGGCCATGCCCACCCATAGCTATGCCACTGGCTCAAAAATGTATGATATTCCCTGACACACAGACATTTTGAGTGAGAATGTTCAGGGGCAAGGAGAGAAGTCCCAGGATGGACTGAGGGAATTGAAACATGTTGACTGCTTTGGGAGTTTTCAGCTTGCAGGTGTATACAGTTTTCAGGTGAGTTGTAGCATTTGCTGCTGTGTACCTGAATAGGCTGAAATGGAAACCACACTTTTTAGTGGGAACTTTCCACACTTGCAAGGGGGCTTTGGGGTTCTTTAATTTGGAAGTGGGGGGGAAGAGTGAGAAGTGAAACCCCAATATCACCATGGGAAGTGGTATGGTGCCTAATATCTCCTTGTCTCCTGCCCAATAAAAACTCTGAATATAAGCCAATTACTTTACATTGTAAGTAACTGTAGGGCAAGACTTTTTAATGTCTCCCTTTTCAATTAACAAGCCACGCCCCTATTTCTGAGGCTACTTCCTAGCCTGTTGCTGGCTTTCCCGCCTCTGTAATCGGATAAAACGTCTCTAGTGCAAGGGGTTTGAGTGTTTCATGCTGACAGCCAGATACATTGCCACTGAGGGCCTCATTGTTAGACACTGAGTAGTGTCTGGCTCAACACGTAATCGCTTTGAATGGAGGAGGACTACTCATACTGTAAGTACTATTTAATTCAATATGGATAACGGTATCCCAGTCTGGCCCTAAACCAGAAATGTACATGCTCGAAAATGACCATAAAGGGGTTGTGTTGGCTTTGAGTGCCTATTTCCATTGCTAACCATTGATGCATGGGCTCAGAAGCTGTACTGCATTGATTTTTACTTGTTGGCTGTAATTGGAAGAGAGGGGAATTATTAAGCAAGAGGCTCATTTGGGAGAGGTGTGATGATGAGAAGCATTTTTGGAAGCTAACAGTTTTCTCTCTTCCCATTCCAAAGTCATTTCAACAGAACACTGGCATCTAATCCTGCTTCCTTTGAAATCAATCACAAAACTTTCATTAATGGCAGAGGGTCCAGAATTAGGCCCTTAGTAAGGAGACCAAATCATCCACTAGAAGCTGGCAGGAAGTGCACACATAACAAATTCTTCCAGCTCCTTCTCAGTCACTCCATGTGTGTGGGGTACTAGACCTTTTCTCCATCCTGTTAACAACTCTAGAACATAAATCAGACCGCTACCATCTTCCCAGTTTGTAGCCACTATAGGAAAAAAGGGATACTGGGCCAGTCCTTCAGATGATGTAAATCAGGATAGTTCTACTGAAGTCAGGGGAGCTACAGTTATTTACACTAGCTAAGGATCTGGGGCAAAATTTTCAGAAGTGCCTAAACCCCATTTTCAAAGTGACTTAGGAATCTAAGAAGTCCTGTTTACTTTCAATAAGACTTGGGCTCCTAAACGCCTGTCACTTCTGAAAACAGGCCAGGCTCCTAAATCATGGAGACACATCTGAAAACGTTTTGCCTGGTCCCTTCCTTCCAAACTCCATGAGCAATGAAAAAGGGTAAAGATCATTAGAGTCTTCCTGTGAATAGAATGATCAATATTAAATATAATGGCAGCAGATTCTCTCTGTGACAGGGACCATCTTTTACTGTGTTTGTACAGCGCCTAGCACAATGGGATCCCAATCCATATTCGGATTAGTAGGAATTACTGGACGACAAGTCATAAATCATTATGAACTGGAAAGCAATATTTGGAATGAAATTTAATTTGATGTATACCATAATTAAATACCATTTCTTTTGGCTCACTGTTGATGTGTGATGTATATCTGAGGCACAGATAATATTGCATTAATGTCTTCATTGCTTCATTGACAAGAACAAGATGAATTTAAATGTTTGCAAAGTAATGCTAGGGTAGAGATGTCATGAGGTTGATTTCAGTGGAAATTAGGAGCCTAAATACCTTTTGAAGGTCTGGGGCTTTCACAAGGTTTTCTTTTGAGTGCTTGTAACTGCCATCGTCGTACTGCCAATTTGATTCAACAGGCTGTTTGGGAATCAGAAGCAGAATGAGTCTTCTCATCAAAGAATAAAGCAATATGTTTCCCTCTCTCTTGAAACATTGATCTCTATTTCCAATTGGCCAGATTTAATAAGTTAAATATTTCATATTAATATCACACAAAATTAATCTGAACAAGAAATGGGCTCAAGATGCAACATTTTATTCTGGATTACCAACAACCCAAAGTTTGTATCTGGGATTTGGGTTCACGCCCTTATAAGGCCAGGGGCCGTTTACAAAGTGTCGTTCAGAATTCAAAATGTAAACGCCCTCCTCTGAAGTTTTGGGGCTGTATCGCTAGTGGATTGAACATGAATCTGGAAGTCAGGAGACGCGAGTCCCAATCCTGACTATGGCACTAACTGTTTTGCTGTTATTCTACCAAAGCTTATACCTCAGCCATCACCCTGTGGTATGTAACGATCTTCATTAAGCAAATCACATCGGACGTAACATTGCAGAAAGGTGGACAAAGAGCTCCCATCAACTGGGGGATGCTCTGCACTTTTGAAAATCAGGATAATCTCTGACTCATTTACCCCATCTATAAAATGGGGTAGAGTATGTTTACCTTTCAAAAATTCTGTAAGGTCTTTGATTGCAAAGTACTAGAGAGATGCAAAGTATTGTTATTTTATTAGATCCTGATCGTTGTCCAGTGAACAACTTGAAGACTATCAAAGCTTCAAAAGGAGAAAGCTCAGGCCTGGCTCCTCAAGATATTTAGGCTCCTAATTTCTACTGAAATCAATAGGAGTTATGGGCCTAAACAGTTTTGCGGATCTGGACTTCAGTGTTTTGGCTTAACCTATATCATAAGCATCTAAGCATCTGACGAGTGGGTTTCTGCCCATGAAAGCTTATGTCCAAATACATTTGTTAGTCTTTAAGGTGCCACAGGACTCTCACTTTTTTTCATCTTAGTTTGGGCACGTATCTGAAATTTGTCTTTCTGAACTTTTTTGTTCAAGAAAATCAGGGTCAGAATCTTGGGGAAGTGGCTTTCTTTGGAGATTTCTGGTGTCCCTTGGTTCTAGCTGGAGTAGAAATACCTATATAAGAAGAACTTGTCTTGTGAAATGTCTGTATTTCTGCATCCTCTCCAGCCAATAGTTGGAAGCATAAAGCTGAAAGAAATGAATAAGCATGAAAACTGATTGATCATTGTCATTTAGATTCTAAATCGTTCTTTGATTGGGAGGGGGGAGTGTTTAAAGCATTTGGTGAAAGATACAGCTGGTTTCAAAGATTCATGTGGTCTCACTTCTGCATCATCTTTAAAACGGTCATAGCATGACTTTTTTTTTTAAAGAATGAATTTTTTTCAAATACACTGTTTTAAGTGCCCATTTCAAATTTCTTTCCCAAATGAAAGGCTCCCTATATAAAGGGGAAGAACAGAGGGCAAACAAGAATCTCTGTCACAGACACCTGTAATTGAGAGATGGTGATTACTAGATGTGAGGGCCTCAGAAACCTCATAAAGATTACAAGTCATGTAGGAAAGTGCAAGGACACAAGGGCGAGAAGATGTGGATGGAAAATGCAGTCAAGCCATGGAAGCATTTATAGCAGAGCCAAGCATTCACCATACTCTCTGGAATGTGGGGGAAACCAAGATGGTGGATGAAAATTCAAATGACTCAGCATTTATTGACGGCAACAGTAAACAATACCGTACATGATCAAGTTCGTGATGTTGCATGCAGGCAAATCCCTGCACTTAAGCAGTGCCACACTGAAGTGAATGGGGCGCTCTGTGTGCATATATGCGCCAGAGTGAACCTGGGCACAGCTATTTGTGGGATTGGAGCCTTGAGATATTGATGTAGCAGAAGGGGTAAGGCCAGAAGTGGTAAGAGACAGGAAACCCCTATTTAGATCCAATCAGGTTCTGAGTGCCTGTGCTACAGCAAATCTAGGAACCATCAGAGAGAAGGACGGCTCAACTGAGTCAGGAGTCTCGTCTTTCTTTTTCATTTGCTAGAAGGACAAAGCATGACACACGCTTTGGGAGGCCTCTCCCCCCTTTTGACTGTCTTGCTGTTGCTACTGTAAGCTCTGTGGGGCAGGGACTGTCTGTGCTTTTACAGCACCTGATCTTGGCTGAGGCTGGAGCTTCTACTGTAATACAAATAATAACCACATTCACAAGGAGCTATGGAATCTCATGAAAGATCATTCACTTCCTGGCATATACTTAGGAAGGATGCAACTATAATAGTTTAGATTTAATTAGACTGTTAATATAGCGAACACTAATATTAAGGCTGATAACTAAACATTTCCAATTTTCATGAAATACGGTGATTCAAATAGGCTCCTACATCTTTGAAACATTCATTGACCAATCTGATACCTCCTTTTTATAAAGTCCATTCTGTATAATATACCATTGTTTGCAGCCCACACAGTGTGTGGGGTTGCATGTGGGGGCAGAAGGAGGGGTAAAAGGCTGATCTAAAGATCATGAAGTGAATGGGAGTCTTTCCAATGACTTGAACAGGCACAGAATCAGAGTCTAGGCCTCATGTGCTTAAGTGTTTTCCTGAATCGGGGCTTAAGTGGCAGCAGAATTCAGTCTATAACAGAGACTCATTGAGCTCATTCATGCAGCTCATGATCATAGATTTTAGATCATGTTGGGGCTGCAGCCACCTGAAGAGCAAATCTAAGGATTCTCAGACTGGAGCTACAGGATCTAGTAGATTTACTACTGCTATATGTAGCACATCCCAAAAGGCTACCAGCCACCCGGACTACCTTGCAGACACTGAACTCATATATGACATACAAAATTTACCCTGGTGCCATTCATAAAAAAATGTGGGCCATTCTTTCTAATGTGACCATTTGATCAATTATTCCTAAATAACTAAGTGAGGGCAGGGGAAGGTGAACAAACCCCAAATACACAACATACCACAGTATCAAAATTACTAATGCAAAAGAAATCCATGCTACTTTATAGTCAGTGTTTAGCTTGTTCAGGACGAAATGCAATCTGTTTGCTTTACAGAACTGAGCAGGAATTGAAA
Source organism: Mesoclemmys tuberculata (assembly GCA_007922155.1). Classification (NCBI taxonomy): domain Eukaryota; kingdom Metazoa; phylum Chordata; order Testudines; family Chelidae; genus Mesoclemmys; species Mesoclemmys tuberculata. The sequence goes on from ML675623.1 coordinate 14,153,382, forward strand.
GGGATTTTTTTGTCTTGTGTCCAAAAAACTGGAAACCAGTGTTATCTTACATTTCAGAAATATCCCTGTATTTACTGGTACTAATAAAACTAGTATTTTTAAGAAAGTGTATAGCTCTAGTGTGTATTTTTATCACACAACTGTGTTAATGTGTACATACAGCCGCTCACACAACAGGGACCCAAGTTCACTTGAAGGCCTCTAGGTGTATAACACACAGTAATACTCATGTAAAAGTGCCAGCACATTTTTAAGAGAGATGCAGTTTTCATAATGTTCAATGACCCTCTTGTCTGACTTCCTTTCCTGGTGGTGGCTAGGTTTTTGTGTGTGCCAGTGATGGAACTGTTATGAAGAGAAGAGTAAGAAATGCTGGTTACATGACAAAGTTCATTTATGACCAATAGGGTTTTACAAGGCAAGATAATTATTTTACAGTTCAAAATTGTTTAACAAGGGAATTCCTTGTGAATGAAGATCCATATACTGCTGCAACATGAATTGTTATAGATCACTGCTTTATATTAGTAACAACCCATATTCTGACTCGTTACAAAACAAAGGGCCATCACTTTACATTTGGAATTATTGCCCCTTATAAGAATGATAAAGCAAGTCATTAGCAGGTGACTTTTCCATGACACCCAGTGGGGCAATAATGCCATTATTACATGACAATAGATGATGGTAGTTGCACAGCAGGGCAAAAGACCCATAATTATGTTCTAATTTGCCTTTATAGTGAATATGTAGAGCTGGATTAAGAAAAGAAACACATGTGGAATATGCCTAGTATCCCAAAGCTTGGCCCTCTACTGCACTTCAGCAGCTCAACAGATGTAGGATCTATGCAAGTTCTCCGGCACAGCCTCTGGGGTATGTAGGACTGGGTCTTAACGATTGCCCCTCCTACAGTTTCCTTCCTGGCTGTTGTATTTTGAATGTACATATAGGCCTGTTTATATCCAGCAAGCAGAAATGAGGTCCAATAATGGACTCGTTACACAAATCCTGATTCTATCAATTTCTGTATGGTACTGTCAGCATTAGTTTACAGAGGCAATGTCAAGATAAACACTAAGAGCCAGATATATTGAGTGAGCTGGAACTCAACGCTGGTCTGGGACTTTGAAGCTCAGACTCGTCTCTAATCCAGCCAAGACACACTAAGTCTTCTGGTAGGTGTCAGTCCCTGTGATGGGGTGGGTTTACCCCGCACTGAGCAGGAAAGGGTTAAACCCAAACTATGGGCAGCGGAAGTCCCGCCTCTCAGGCTGTGCTGGGCACGTTCCAACTGCTGCCCCAGTATAAAAGGGAGCAGCCCGGCTCATGCCAGGTAGACCACCAAGGAGGAAGGATGCTTGGTGCAGACTCCAAGCTGGGAGCCACTTTAGCTACCAGCTGCGGGAACCAAAGGCCCCAGAGACCTGCTGCCCAAGGCTGGCTGCCCAGAGTCAGATGTCCAGGGGGCTACTGACACCAGGGAACCCGAAGTTCTCAACAAGACCCAGATGGCAGCATCCGGAGGCACAGTAGGAAGTGGCCCAGGGGGATGGTGGGAGTGGTATCTCCCACCCAAGACAGATCAGCGTGTTGCAGTGGGATCCCTGGCGTGCAGGGTGGTGACCACTCCTGCCATGAACAGGGCCCTGGGCTGGGACATGGTGGAGTCAGATGGGCCCACGTCCTCTTACCCTCCCGCATCCCACAACTCCCCTTGGGGTGACAGCTGCCCCCTACCTGAGCGTCTTACTGCAGCGGTGCACAAACCCATCATAGCTATCGACTGCTTGCCCACCCCACCCTGCCACAGGGCCAGCGGCTACAGGCTGCATCTCTTGCCCGACCCTGCCTGAGGGCCCGGGCTTTAGATTGCTCTGTGGCCCCGCCCTGCCTGAGGACTTGGGCTATATAGGACACTGGCTCTTCCTACCCTGCCAGAGCTACTGACTGTTTCTTGCTCCATCCTGACCCGAGGGTGCCTATTGACTCTGGCTGCTAGGCCTCACAGTCCTGGCCAGAGGGGTGGCCACCCCAACTGGGACTTTTGAGTCGTACGGCTGGGAGATTGGGACCAGACTGGTAGACTGCGTCTGCAGGGATGCTCTGCTACCCCCTTGCCCTCCAAGCTTCCCCACCATGGGGTGGGCTTACCTCAGAACAGCCCTATAGGTGTTACTGCAGATTTTGCTTTGCAACACCAGCCTTTGTAAGGGTCCACATTTATTTCCAGAAGAAAACAAGGGGTTACTACATCAGAGGAGCAAGGCTCTAAAGTGCAACAGTGGTGGAGGTAGTTTACACACAGTTCGCAGAGGTGAACCTCAAGCATGGAGAGGAGGAATGATTTGCCCAGCGTTACACAGCTAGTCAGGGGTAGAACTGATTCCCTCCCTTTGCTATGCTAACCACTAGGTACCGCTGCCCATGGCTTCTCTCTGCAAAGTAGCATGAGCCAAGGGAACTGGCTTTGCAGAAAATGCTGCCACAGTCCTTCCTTAGTGGCCTGATAACAAACCGGTGTCTGTTCCATGGGTTTTGTTTGCTTTCTTTGCTCCTGATCAGCTGGTTCTCAGGACTGACCCAACACGAATTCCCATCATGTCTGAGGCACAGTGAGGCAAAGAGCGTCTCAAAAGTTTGGCGGTGAGACCCGGTAGCTGCAAGTCTGAGAATTGGGGCGGAAGACAGCATGACCTCTCCGTTACCCCCCAGAAGAAAGTGAAGCAAGGCTGACAGCTGTTCAGACAAGTAAATCCCATTTCCAATTGTCTTGTATTTGCTCTGAAGGAGCACAGGCAATACTGCAGACTAAGCTGGGTCAAAATTAGGTTACCACCTCCTTTGGCACCACCTGCGTTAGTGCAGTGATACCATGGCGCTGTTTTCAGGTTTTTATCCGAGAGATCTGACATGGATTTTCCACCTGTGGGTAGTTCCCCCTCCCCCTTAGTAAGTGGATAATAAGGAACATTTATCACACTTCTAATCCTTAGAGCTTGTTTTAGAGATGGGGGAAACTGAGGCACAGAGTGGTGACGTGACTTGCCCAAAGTTGAATGGCAGGTCATGGGCTGAAGAATTCCGGTCTCTTGACTTTCACTCTGATGCCCTGTGCACAGGGCTGTGGTGTGGTGCAGGGTCGGCCATCCCCCCCATTGCTTGTTGGAGCACTGCTGGGTCCCACTGATCTTCTCTCCACTGCATCTGCCTGGGAGCGGACAGAAAAGCAGTCTAATGGGGTTGAACGTCTCTTCTGTCACAGTGTCATTATGGAATGAGGGGTGCTGTGAAATGATACGAAGATACTCATCATCCACTAATGAGTCTGGCATGGAGCTGAACTCTGGCCCTGATGGAGCCAAGCTGATTCACAACAGCTGAGGACCTGACGCAACCAGGTTTGGATTTGAAGCAATAGTCTAGAGGTGAAAGGATCTGTAACCCATTACCAAACCCTGAACAGCCTGGTCCCTTTAGGTTTTCCAATTTTTGTCCTCAGAGTTTCTTTGGGGATGGGAACTGTCTTCATGAAGATTGCAGCAATCCATTCCCAGGTCTCAAGCGGACACCCAGGACAAGCAGGTATAATGTATTCTGCTCTAACCATTAGGGTTCTGGCTTTCAGCTGCTACCTAAATACAGATGAGCTATTTCAACAACTCCAGAAATGTTGTTTGGCACAGAAGTAAAATGAACAGTCCGGTTAAGAACAGCAAAACGACTCTAGAACATGAAATTTTTCAAATCTTGTTCCGCCTGTCCAGGTTGTTTGCCAAGAATTAAGGGCCTGACCCTTCTGCTCTACTGATGTCAATGGGGAGTTTTGACACTTCAGGAACAGCAGGATTGGACCCTGTGATAATATGAGGTTCTTCACTATGCATAAAAGAATCCAGTGACTTCTTTTCCATCTTGCTCCCAGAATGCTTTGCAGAAAAGAGGAAGTGTTTGCATCTGATGCTTATCACATGTTTTTAGGCAAGTCCTTCTGCCCTCATTGTTAATGTGGTATCAGAGATACTTTATTATGAGATAGGTCAAAAGGGAAAGCATTCTTAGTCCTCTGTGGACAGCAAATATACTCCGCTCTTTGAAGTCTTTGAGAAGATTTGCTTAGACTGATGTCAGAGTTTGACTGGTACACAGAAAGGAATTCAGAAATTGATTACATTTGTAGGCCCATATGTTAGTACACATTGTTAGCTCCCATCTATCTGTATTGTGTTTGTGTCTCAAGATCAGATAGGCGGCGACTGTAGAAGTCTTTACATTAGGCTGGGGTTGTCGCTTTTGAAACCATGCATTGTTTGTATATACTGTGCTCTGTGATTTTTTTACTTCATGCATTTACCAGATGTCTTTGCAATAGTGTGGCAGCATCAAAAACGTTGAGACATGGAAGGACATTAATGAAAAAAATGTTTGTAATCATAACTGTAATGAATTAGGAATAATAGAATAATATCTATCTTTTACATGGCACCATGTTCATTAGTAAAGATCTTAAAGTGCTCTGCAGATGAATGGATACAGAACACTTCATCCACCCCTGAAATGCAGCCACCTCTGGGGAGAAATGTGGCAGTTATTTGAAAACACATTACTCTCATACAGCTATAGAGGGTTTGTTTTCAATTGAAAATGAAAGGGAAATTCAGGTAGGAAGAAGCTAATTAGAAGAGCTGCAGTATTATCCAGGAAACCAGGCTTACCCCCTTTTCCTCTCCCTAAAAGACTATTGCATGATTGCAAGTCATCAGGAACTAGGTTTTATCTCTAACCCACCAGCCCAGAGTCCCCAACCCCAGCTAAAGCAGTGGCTCTGTACAGATGTAGAGGGTAGAGTGCCACGTATTGAAAAAAGAAAAGCACTTCCGCTGACACCTAGCTCTCCTTAACAATGGGACATCTCCCATCCATGTACAATATGACAGGATCACAGCGCACACATTATATGGCTGTGGAATACATCCAGTTGTTCTAAATGGCATGCAACTGTTTTCCTGGCGGAGAATCTCTTTGAATTTCCCCCAGAGCTGGCTGTAGCACAAAAAAAGCAAGAGGACGGGGAGAGCCCTGCCTCCAGCGGCCCCAGGAGTCCATGCTAATTCTGCAACTCAAGGCATGTCCACCTCCCTCTCTGATGGCATAACTAAAGTAGGAGACAACTTCTGCATCCTTACAGGATCTTAGGACCCCACAAATTTGAATACTGGCTCTGAATTCCCCAGGGCTTCAGTAAGCCTTGAACTCCTGTCCCCTGTCCCACCCCTCCTGTCACCTCCTAGTCAACATTTGAAATGCTTCTTGTCATCCTCCCCACCAATAATTAAAAGCATAGCTGAATATAGTGTTTGCTTCGATAGTTACAGTTTCTGGTGCAATTATGTCTCCTTCTCCACCACTGTAAAGTTGCTGTATTGTGTAGCTAATCACTGTGGAGTCCTGCTGGGTAAACCTTGTAAATCTTTCCTTGCTGGTGTTCGCTGTTTGCTCAGCAAAGACTCCTTGATTTACTCCCATGCAGCCACTTAAGATCCCTTGCTTACCTTCTCACCCCTGAACCATACGAGATCTCCAACACAGATTAGCTGGACAAGACAACGCTCTGTCTTCTTTATGAGACAAATGAAAGAAGCTTCTTGAATTGAAACCGGTTTAATTGCATATGTTCAAAATAAACGTTTGACAACATGAAGTGAGGCACCCCACTACATTACACAGGAGGTGGAGTTGGACTTTTACTACTCAGGGTAAATAGATAAACAAGTAAATAAAAGCCACTGCTGCAGGTTCCAAAGACAAAGACCCACAAGTAGGCTCTGGGCTTCATCTATTCCAGTGTTCTTCACTGCAAGGCCTGGGAGCTAGGGGCGGCTCCCATCGACCCTAAGTGTGGCTACCTGACTAATTGTTTATATTCCGATTTACTTTATTTTTAACATTATAATAGGTACCGCACCTATCAAAGTCCCCTTCTTCACACGTCACATTGGCCATGTGGTACAATGTGCGCCAATGAAGACATCAAAGTATATCCATTGTATAATAACTCTAATATTACCATAGCAACCAATGTGTTAATTTAGTAGTTGATGTGGCTCTCACTTTGAGGGTTTTTTCCCCAAAGTGGCCCCCGCTTGAAAAATAGTGAGGATCACTGATCTATTCAAATGATACACACAGTCTGGTTGACCTCTGCTTTGCACCCTGTGTATTCATTTACTCCTATGCAAAGGCGGGACTATATTATTATTATTCATGTTTATTATAGTAGTGTCTAACAACCAACCAAGAACAGGGCCCCCATTGTAGTAGACATTCTACAAACACACAGTGGTAGACAGGCTCTGCCCAAAGAGCTTACAAATAAAATGGTAGTGTAAATTATGCAAGAATCAGGCCCAAATTCACCATACAGTCCTCCTAGTGAAATCCATTCCAAGGACAATTTGACTGTTATGCAAAAAAAGAGAGTGTCTGTGACCTAAAGGAGCAAAGAAAGCAAGAAAGGAAAGAACATAAGCAAGTGCTCTGGATTCCTTTTCTGAATATTTTGATAATCCTGGAGGAACAGGGTGCGTGTGTTAAAACTGCCACCCAGCGGCTTTCTTTTCCACGCTCCATAGCACTTGTTCAGCAGATTCCTTGAGCTCTCAGTGAGCTGGGCAGCATTACAGGGCTCTCACATCGTTATACAACTAAACAATCACACAGTCTTTAGCTAGGACACTGGCTGGTGGCGTAGGGAAAAAGGTGTGCAGATAGGTAGTTTATAGTAATCAGTCAAAGCCTGTTGTCCTGACTCTCACGAAGCTCTGACTTGTTCCCCACTCCAGCAAGGGATCAAAGCATGTGCGTAGCTTTAGGCACGCACACCAATGTCAATAGACGTGCTTAAATTAGACACAGGTTCAGCTAGCCTGCTGAATCAGGGACTAAGTTAAGTGGCCTGATCTTGCAAGGTGCTGAGTTGAAGTTGAAGTAGCCCAGTGCACCTGCCAGGAGGGTCTCTCTGTTTGGAGCAGCTTCCAGGTTCAGGGTCTTCACTAAGAATTTTACATAAGGTCTGAGGCCCTGATTCAAGAAAGGATCCATATTCAGCAAAGCATTTAATCAGGGCCTTTGGGATTAGGGCTGGGAGAACTCTGTAGTGATTGGAATCCTCTTATTAAGTATAATTGTTATAATTACTAATTATTTGTATTACCATAGCATTTAGGAGCCTTAGTTATGGATTAGGAGTAGGCTGAGGTTTCCTTCAGTCTTTTTTAAATACACAGTTTTCCATCATTAATTTAAACCTTTACTTTTCAAGAAAAATGTCGTATATAAAAAATGAACCATGTATTCCCAGTAAAGATAGGGCCAAACCCAAAACCGTGGCTCTAAATCCAGGCTGAGACCTCAATTCACAGCTTGATGCCATCTCTGTAATGGAATACCAGATCCAAAGATGCTGAAGATTTGCAAAATCAACATCGGAAATTCAAACACCCCAGTTTGGCAGTATCGGGAACGGAGGTTTTGGTTCAGCCCATGCACAGAACATGACTGCAGTAAATAGGCATAATAAACAAAAAAGTGGGAGCTCAAACAGATACAAATACTCTTATTGGGCGATTATGAGAAGAAACTTTGAAAAACAAAGAATTTAAAAAACAAAGGAATAGCAGCTTGATGGAGGGAAGGAGACAATTAGAGCATAACTCTTTGATACCATGGTAATGGATAATTTAGCTATGCCTAGAATAGACAGAAATTTAGCTCTGGATCCAGATCCTGAGTTTGGCTTGGGTGCTGGTTCAAACTCTCCACCAATTTCAATGAAATGGAAGCCTGTGCTATGCAAACAATAAAGGTCCTTGTTTGAAATAAAATCTTGTCCTGCTTCTGGGAAGAACAGGGAAACAATTCTTTAAAAGAACCATGCAGCAGCCCAGAAGTCATGTTTATCCAGATGGATGCAAGTCAAACCTGAACCTCAACATTTTCACATTCTGCCATATGCCTATAAAATTTTATTTTTGGCTGCTTTTAAGTTTGGCAAAATTAGTTCTCCCTTCCTTAACTGAGATGTTCCTCAAATGGATTCTTATTCCAACTGAACCCACATCCATATAACTAACTGTTCCTCTTTTCAAGTAATAACAGGGATCATCTGTCTTCTTCAACTGATCAGAGACCAGATAGCATATACTGGCTCCCCCTTATGAAGAATGCATTTGCCTTAGAAAGAAGGCAACATCTTTAAAAAAACATTTCAAGGGCTTGTTGAATAGGGGATCTAAGCTCCCACACGGCTGGAAGCTGTTTTTGCTGAGTAAAATGTGGTTTAAAAAGAAAAGTAAAAGTTTTTCTGCAGTGATTGGGATTCTAACCCCCTTGGGAAGGACAGGAACCTGGGGTCAAGAAGTTGTGACCAGGTTAGCATCACAGGGAACAGAAGGAGAATACAAAAGCACAGAAAGTGGAAATGGACAGATGAATGCAGAAGCATGTTTCTTGGCTGAAAGAGAATAGGTGCTACATCAATTCATACTGAGAGCTAAAGGACTGAGGGCCTGTTAATGGATTGGATGACACAACAGTGGCCAGAGGTCATGAGTGCACTCAGATAGGCTAATTGACTGTTATGTGCATATTCGCAACAATAATTTATTATGAGACTACGCGGGAAACTGATCATTGGAGAGGTTTATTTACAAAAATAGTAAAATCACTCGCGTCCTGTAACAGCTAAAACTGCGTAAATACTACTACTACTTTGGACTTATGAAATTTAGTGTTGATAAATGCAAAGTAACGCACATTGAGAAACATAATCCCAACTATACATATGAAATGATGGGGTCTAAATTAGCTGTTACCACTCAAGAAAGAGATCTTGGTGTCATTGTGGAGAGTTCTCTGCAGACATCCACTCAGTGTGCAGCAACAGTCAAAAAAGCTAACAGCATGTTGGGAATCATTAGGAAAAGGATAGATAATATGACAGAAAATATCATATTGCCTCCCTATAAATCCATGGTACGCCCACACCTTTAATACTCCAGGTAGATCTGGTCGCCCCAGCTCAAAAAAGAAGTACTGGAAAAAGATACAGAAAAGGGCAAGAAAAATTCTTAGAGCTATGGAACAGGTTCCTTATGAGGAAAGACTAATAAGACTGGGACTTTTCAGCTTGGAAAAGACAGGAGTAAGAGGGGGGATATGATACAAATCTATAAAATCATGACTGTTGTGTAGAAAGTAAATAAGGAAGTGTTGTTTATTCCTTCTAATAACACAAGAATTAGGGATCACCCAACTAAATTTAACAGGCAGCACGTTTAAAACACACAAAAGGAAGTATTTCTTCACACAACACACAGTAAACCTGTGGAACTCTTTGCCAGAGGATGCTGTAAAAGCCAAGACTGTAACAGGGTTCAAAAAAGAACTAGATACATAAATGGAGGATAGGTCCATTAATGCTCTGAAGTGTCCCTTGCCTCTGTTTGCCAGAAGCTGGGTATGGGCGAAAGTGGATGATGGATCACTTGATGATTACCTGTTCTATTCATTCCCTCTGGAGCACCTGGCATTGGCCACTGTTGGAAGACAGGATACTGACCTAGACAGACCATTGGTCTGACCCAGTATGGCCATTCTTATGTTCTTACTGAAGTTGTACTTTATTTGTAAGGAAAACAAATAAAGATAAAATCATAAAGATTTGAGGTCAAATCCAGGTCCACTTGTGGGCCAGAGAAGTTTTGTGACTGATGTCAGTCAGCACATGGTTAGCATCGGTATTAGAATGGGCATTAGTATTATTATAGTCTTTTGTTTTATCCATATGCCAGCCACAGTGTATTAGGGGCAGCTGAGATTGGCAAGAGTGTAAAGGCAAATGTCAGAGGTTAAGTCATCGTAAAGTTAATACACTGTCATTCTCAATCAATCCTCGTTATTTCCAGTGGATCTTTGTTTTTCTAACCACTGGATGGGTTGGTGATTAATCCTAATTCCAGAGGTCTATGAGGGGCTGTTATTATTTACATTCTTCTACATGAATTTCACTGTACTGTACGCCTCAGTAAGGACTCTGAAATTGATGTCCGTGCTGGCATGTGTCCTCTCTTTGTCTTTGTGGGGCTGGAGTAATAAACTCCCTTACAGTCTTCAGTCCTAAGGAATGTGCTTTGCTCCACCCTCCTCCCCCAGTTTGGATCAATGGTAGTGAACAAAGAACATTTTCTTTTGTCTTGTTATGGAGTTTCTTCAGTGCCTACCTGAGAGGCGGCCGCCTCTTCGCATGTGCACAGGGAAAGGGTTTATATCACATGGCTAAATGGAAACTGGAATTCCATAGGAAAAGGTATTAATCAATTCTGGTCTTTTTAGATCTATTAAAGGCAAAATCCAGATCCCCTTGATGTCAACGGGAGGTTTGAGTTGCATTCAGTAGAATCAGGATGCAGCCTAGGGCTTCTCTGATAACACAGGATTACTCATATTACATCAGACCATTTTCTGTTACTCCTGTTTCATTAGTTGCTCAGCTGATATGTAAGGCCACTACTCTCTTCCTCTTCAAAGGTCTTGCCTATATTTGGGATTAGCACAGATTCAGTCATTGGGGACAAGCCAATGATGTAGCTGCATCAGTGAAAACCCCAAGTATGGACAAGAAGTTATGATTTGCCCTGGTGGAGATTATCCCAGTTTCAAACATCAATTACTGGCCACTAATTGCTGAATCCCAGGTACAGACAAAATGTAATGTCCCCTGAACACCTCTCCCGTAATTCCGATTAGAAATCAATGAGTAAATAATAATTTGATGGGCTGATGGGGTGAGCTGACACTTACCTTATAGAGAGAGAGGGGGAGACAGAGAGAAAGAATTGATTGTGTACATCTCCTACCCTTATCCTTCTCTCACTCTTTGTATGATACTTGTCTTCTTAGGGCTTGATTTTCATTTACGTTAAGGCCTCTTCACACCACCAGAAACGCATAAAGAGGCCTTAGTATAAATGAGAATCAGGTCATAAGACTGTAAGTTCTTTGGGGCACGGACCACATCCTCACCTGTGTTTGTAGAGTGTCCAGCACATGGGGGTCTGATTCTGATTAAAGTCTCTAGGTGTTACCATAGTATAAATGTTAAATAATAACTAATGCCTGAAGCTTCAGAGGCTGAAAAATTAGCCTCAGAATGCATTTAGCCAATTATGCAATGCTGTGCATGGGGTACAGGCCCACAAGTGATGGGTTTATGCAATAAATGCTCATGAGGTGCAAAAGCTGAATACATTTCACAACTCTGAAGATGAGTTTTACCAATTGTAGGTTGGTTTGCTCTTTGCACTTCATTCAACTTAGACAAGGATCTATGAAACTCGCTTGATCAGTGTCACCCGTTTCTAGTCACTTCCTGGATCTCAGTGCCTGTACTGAGCTGTAACAAGCTTTAACTAGACTTTTCTCACTTTTCCTAATTTCACAAAAACTTTTCTGATCTTATTGGGCCAAATCTTACTGTCTCACTCATTGGGACCAAACTTCCATTGACTTTAATAGGAGTTTTACGTGCACCAGCATTGTAAGACTAATCCCTGAATAAGGAACACTTTGGGCAATACTGTCTAACACAATTTCAGGAAACATTTTAACAGGTAGGTGGTATTTTAATACCATTACCTTCAGCGACCGTCAGAATTCGTATGATACATGCAACTAAAATACTTCACATTTTTCATTTGAGGTTCTCAAAGCACCAAAATACACTAATGAAAAGCCTCTAAAGAGCTATCTGAGATAGGTATATTCTATACAGCTAAGGGAAACTAAGGCATGGAACGGATAAGTGATTGGCCCATGGTCACACATTAAGACAGTTTCAACTAGGTGTAGATTCCAGAACCTCCTCACTACCTAGCTACTGCTTTAACCACTACACAATACTCCCACATTACTAGCTAGCTCTATTTGTTTGTAATTACAAAAGGGTCTGCAAACCAATTGATGAAAAGATTATTTCCCATTTCCTCATTCTTGAATCCACTGACAGGATCTCTTGGATAAGTGATGGATGTTTGTAGTTTATTTGAGATGATTTATCATTCTTTGTTACACAAATTCTTCTGTATTCTTCTCCATACTCTCCCAACCAGCCATTAGTCATTGCATCTTAATGAAGATCAGACAAGTGAACTCTGGTTAATGACCCTAATGATATTGTTTGGAGTTTTTCTCTTGTGAATTGTCTTTATTTACTGTGGAAAAAAATGGATCCGCGTTGCAATGCAAATGAAGAGCACAAACAAAATTGTTCTGTACATTATGCCCTCCCAGGGACTTCATACAAACACTTCCATTTATGCTGGACAGTCAAAAGGTTGGCAGAGAAAGGGTGCCATAAATCAAACAGATATAAACTATAGGGAGGATTGAGTTGATGTAATTTTTCATTTCAAAGCTTGTTATTAAAACAGTGAACATTACGAGAGAAAAGTACCTTACCTTAAATCTTCAGTTGAAATGGTCGTTGCCTGTTTTGTTTAGATTTTTCAGATATTGGCAATGTAAACAATTGGCCCATGAGAATTTTATTACAGAAAATGGCTTTTGTGATGTTGATATTAAAATGTTGCTGAACTGGAAAGTTGTTTGTTTTACCTTCAAGAACACTAGGCCAAAAACTGTATCATTTGATCTGCTATAAAGCTTTAGTAAATATAACTTTATTGTTAAGGTCCTGAAGTTTGTTATGATGAATAAATACATGAATTACATTAAATGTTGATCTATATCTATGTGAAGTACTTTGATGGGGCCTGAACAACTCTGCTTCAAATGGCCTATTTGAATTCTGTACTGGCCTCTATCACGTTCTCGTTCGTCATGCTTGTTGTCAAGCCTGGTACCAGAGGACGTATATGAGACTGGATCAAATACAGCTATTCTTACGTAGTAAACATTAAGCAGTGTACTTAAGCACATGCTTACCTTTAACTGCAGAGTCACTTAATGTTAATACATGTTCAAGTGCTTTGCTGTACTAGGGCCTATTCGCATAAGGAAATGTCTGTGGGATGACCCTTAAATCTAGGGCTGATCCAAATCCCTTTATAGTCCCTTTATAGTCCCTTTGGAGTCTTTCCGATGACTTGAGTGGAAATTTGGACTAGGCCATTAGATGAGATGCTAGGGCAGATGACACAGAAATAAGGCAACATAATAAACAATTCTCAGTCCACCCTGTGGGAAATACCTGGCACTTTGCAACTCAGTTGTCCATTCCTAATTCTAAGTTGGGAGTGTGAGTCCCAGCTCGAAATGATATACTCACAATAGCTCTCATTGAGCTAGTGCATGAAACATAGAGTGCAGCTGCACGAGAGGTGGGATTGGCTAGCTTCCCTAGGTATGTGCCTAGGGTCTCAGACGGATGCCTACTCCAGGCACGTAGCTCCTCTCACAGCTAATGCAGCTGCAGTTACATTCAAATTTTAACTTGCTAGCTCTAGGAGAGCTAGTACAAATATGTCTTCTTGAGTTGGAAATCAAACTCCTAGCTCAAAGTGTAGACATGCCCTAAAATGCAGTGTTTCTTCCCAGCAGAGCTGATGATCCAAACTTCCTTGCAATGTGATTGATAGGAGAGGGTTTGGCCTATCAGTCCTTTGCAACCAGCTAATTATACTGTAAATCATGAAACACTGACGTGTGTGAACAAAAAGTTGCTACAGTGGCTTTTGTCCTTCTATTTAAATGAGGTGCTCCTTAAAAATTAGGTGAAACACTAGTGTAATTAACTTGCTGTCAGGGATATACAAAAGAACAAAATGCTGAAATGAGCCCATAAAGTTGTTGAACAGTTTTATGGGTTGGATACTGCATTTGGTATTTCTGATTTGTTTAATAATCTGACACAAGTGACTAAAAACGTGAGTGATGGAGAAAATAGCACCGGAAGCTAAACTCATTGTTTTATCAGATTGTTTGTATTACTCTTTCAATATTTGATGCTGTGACACATGCGTTCAGTTTGAAAACATGCAAAGAGCATGTTTACAGGCCTGGATCCTGCCCTGTGCTTTGAATGGGCATCACGGGTGTTGTGGAGATGGAGGATGCAGGCGGCCTTTTTTATCCTCACAAGCCAAAGAGAGAATAGGCTCCCAACATAAAATCTGGCTAGCTCACTGGCCTGCAAACCACATCAACAGTCCAAAAGTAACATCATAAATTAAAGTCTGCTATGTAAATTCAAGGCATTGCTTCCCAGAGAATAGTGGGCATACCTGGCAGAAAGAAACTTAATTATCTGATGAATATTATTTAGCCTAAATGAATAATTGGTAATAAAACACATATAATTACTGTTGTTAGTAGCAGAAATAATAGTAAAATTACAGTTCTGCATAAGGATCCCAACTGAGATCAGGCCCCCGGTGTAGCAGAACCCGTCCAACATAAAATAAGAGACAGTCCCTGCCCTGAAGAGCTTGTCTAGACAAGACGAACATAGGGTTAAGGAAGAAGAAATATAACATGCAAGCAGAGTAAAGAGTGATGATCAGCAAACATCTCATTAGTTCCAAGTTTTAGGTTTTGTTGGGATGTTTTTTGTTTGTTTGCAATCATTTTAATAAAAGATCTGTATATTAGATCTCTGCTGTGCGAGGTTTCCAGGAATAACAGAATGTAAGCATTTGCTGTGCCAAAGCCTAGAAGCAGCAATTTACACGAAAATATGCAATCCTGTTTCACCCCCATAGTGCCACCAAGTGGTACTAATCTTCATCTATGGCAATAGGTAGGTCATTTGGACTCAAGTATGAATTAGTGACTTGAAGTAAAATTTTTACAAGAGACTTAGTGATTACTTGATGAAGATTATCAGTCAGTTAAAGAGACTCCAAATGCAATAGCTACCATGAGGTGAAGGTAAGAGTTACTGTAGTTTGGAATTAATTTCATTCATACATTTACACTTTTAAAGGTATCACCATCCCCCTAGATGACAATTTGATCAGATGTGATTTAATGTTTCAATGGAATATCATTGTATTGAATATGGTGCCTTTTTAGTACAATATGATATAATTACAATGAAGACATTTGGACACAACAATTTGGAGCAATATAATGACATCTTGTTAAAACATGATCATGTTAAGACACCGCTGTTGTCAAACTAATGCTTTCTTGCAATATTGTGATGTTTTGAAACAACAGTATCACTTTGTAACTGTTACAGTGTGATCTGACCTTTTGAAATACTGTGATGTTGTTTTGATGCAATTATGTTTAACCCCATATGGTTACATTCTCTTGCTGCATATCTTGTAGCACTTTTCTTGCCAGGTCTCACATTCCACCCACTAGCGGACAAGTGTATTTTTCAGGTTGTGCAGTGACATCTTAGCTCCAAAAATTCATATGGAGATAGAAATGTCCTGATGTGATTATATTTGTAAGGTATGCTGGTTACATTTTGATGCAGGAGAATTGCACTCTGATTGCTGTGGTGCTACTTTGGCTTGATAAAATGACTTGGAACCATGAGGTGCTATCTTGTAGTGCAAGGACACCATTACACGCCATTTCAATGCAATCTGACATCTCCATGACAGCACAACCCAAACTCCAAGTACAGCACAGATCAAACCATGATTCGCATTATAGACTCTCAGACTCTAAGGTCAGAAGGGACCAATATGATCATCTAGTCTGACCTCCGGCACAATGCAAGCCACAGAACCTCCCCCACCCACTCT
This sequence comes from Mesoclemmys tuberculata, assembly GCA_007922155.1. Taxonomy (NCBI): domain Eukaryota; kingdom Metazoa; phylum Chordata; order Testudines; family Chelidae; genus Mesoclemmys; species Mesoclemmys tuberculata. The sequence goes on from ML675623.1 coordinate 14,169,161, forward strand.
TGTAATAGACCCCTAACTTATGACTGAGTTATTAAAGTCCGCAAATCATGGTTTAAAGACTTTAAGGTAGAAAATCTGCCACCAAGTGAGCCATGCCCCATGCTACAGAGGAAGGCGAAAAAGCCCAGAACCTTTGCCAATCTGCTCTTGGGGAAAATTTCTTCCTAACCCCAAATATGGCAATCAGCTAAACCCTGAGCATGTGGGCAAGACTCACCAGCCAGACACTCAAGAAAAAGTTCTCTGTAATAATTCAGAACCCACCTCATCAAACATGCCATCACAGGCTATTGGCATATCTACCACCAGTACTCAAAGCTCAGTCAATTGTCAAATTAGGCTGTCCCATCATACCATCCCCTCCATAAATTTATCAAGCTGAGTTTTGAAGCCAGCTAGGGTTTTTTTTTTTTGCCCTCACCTCTCACCTTGGAAGGCTGTTCCAGAACTTCACTCCTTTGACGGTCTGAAACCTGCATCTGATTTGAAGTCTAAACTTCCTGCGGGCCAGCTTACGTCCGTGAGTTCTCGCGTCCACATGGGGGCTGAACTTCACGAATGCCTCTCTCTCCCTGGTATGTATCCCTGGCACGTCTTTATAGACGTCTTCATCCTATCTCCCCTCCGCCTTCTTTTGGGTAGGCTAAACAAGCCGAGCTGGTTGCGTCGCCTCATGGGGCAGTGGCCTGCGCGCTAACCGAATTCAACGGCAGGGGCCCTGAGCGCCACTGGGTCGCCACAGGCGCCATTGCTGGGCTCGGCCAATAGCCAAACCCTGACTCAATAAAGGTCGGCCCCTGAGGCGAGAGGTAACCTGCTCCTGCCAGGACCCTGCAATGCAACAGGCGGCCATGATGGGGCACTGTGAGCCTATGAGCCCTAGCCCTGCACTGGGGTCACGTGACAGCATCCCCTCACACGGCAACCAGTTGCCATGACGACACCACAGGACCCTGGCTGGAGCCAGGTAAGGACACCTGTAGGCCGCTGCCACTTCCCATGGGGGGGGGAGGGCGGGGGGACTTGTTCTGACCTTGACCTTGCAGGAAATGACGATGCTCTACTTCCGGGCCTTTCTTTTCAGGAGCAGCGGGCGGCCCTCAGCCGCAGAGCATGCCGGGGAGCGCCATGTTGGTAGCCCCAGAGCATGCCGGGAACGTTGGCCGCCTCGCGCGCGGCGCGGCGCATGCCGGGAACGCTGCCGCGGTGCACGCCGGGTAACGATGGACTCGTCCGGGCTCTTCCGGAAGCTGGGGGCTGGCGCCAGGTTCGATCTGAAGCGCTTCAGGCAGGACGCCCGGCGCTTCCAGGTACCGCCCGCGCCGGGCCGGGCCGCCTCAGGGCTGGGTGCCGGTCCCCGGGTCCCCTCAGCAGGCTCCGGCCCCCGCGCCGGGCCTGGTCGTTAGCTGCCCCTCCCCCCTGGGCTTCCCCGTTGTCTGGCCCCGGCCTTGCTGGAGGTTCCGGCCCGGGACCCCTCCTGGGCGCCTGGCTGCGGCGGGAGAGCCCGTGCGCCACGGCGTGATGGGCCCGGGAGGGTTTGCCCAGCGGCGCCGAGCTCTCGGGGTTTTTGGTTTAATTTCAGGTGGTGACGCGCAGAGGCCCGGCCCCCGGCGCCCCGGCGGGCCTGGACTTCTTTGGAAGCCGAGACGAAAAGCTCCCAAGCCGCCCCGAGCGGGGCCGCGGCACAGGCGGAGCCGAGCCGTCGAAAGCGCCAGTGCGGCAACGTGAGCTGCAGGAGGGCGAGGAAACAGGGGGCTCGGAGGGGACCCTTCATGCGGGGACTGCAAAGAAGAGAAAAGGAGACGTAGGGAGCTTTGGAGGGAAGAAGAGGAAGAGAAAGACCCCACCAGGTGGAGAGATTCTTCCCTTCTGTGCATGGGAACCAGCTCTTACGGCTTACCTAACTTTAGTAACAAATCTGAGGCCTGCCTTGTATTAATAAGTTATTAACTTACTTAGCTGAGGATAGTCCTGCTTTGGACTAGATACCTCCTGAGCTCCCTTCCAACTCTTAATATTCTATGCTTCTAAGTGTAGGACTCACCGAGCACAAGAAATGTCTAATACTAACAAATGGGGTTGTAACAAAATGCCCTGAAGCTCTGGTGAAGGAATACAATCTCTAGGAGACTGGTACTTGGTTCCTGTCGTTTTAAACCTCCACTGCATAAAGGTCATTTCCCCAAGGTTTGTTTTGAAAACAGCAGTTTTTTTAATTTCTTGCTTTCTGGGTTAAGTTTCTCCGTAAGATTAATGGAAAAATAAGTTGCCCCGTGATGTGTTCGTATTTTAGTAATATTGAACTCTGATATCACTGCTCTTAAAAAAAGAGAGAGAGGTGCCAGGATGCTGCAGAATTCTTCCATCCCAATTAATTAACTGCTGAAGAAGCTCTAAGCCTGGTCTACAGCAATTGTTCCAGTATAACTATGTTGGCTTTGGGGATGATTTTTATTGCTATAGTTATACCACTACAACCTCATTTATAACAGAATAAAGATGGATGTAGTAATGCTGGAATAAAGGTACCTTACATAGGCCTAAGTCATGAAATTGCGTATCACCGCCACCACTGCTCTTCTGATATATTGTATCTCGCATGATTGACTATAGTAAACAAATTGCCAATTCATTTATTTAACAAATATGGCATGGAATTATTGTAGTCAAATGATGTGAGTGAAAGCATTATTTATTGAATAAATTATTCCCCTAGAGTTCAGCTCTTTCCCACGACTTTTAGCTGCTTTTTTTCTTTTTAGAATCTAAGTTTTTTGGGGTGGGCAGGCAGGCCAGCACCTTTGTTACCTTACATATCTTTAAGGTACCTAGCATTCTTGGGGTGTAAATAAATGAATATAAATATGAATTCATATTTATAAATAAATGAATAATAGATGCTGATGCAAATGAAGCCCTTAATTTGTCCATAATTGATTTCATGCTAAATATCTATGTAGTTACCAGCTATGTTCTTGGCCAGAAGAGGTTGGAGACATTTTTCTGTCTGGCTGAGTTCAGGGAACAAAATAATCTTGCCAGACTGCAGAGCTGAAGTGTTGGTGTCTGATCCTGCTCCCATTGGAGTCAGTGGGAACTTTACCATTGACTTCATTGGGATGGAGATCAAGCTTCTAACATCCATTCCTCTTACTAGATTGTTTTGTTTTGTTTTTAAGAACCTGTTTCAGTCAGCTCTGATGTGGAAAATGATGGGATATTGTGGATGTCCTCTTTGGAAGCAAAGATTAAAGATACAAGAGAAAAGGGGGAAAAGAAACCTACTGCAGAGAAACTGGAACAACTCAGACAGCAAAAGGTAAGGCTGGCTTATTTGAATGTAACTAAAAATAGTTCTGTGTTCGCTTGTGTGAGCATTTTATCTGGAAGCTGCAGTCATTTGCTATGTCTTCTCTTGCAATGAAGTCAGTATAGTATGAAAAAATAACTGGAAAATGGATCCAAATGTGTGTAACTGACTAGTGTCATAAAAAGGAATTTAATCTAGGGTAAATTAATAACTTTAGCTGTGATTTTATACAAAGACTTATTGAAGTTCTTAAATTACCACTTGTAATAGTGGGCTACTGTGTGTAAATTTAAGCATGAATAAGTCTTTGCAGGGTCATGATCTTTTTTTGTAGTGTAGCAGATGTTAATGGCGAAATTTAAATGCTGACAATAAAGCTGTAAGAGTTGTGACTATTCTGTAATTTTCTTCTAGGAAATGGTTTTTAAAAGCATTAAGTGTTAAATCTGGTTAGGGCATTTTTTGAGGATGCAACCTTGTCTGGTGGTTAGAGTATAGAAATAAGAATCAAAAGACTGGGGATCTACTTTTAGTTCTGATGCTGACTCAGTGTGTGAACACGAACAAGTCAAGTTTTCATATCTCTAAAATATTATCTCCATAAAGGTGCTGTGAGGCTTCATCTATTTCTTTGAAAATACATTGTTGGAGAACAAAGTGGCTGCACTTATTTTCTGTAGGAAAAATCCATTTCTAACATTGTGCAATTTCTATATTTTTTGCCTTCTAGATAAACCGCTTTAGAAATAAACACAAGATTAGTGTTCAAGGAACAGATCTCCCTGAACCAATGGCCACATTTGAGCAACTTCAAGTGGAGTATAAAATCCAGCCTAAAATAATGCAGAATATTCAAGCTGCTGGCTTCCAGGCCCCCACACCAATTCAGATGCAAGCCATTCCAGTCATGCTTCATGTAAGTCTCCTTGTCTTACACTTTGATGTACAATGAGATGGTGGATTGAGAGTTCCCACTGGGGACATAAAATGTTATTTTAGAGTAAACAGAGTACTGTAGTTCATATTCAATCTTGTGATGGTATGACTACTACAGTGGAAACATCTGTCGTTTCGCTTCCTCAAGTTCTGTATTTCCTATTGCTAGTAAGACAGCTTAACTGTACCTTTAATTTGCAGTAGGTGCAATATGATTGAGGTAATAGTGTAAGAACCTTAATTTCTGTGTGTGTGTGGGGGGGTGTTTCAACATATGTCCCTAATGTTTGTGTTGATGCAGCTTTTTGCATTCATTAAAAAAAAACACTAAATGTAAATGTTATGCTTCTTTTATTTTTTTTTTCCTGTTTTATGCTAATAGGGTCGGGAACTTCTGGCGTCAGCTCCCACTGGGTCAGGAAAGACTTTGGCTTTTAGCATTCCTATTTTGACACATCTGAAACAACCTATGAATAAAGGATTTAGAGCTCTGGTCATATCGCCTACCCGAGAACTTGCTAGTCAGGTAGGGTTTTTTAAGTGGTCATAAAATAATTATGTACTGTATTTGTAAGTACTTGCATTCGTCTGATTGAGGAAAAACAGAAGCTTGGTGGATAAAGACTTTATCGGATAAAATTCAAGTTGATATGAAAACGTTTAAAGAAATGTCCTGTCTTCTGTGAAGTGCTAGTATGCTTTTGAGCACTCTGAAATGTAAAGACATGACTAGTGTAGTCAGTTGTTGGCTGTGTGTATGTTCTTATGAGCTGTCCCCACTCTGTGCAGATAGCTGACATAGCAGACCTCGATGGAACTGCCCGATAAGACCACAGATTCAGTTCCGTAGGGAAGGCACTCAGTCAGGTTTAGTGTCAGTGAAGCATGTTCCTAATGTCCCAGCTCCGTGGTTACAAGTACACTGACGTATGCTTGTTGCAATGGACTCAGCTCAGTGAATGGTGGGACTTTCCATTCCCCCTTGGCCAGACAAAGACACTCCTTCGGGGACCTTCTTTTATACACTGATGCAAACCGGTTCCGTATTGCCCCCCTGCTGTGGTTAGTTATCACCCTTTATCCTGTACATGTTGGTGAGATCAAAACATCTCTATCCATCATAGTGTCATCCTGACCTTATCTTTAGGATGGGTCAACCTGTCCTTGTTATCTTTGGGGAGTGTGTTTATACCATACTTGGTATGTTTGGTGTGGGGGGTGGTTGGTTGTTTGTTTTTGGCAATACTAGCCATAACCTTGCAATTAGGCATGTTTTGTAACAAGGCTGTTAGCAGAAATCAGGCCCCAACTTGGCTTTCTATCAGCAGGGCTTGACTACTACTTTAGTTCAAACCTCATAACAGGCCTCTTGTATCGGGCCTCATGTCCCAGACTCTCACTTTCTACTACAGTTAGAGCAGGGGATTGGACACATGATCCCTGGATCTTATTTTAAAATTCCATTTAAACTTATAACATTTATGTGCATTAATCCAGCACGGGAGTGCAAGAGATGCTAGGGCTACCTTATTTTCTGCATTTGAGGCAGTGTCTCCTTTTTGTGTGTGGCGTTCCATTGTAAATCAGTGGGAGTCATGTGTATGTAGTGAGAGCAGATGATCAGAGTCAAACTGAGGCATAGCAGACCTGGAGGGAGAATTTTGTGCAAGTGAATAAATCATTTTGGAAGCCTGAGTTCTGTGATGTTTAAGCTAAAATATTTCTGACACTTTTTTCCCCACAACCTGAAATTGGAGTGGTTTTTGAAGCAGTGTATGTCTTTTTTTGTTCCAAAAGTGACCCCAGTATGTATTATATATTGCAGACCCATCGAGAGCTAGTAAAGCTGTCTGAAGGCACTGGATTCAGAATACATATGATCCATAAAGCAGCTGAAGCGACCAAGAAGTTTGGGCCCAAATCCTCTCAGAAATTTGGTAATCCATTCTAATGACCGCATAGGGATTCTCTGAAGCCTTTGAAACTTAGCACAATTTTTAATTGATGTATTATTTACACAGGTCAGTAATTCCTGTAGGCACTTGCTTCTGTGAGTACTATATCCTTGCAGGCAAGACGTTAAGATTTGGAGGAGAAATAGCTCCAGAAATTAAGAAGGGGACAACTGCCTCTTCTGTATTAAAAAAAAAAAAAAAAAAATGCTGCTTGAATATACTGGAAAAGCAACTTGTGGGTGGTGAGGAGAAAACAAGCATTCTGATAACTGACTATGCTGTGTCATTTCAGTTGTTGGAATAGAGGCATGTAGCTGAGTTTGGTTATGGAAAGCAGAAAGTGGCAACCTCTTCAGTGTCTTGTGGTAACTTAGTCACGTAGTATCATTAGGCTCTGCCATGGGAATCTTATCCACTGCACTTTGTGAACTGTCTACTTAACAAGACTTAACATCCAGAATTATATAAAAGCTAATAAATCCTCACAACACCTTTAATTTAAACATCAAACACATAAATATTAATCGCTCCATTTTTACAGATGAGGTAATCAGAAACACAGAGAGATGAAGTGACTTGTCTCAGGCTTTCAGCAAATTAGTATCAGAGCAGGGATTAGAGCTCTTGTGTCCCAGGTCTGTGCTCCCATCATGAGACCATGCTGCTTATCTATTTAAACGTGCCTTCCCCCCCGCTTGCTTCTCTTTAACACTGGTTTACTTCTTCTGTAGATATATTAGTGACTACTCCAAACAGACTCATTTATTTGCTGAAACAAGATCCTCCAGTCATAGATTTGACAAGGTATGAAGAGCGTTTTTTTTATTAAGTTTGTTTTTGCTAGTTACTTGCTTCCTGTCGGGATCTCTGAACATCTGCTAGATCTCTGCATGCACAAATTGTAAACCTACTATGTCCTTTCAGGACTTGTATTTTTCTCTCTTACAAGCTGCTTCTATTGAACAGAAAATACCTTGTTTTTCCTAGAGTTGAATGGTTGGTGGTTGATGAGTCAGACAAACTCTTTGAAGATGGGAAGTCAGGGTTCAGAGACCAGTTAGCCTCCATTTTCCTGGCATGCACATCCCACGTTGTCAAAAGAGCCTTATTCAGTGCAACCTTTGCGTACGACGTAGAGCAATGGTGCAAACTCAACCTGGACAATGTCATTTTGGTGTCTGTTGGAGCAAGGTGAGGGTGCAGGTATTGATTTCTTTCTTGTGGGATCTCCTGTCTTATTCAGCCAGCTGTCAGTCCCCATGTGGGCAGAGAACTACTTGCATCTCTTCTTCATTTACTTGAACAGCTGAGAGATCTGCACCTAGTGCCACGGTTTCAACCATCTCAAGAATCAGATCTCAAGGTGCTGATCTGCGTGGAGTGTTCATTCGCTCAGAATAGCGAACGTTATCTTGAGGAGGGTATACTGGAGAAATTACGTCACGTCTTGCAGTATTTCTTTTTCAATAGTAAACTTCTTATACCTGTAAAACCCTAACAGTGACTTATTTCTGTGTGATTTGATTTTGGTTTCAGAAACTCTGCAGCAGAGACAGTAGATCAAGAGCTCTTGTTTGTTGGCTCAGAGACAGGGAAACTACTGGCAATGAGAGACCTCATTAAGAAGGTAGTTATGAAGTGACTGACCACCTTCCTCCTTGTTTGTTAACTTACTAACTCAGCTGCTATATAAAATGTGCTGCACTAAATAAAGAGCACATGTGCCCTGTTTATGAAACCGGAAGGCCGCCTCTATAGTTCGGTCTATTTTTTTTAACCTACATTCAGGTAAAATAAACAATTTGTACAGTTTATTGTAAACTAAAGTTTACTTGGAAAATGTTTTGTTTTGTTTTTTGTTTTGTAGCTGCTCAAGTTGTTCTTCTAGATTGAAAAATAGCTTGTTGCTTTCTCTGAATCAAATTTAGCCCTCATCCCAAAGCCAGGTGTAACTCATCTAAATCAGAATCTGTTTAATTCAGGCCTCAGGAGAGTTTTGTCATCAAAAATCACCCTCAGAAATGTAAAGCATCCAGGATAACATGGTAGCACAGAACTGAAGTTTAATTGAGATGGGTAAAAGACTTGTAAGCAGAAACCCTTGAGAGCTTTACAGAAGCTTGTTCTCTTGCAGGGTTTCACTCCTCCAGTCCTTGTTTTTGTGCAGTCCATTGAAAGGGCTAAAGAGCTCTTCCATGAGCTCATTTATGAAGGGATCAATGTGGATGTCATCCATGCAGACAAAACACAGCAGCAGGTAGGAGTTTGTAAATGTAGTTGTCTTTTACAGAAGCAGTTTAGAAAGCAGGTTGTACAGGCTGTAGTGTAAAAATTAGACCATCCTGCGGCAGTTAATTGTGACAAACGGTCATGTCATTATGGTGGGATTTCTTTGTTTGGAGGAAGGGTGGGAACTACATTTACTGTTTAGTATAATGTTGGCAGATATCAATACACAACCCCTCTTCCATTCCCCAGGTGCTAATTAGTAGATCACTTACACAATTTTTGTTTTACCAGAGAGATAATGTAGTACACAGTTTTAGAGCTGGGAAGATTTGGGTGCTTATCTGCACAGCCTTGCTAGCACGAGGGATTGACTTCAAAGGAGTGAATATGGTCATTAACTATGACTTCCCAACCAGTGCCGTGGAATACATCCACAGAATAGGTGAGTCGTCATTCTTTGACAAAGCAGGATGTTTGCAGTCGTTTTCTCTGTGGTAGTTTTTGAGTGGGGTGTGTTGTCCGATGTTCAGAGCAGAAATCTTGGCGTCAAGACTCCTGGATTACCCCAACTCTGCTACTGACTTTGCTGCATCATTTAACCTACTTTAGCCTCAGTTCACCCATCTGTAAAATTGTATTTCTGATCTACTTCCCGGAAGGTTTATTATCCATAATTCTTATTTGTAAAGTGGTTTTTAGATCCCTCATATTTGCAACTACTCTTACTCGTTATGAACAACATGGCTGAGTGAAAACTACTAAGTAATATATTGGCAAATGGCACTTGGTGGTAGTTAGTGAGGAAGAATTACTACTTCATTAATACTTTCCAGCACCTTAAAGTTTAAAAATTCTTAACTTTGTCTTTCTGCATGATGGTCTTTGACAGGTCGTACTGGAAGAGCAGGACACACAGGAAAAGCAGTTACTTTCTTTACTGAAGATGATAAACCTTTATTACGAAGGTAAATTGGGAAATGTGACATACTGATACCTCCTAGGTTTCACTTCTACATTGTTGGACTCTTCTTTTTTTTTTCCTCAGGGCAAACAGTTACCAAATGGTTGTGTGTTTGGTATTTCAATTCCTCACCTAAGCATAACACTTCTTCATAATTTTGAATCCACCCTAAATTATATAAAGCTACTTAGATGTCAGGTTTCAGTTCCTAGCTCTCCATACTTTGGAACTGCAAAGTGATTTGTCACCAAGTTACTCTTCGGTGTAGGAAGCTTCTGATATTCATCAAAGATTAACCTTGAAGCATTTCATTAACCCAGTGATAGAGAATTCAGTGTTCTTTCACTTGCTGCGCTCAAACACAATAATGGCACTACAAGACACTGACATATTAACATTGTTTGTTTATAAGCGTACAATGAAGTATCAGGGCTCATTAGTGGAATTGGTGACCTTGTGACTTTTTAATAGGAGTTAGGCGGATGTAATTGGCCTGGTCTTCTGCAGGGCTGTGGGTACTATTTTTTTGGGTCCTCCTAATCCTTCTCCTTGCACTATCAGACAAAATGCTGCTAACTTTTCCAAAAAGCTTCTGGATCCTTGAGTAGTTTTGAAACTACAGTCCTAGTCTTGTTCCTTGGCCTAGTCATGCCTGCAAATGAAAAATCTTTGGCAGAACTTGCCTTTTTTGGCTTCTTATTACTCCAGTCATTTACCTACCATATTATACTAATGGAATTTTAGCTTCAGTTCATTATAAGCCAGTGGACTTGACCATTTATTTTCATGCATACTATTTGATTGTTACTCTCTTCTCTTTCTGTTTCAAACATCCCTGGCTCGCTCCTTTTCACTACAGATGAGAAATAACCCAGCTGCTTCTTAGAAATAGTTATTCTCTATTAAATAACTATATCTACTTAGGAATTCAGTACTTTATTTGATATTCCTCTCCCTCCCTTTCTTCCAGTGTAGCCAATGTTATCCAGCAGGCTGGCTGTCCTGTGCCAGACTATATAAAACACTTCCACAAACTGCAAAGGTAAGAAGATTGTTTTTAGGTCTCTTTCCAGTTTGTTTGACATTTGAAATTAGGAGAGTTGTAAGCAGTCTGTTAGCGCTCTCTCGCTCTGCTTTCAACTTTTCTTCATATGTATTGTCAGAATTAATATTCTACATTTTTATAAAGAGTAGTTTAAAATAGAGTGGGGGCTGAAGTTTGATGTTGGCCTCTTGTTTGTAGCACCAGGTGCACTGAACAAATGTGAGCAAAACACATTAGTAAACATAATTAAATTACTTGTGTGGTTAAAAGCAGGACAAGAGAGATGCCCAAAACTTAAATCCAAACTACTGAAGAGATTAACAAATCCAGTAGAGATGTTTTCATTTTTAGTCTGAATCATTCCGTTGGATAGCTGTTACCTGGGGACAGATAGAAACAAACAAAAAAGGAATGTTTTGCTGTCAGGGAATATGGTTCTAGTTTTTCTTCCTTCTGATGCTTCTAATTAGGCAAACCTATAGCTGTACTTTAAGGAATAAAAACAGTTTTTATCAGAGTTTCTTTTTTAAGAAAGCACTTTCCTTAAATTGTATAAAAACAATTATCCTCTTTGAAGCCTCAGACTTCTGAGAATTTGCTCCTAGCATCCCCAGTCTCGCAGTGAGCTCTGCAAGGTGGTGCTCATTGTATGATTAGAGCCCTAATTAGGAGTAAAATCATTGAGGACTGCTGGCCTCTAACACTGCACAACTGCTAAGATTGTTTCTGGAAACTTGTTGAAAATTTCAGAGTGTCTTATTTAAAAAAAACACTACTTGTTTATCTTTTCTCATATAGGTCTGATCACTTTTAACACAAAGCTAGAAATCTGTTTGTATATACCATCTTTCACATGTGTTCCAACACTGCATAATATTTTTAAAGTCTATTTAAAATAAAAGTGCGCCCGGAGAGTGGCAACCAATCTGGCACAAAGACAAAGAAGGGGAACTCCAAAAGAGAGAACTGGCTGAATTGTTAAATCCTTGGAATAAAGTAACCCAACTGTACAAAATTGCTGTGGTTGATGATATATATATATATATATAATATAAAAATTTTGGGGGAAAGATCGGAAGGTATTTTCAGTATCAAGTGTGTGTTTATTTCAGATGTTGACCTTGCCTTTAACAGAGCTTTAATCTCATTTTCCTAAATGCCCTCTTCAGTAAACAAAAGAAGAAGCTGATTAAGAAGCCTTTGGAAAGGGAGCACATTCGTACCACTCCTCAGTACTTGGTAGAAAAAGCCAAGAAAAAGAAGTAAGTGGTTTCTTTCAAAAGAGGCGGAGAGAGAATCTCTATTTTTATTTACTTACAGGAAGAGATTGAGCTTCAGATTTAAAAAAGAGACAATTAGATCACCAAATTTACTGTATACAGGGGTAGCTCAATTAACTGCTCACGATAAACGCTATCCACAAGACAGGTCCAGCAATTGCACTAGCAGTGCAAGCTTCCTTCCCTGTGTTGTCTTACTAGCGTGCTTCATACCTGATCAGGATGGACCACCTCTGGTCCAATCTCTGTAGCCAATTCAATCTTTGACCTCTTTGCTGAGGCTGCTAGTAGGGGTGCCAGTTTATGGTGGTGGCTCTTAATGTGAACATCTGTCCATTGGGAACCAGACTGAGGCCACCAATTCATTTTACGTACCACCAAACTACTATTGGATGGTAGCAGTTCAGCTTATTATGAAGCTGGGTTGATTTTAAACCTGTGACCTTCAAGTACAGCTCCCCAGTCAAACTGTCAATCACGAGAGCCTATCCAATCACCTTGCTGGAAGTTTTTTTTAAAGTATGAAATGTTCATAAAAATAACAAACCTATAGTCACAGTTCATGATGGTTTAAACTCTGCAGTCAAGAAGGCCTAGAAGGTCTCTCTCGGGGCCAGTAGAACAGATGTCCTAGGACTTGGGCTTAATTGGCAGAGACATTGGGTGACACAACACCTTTATCTCAGGGTGACCTTAGATTTAGAGAAAGTATTGCTTATCTGAAGAGGCCAAAATAAGGTTGCTGGGTGGTACGCTGGGTTAGTACAAAACCTTTAAATGATGAAGGTATAAACTTGTACTCTATTTTATGACCCTGGGAAAACTGATTTATTGGTCTTATTTGAGCCCCTGTTTGTACACACAATGATCTGGCGCAGTTGACTACCTTTTAGTCATAAAGACCCAGTACTGCATTAGAGATAAGTACCTCTGAAGATCGTTGCTCTCAAATGCTTGTTTTATGTTAAAGTGCAGTGAATGTGAAAGTCTGGGATATAGGTAGGCAAAGTGACAGATGTAATGTGAGACTAATGAGTGGTTCAGATATGTGGTTCAGCTTTCAAGCATAAATACACTTGGATGCATTAATCTCTAATTTGTTGTTCTGCCTCTTAGGAAAAGGATCCAGAAAAATATTAAGGAAAAGAAAGCCAAGGAGGCAAAAAATGTCTCTCCATTACAGACTGCTCCAGAAAGTTGACTACTTTGTATGAATGATCCTGCCGCCTGACAAACTGATTTTGGAAGGAGAATGTGATCACTGTCAGTGCCAACGTTTCTTCTCCTTCCTTTTTTGATATATAATATATAATATATATATATATATATATATATATATATATATATATATATATATA
>ML675623.1:14186587-14328278 GCA_007922155.1 Mesoclemmys tuberculata
CGGGTGGGATTTGAAGTGTGTGTGAGGAGAGGGGCGGCCTGTTGGTTGAGGTGGATTTCCCCCCTCTGTCGGTACCTCCATGCTTTGGCTAGGGGGTAGTAAATGTTGTGTGCCCAGGCTGGGATAGCTCCTGTGTGTTTGAGGGGGCGTGGGACTCTGCTGCTGCCACCGGTTTGCGTGGCTCCTTCTCTCCCCTTTGTCCCCCATTGCTGTGGAGGAGGCTTCCCGCTGTCAGCAGCCTGTGGGGTTTACAGAGTGGCGGTGGTGGGAGAGGGAGACATTGGAAAAGGAGAACTGTTATAGCCTTTGTGTTATCTTTTGGGTGGGATAGGAGGCTAATCTTTGTATTTCTCCTTTATGCTTTGGAACTGGGAATTGATTCGCTGAAGCATTTATAAGGCCTACGGTCATAGCATTTTTCTATGGCAGGACAGAGCTGTCGGAGTAGAGTCAGTCTGCCTTTGATAAGTGAAGTTGTATTCATCAGGTATTTCTGGACATTTAAGTAAAATCCTGTCTGCTTTATGTTGGCATCAAGGATCCCATGGCATTTCTCATAAAAGCAGGTGTTTGCCTGGGTGGCCTTTACCAAAATCACACACCCATACATGTAGGGTGCTTTCCTCCAGCTGTCTGCCAGGTTGCCACCCTTCACATCAAAAGTTTCTGCATTTCAGTAGAGCTCTTGGGTATATACATTTGTAAGGCACTTCAGAATCCTGCAGGATGAGAAGTGCAGCAATATATAAAAATCTAAAATATAATTATTCCAAGCTGCTGCTTAAACATCCGTCCTTCCTTTCGTAAACACCTACCTTACTAATAAGACTCTAGATTGTAAAAAATGAAATGATTCATAAATTCCAATTTACTTGTCACTATGCTTTTTGTTAGCTTTATTCAGTTCTCTGAGCTTAGCCGATGGAAATTGATGAAGTCAGGTTCCCTAGGATTTATAGTTAGTTTTAGTTTGAGAATCTTGGTGCTTCTGGTATGGTATGAAAAACACCTTCCCCTTGTCAATACTATCGCTTCTACAGGCTCTGCCCTCTTTGGGAATTATGGGTACAAAAACTCCAAGTATAGGTAGTCTAGGAAAGAGTCATTATGTACCTTGTTGTTGTTTTAGAAGCTATCACATGAATTCTTCAATGTAAAATCTGAATACAAAAGAAAATGAGGTGGCTTTTTTCTTTCTTTATCTTGCTGTTTGAGTGAAGCTGATTGCTGGAGCCATGCACCTGAAACTCGAGTATCTATTATGAGAAATTTGCTATTGAATGATACAATAATATTAAGTGATGCTCCCAACGGCATTAAGATTATTGTCAAAGATATTCCGAGGAACTTCTGTAGGATATTATTGCTTTTGAACTGTCTCAGAGATCTTCACTCTTTCTTTTTTTACATGATAATGCTTTTTAAACACACTTCTGTGCCTTGTTATATCATATACAATGCATAGTGAAATAAGTGTGGTGAATATCTGTACATTTTTTAATGTTGCATTTTAGTGCCATGTCATCTAAAGTATTGCTGTTTGTATAAATATAGGTTTTCAGATATTACACTGAGTGCTGTTGAAATATTTACCAATAAATTTTATTCCATTGTGTAGAGTAATATTGAACACGAAGTTATTCTGAAAGGACATGCCTGATAGAAAAGAGATGTAATATATATTTTATAAAATGGAACTGTGGGCTATTACAAAGTATAGATCATGTTTGTTGCATTCAGAATTGATTTTCAGCTAGTTATATCTCTCCTTTAATCCCAAGACAATGTAATAAACAGTGCAGACTAATAGTTTTAGCACACAACTTCTGGAAATGAGTCAGTTCCATCTTTCACTTTTTTCATGTTAATATAGGATGCCTGTTTGTTCAAAAAGTAATTCTCTTGTAAATATAAGAATTTTTTATAGGGTAAAATATTTTATTAAAGAGTAATTGAACTGAAGTTGCTTTAGACATTGCTCATGTTAGTAAATGGTAACTGATTTTTAAAAAAGCATGTATCAAAAAACTTCTTCCTGTGACTCTCTAATAATGCATTGTCTAATTTTTGGTTTTTTTTTAACTTGGTGCGTGTACACGTTTTCTCTTCTGTTTGTGGGTGTATCTTTGACCATCTATTTAACATTTCCATTTATAGACATTGATTTTACATTTTCTCTTATTGCTAAAGAGCAGCCAAATGTGTAGCTATTTCTTTGACTGAACAAGGTCAACCGTGAGTCCTACACACACTCAGCATTTTGCATCAGAGAAACTAACTTTTTCATTTTTGTTTAGTTCGTACAGTTAGTCTCTAATTAGCTATGTTTTTTACAGATGCTTATAAATAAGTCACTACTTAACTCTAGAAAGGGATAAATATTTAATGATCTGGCCTTTATTTGCTTACAACATGTGCTGGTACCTTACTGTGCTTGTACAGTTTACATTGCACTTTGGTTAAACTTGAGCAGAATCCTCACAAGGTAGGAAAAAGTGGTATTTTAAAATAGTTGAGGATACTCTCTTTGGTACAAGTGCTACCTTAAAACGTATAGTTCTAATAGCATTAATTACACTAATTATTAATAAACTTCTTGTGTTGATCTGCAAATTGGACCCTGGAGTGAATAATTTATACATGAGGAAAAGTTGATAGGTGTAGGTCAGAAACTGCGTATTTCTGAACTTCTCTGTAAATGTTATGAGAGTATATTGCTGGCAAAAAATGCCATTTTGACAGCTGTGGAAACTAAAAATCTTCATCCACTGTTAAAGCAAAATCCAAGCTGCAATCTGACTACCTTACCTTGTCCTGTCAATGTGCTGCAAGCCTTCTCCTATAGGGAACCACAGCTAGGAGCAAGGGCGGTGGGAGGGGATGTTCAGTTGTTGGCCCCTCTACTGTGACTTGATACAAGATTGCCAGTGAATAGCAGCTTTATTTGTTATGTCAGTACCTCTCCTCCCAGAACTGGACTGAGGCAACCAAGCTTGTTTCATGTAGATGACTGAACTTTCATCAATTGATAACAGCTTTTGGTGTAAACTGACCTGGGTTGGATTCTGTTCAATGCCTGCTTCTAGATTTGGCAAAACATGTCTATACAGATCATTCTCCACAGTGGTTGTAGGAGACATTTCTATTAATAGAGAATCCCAAAATTGTGGTTGTGGTAAGAATAAATTAGTGTAACTCTGGCCCTAGAAGGCTGCATGTGTATGTTACAGTTTTATGAATGGAAGAATTAATGTGTGGCCTAATCGGTTAAGGCAGAATGAAAAGTTGAGGAACTTAAGAGTATCTTGAGTTCAAATTTGAAGTTATATTAATAATTATTTGTTTTATTATAGTACTTAAGAGCCCCCGTCCTGGACTAGAGCCCATAAATGAAGAGTAGTACAGATTTGTCTTGGGTTAAACATAACATGTGTACTAAACTGTAGTTTACTATGATTGAACTCAGCTTTACATATGCATGCTGCATACTAAGAGCATACAGGCACAATAAAGTATCTGGCTCTTTTACATTTACAAAACACAGTAGACTTCTAAATTCAGTGCTGTTTTTAAGCATTATGAGCAAATCTTTACTATGTCATTCCCCCCTCACTTTGTTTTTTTTAGTCTGTCACATGAGCTCCTGACTAACCCATCTTGGGCTGAGAGATGTTGAATGTAAGCTTCTCTCTCTGCATAGTGTTTTGATGTAAGAGGTTGGAGGGACGTTGAAGAAAGTTCGTGGCTGGTAAATTATTGCTGATGTGTGTGTCTGAGAGTAACTTGCAAACAATATTGCTAAACTAGGCCTCCTTTTTTCTGTCCAGCAAAGCTGATGTTTTTGCTTCAAAGTGTGGATGAGTCGTCGCTATTATAATTTTAACTGAAATTTTAACCCTGATGCTCTTGGTCTTTAATATTTGCTCGGGTGTGTTTCTTTCCCGTTCACTGTAATCATTTTCCTTTAAATGGGAGCAATGAAAAGTTAAAACACAGAGCAGGAAATGGACACTGCAGTGTCTTCTAATTCTTCATATTCAATAGGAAAAAAGTTCTTTCTTTGACAGTTGATTTCTCTGCGGAAAAACTTATTAAAGAGCTTGGATAAGCATGTTCAGATGCAGTTAGTGATCCTGCTGAATCAGACTTATCCAGCAGGGGATGCTTATTCATTCTGCAACTCTTAAAGGCCTTGCCTGCATTAGGAAATTGACCCATTGCTGACCCAACCTTAGCCAATGTTGAAAACAATTCCATTGGCAATATAGGTGGGTTAAAACCATTTTCAGTACTTTTTCAGAAAACGAGATGTGGTTCTTCTTTTCACTCTATATATTAATAATACTGCAGTTGGTTTTTTTTATCCCATTGTTCCAATGAACGTCTCTTCCGCGCTAGTTCAGGTGGATCCTTGCTGATAATCGTCATCCGTAATGGGTCCTTTTCTAATAGAGAAGGAGAGGTTTCTGTGGTAAATTCCCTGGCTTATAGCCTGGGCAAACTTTTTGGACCAAGCAAGTGAGACAGTTTGGGATGTAGGACTGCAAAGGCAGACAAAGATCTGGGGTAACTTTTGTATTCTCAGTAGTTCAGTCCTTGAGTAATTATTTAGATATCAGGTCATAAGCTCATGGTTTTTTTATTTTATTTTCAGTTTCATGTTTCCTGTAGCAGGTGGTATTGGCGCGCATCAAGGTAAGTATACATTTCAGATTCTGAACATTTTAGTTGCCCTTTCTTTGTGTAGAAGTTAATGTTGAGCAACCTAAGTGAGATGTACAGTAACTTTGCATTCTCTGTTGAAGCTTAGAATTATGAATTAAGCTTACCTGTCAGCTATGTTTTTTTACTTCCTTTGTCCTACTCTGTAACATTAATTTGAATCTTAATCTTTATTTGCAAAATTTCTAATTTAACGAATATTGACTCTTATTGGGAAGACAATGTGCTCTGTAGGCTAGAGTAGGGGACCTGGGAGTTTGAACTTCTGAGGTCTGTTCCTGGCTCTGTCATTGAATTACAGTATGATTTGCAGTAAGGCATTTTACCTTCTATGTACTTCAATCTACCTGCTCGGTATGCCTGTATCTTGTCGGTGTTGAGAGGCCTGGTAAATACTTGGAAAACACTTTGAGAACCTTGAACAAGGGGCATGACATAAGTGTGAAGTATTATTAAAACACAAGAAACCTCCACCTTAAATCATTTTTATTCTCATTCCTGAGTCGATGTTACTTGTTTAAATAATGGAAAATATGAGGATGGGAGGAAACCCATTCACTGAGCACTGATTGGCTCAATAATATGCTGCTGAAGCTTCATTGATAATTCCTGAGCCAAATACATCCGTTCTTGGTGTTAAATTACGCATGGTTATACTTATTTCACTGGAGCACTGGTAATGAATATGTTTGTAATCAGCCTGTGTCTGCTGAGATTCTAAAATTATTACATCCCTCTGGTTTAATCTTTTTAGTTTTGCTCAGTGAATTAATACATTTCTGGCTGATTTATCCAGTCTTATTTAAATTAAGCTTTTATTGAAAGATGTTTCAACTGGTTAAACCTCTTACCGTGGGCTAAACGCCCCTTCAAGGCACACAAATTGTCCAGCCAGCTAAGAATATAAAAGTGTAGCTGTGGACAAGATGTATCAATAATGCCTTTGAAGACAGTCATATGAAGTATGTTGTAAGAAATAACCCTTTCAAGAGAATTTTGGAATGGGCTACCAGCACAAGTCAGTTATTTTTGGAAACTACAGTTTTAAAATCCAAGAAGGGAAGAAAATTCCAAGCATCTTTCAAAATATATTTGGGGTCGAAGGCGGTCCCTCTGCTTAACTTATGGAGGTGTCCTATAATGCTGCTTTTCTCAAAATGCCTCATACCACCTTAAGATAGCACCTTAAGATGCTTCTATTACTTCCTGTGTTGTTCTGTGCACCAAATCACCCTTGTATTAGCTTAAGCAGCACTGTCAACCACTCCTTCCTTCCATCTGTTTAGTTTGAATGATGAACTGTAAAACAAATGGGAACTTAATCAATGTTTAATGTTCTGGTGTAGGTATGATTCCTATTCAACAGCAAGGGTTTCCAATGGTATCAGTCATGCAATCTAATATGCCAGGCATGATCGGAATGAATTACGGCTCTCAGATGTCTCCTGGACCAATGACTATGCAGGTATGTGAGTAACATTTGTTTTCAGAAGATGTGAAAGGATATAGATGCTTGAATGTATGTATCGGTAAGACTGTTGACTGCTAACCCCTGAAAGAGGTCCTGTGACCTGCCTCTGAAGTCAGGAAAGGGGTCTGCCACTCTTGAGGTGGGAGGTTAGGGGAGAAGGTGACCTGAGAATTAAGAGGCAGTAGCCCACAGGCAGGTGTCTTTATTGCATTGCATTGTTTTGGCTTCACAATCTTCTCTCTAAAAGTATTTTATCATTTTAATGACACCTGTGGGATTCCATAAGTTTCCTTGTGATCTGGATAAGTAGCACGTAGAGTGGATGAGGCAGAGAGAGCTCAGCATGCATTATTCACTGTCGTAGCTGGGAGCAATAATGAACCAGGGTATGGGTGGGAGGGAACATTGGCAGTGCTTAAAATAACTTGAAGTATTGTAGTTTGCTCTAAGATGTCAGAACCAGGACTGCCACTTCTTTGTACTTATTGCTGCAATAAACACCGCTAAAAGAGAGGCCCTTCTGCAGGAAGGAAGAAGGCACTGAACAGTAACGGAAACAAAACTGTCAGCAAGGGAGAGACTGAAAAGCATTCCTTGTGTTAGATATTCCTGATACTGCCTTCAGTATGGTTCAGTGTTTGGTGTTAAATAGCTTCTATCATCTACTACTGCAACAGCGTATTCCTTTTCTGTCTTTTCACCTTGTTTCACACTTCCTTTTATTTCCTTTTGCTTTATATTATTCTATGACTGTATATTGTCCAATATTTGAAATAAGCTCTTTATGGGGAACATACATTGGCCTGTGTTCGTTATATTTAATGTGTTCACTCATATTGTGATTTCTGCTTTGTCCCTTTTTTGTCATTTATAAATGTTAGTTACCAATAGACTATTGTAAGCATGCACGATGGTTCACAAATTTGTTAAACAAGGCCTAAAGGCCCCAGGGAGCAGCTAACATTTTGGAAAATGTTTTAATATTGTAAATGTCCTCCCTTTTGATCAAATCGGTTTTCCAGATTGTTCTTCCTCCTGCAGTTTTTGTCCTGAATTTCTCTCCTTTTTGCACGCTTGAAGTAACTTTACTCCTACATAACTCTTTATAATCTTCTCAAGGTTCTTCCCACATTTTAGGAAAAACAAATGCATTTTATAAAGCTAATTACTATGAAGTATGACTACAGTATAGTGCACGACACGATGTGAGGAACTTAACACTTTCAGGTTTCGGTAGTTTTTGAAGAAATATGTTTCATTTGTTTGTCCTCTAGTGTCCATCCCTCTTACTTGAAAATTTCTACTCTTCTAACCATATAAACATGAATCTAATAAAGTTCTTTTATGGCAAATTGAATATAACTATATATTTTTTCCCATTATTTGGCTTAATGGATAGTGAATTTTACAAAATTGCAGAAAAGTATATATTGGGGGGTATCTGATTAGAAATAGAAGACAAAATACATTTATTGCTTTCACTTTGTGTGATCTTGAATAAAGCCACTATGGTAACAATAATTAGCTTAATTTATGAACAAAAAGCTCATCATCATGGTTTACAGAACCATTGATATTAAAACTATAATGAAATATTGCTGTATTGCTGCATAGGGTAGCTTCAAGTATAAGCAACCTAATAAACTTAAGTTACCTAATATAGTTCTTATGTTAAAATAAAATGTCGTTTTATACAAGGGAACCTGAAGACAAGTGTTATAGCTGTGACCCAATTGAAAATGTACTGGCCAAAGATCTTTCAATATAACTAGTAATATCTTGTTAATGTTTAACTAAATCAGTGCAAATATAAATTGGTCCTGAAAACATAATAGTTTAAGAATTGTTTACTGGAATATATGAAAAGAATGCCATAATATTTTAAGAAGAAATAAATGTAATAAACTCACTAGATTGTATTTTCCTAACGCAGTGAAAATAATAATTTACCAATGTCAGGAAAACCTTTTTTTATGGGGGGGAGAGAGGGAGAGAGAGAGAGTGTGTGTGTGTGTGTGTACTAACACATGCCTTTCATGCAAATGGATCCACTTTACTGACTGTTCAAACTTCATATCTAGGAATTATTTTGTACACCAATGCAGTGCAGCACTAGCTGGTGTGTAATGTGAAATCTGTTTAACAGAACACAAACACTGCACAATCATTTAGGCTAGGAGGAAAGAAGAAAATAATCCTGAAATTAAAGGGAAGATAGACTTTGTGGGTCATGACACTTGGGATAACATCCCTACTCTTGAGAGAAGTTTCATGGATTTTTTTAAATCATGTAGTCAGGTTCATGATTATTTTTGTCCAAAAGACCCAGCACTTTCCCAATACCATCTAGGTGCATTGGTTTGGAAGTGAGTGAGCGAGGAGTGCTACCTGCTGAATAACCAATGCTTTTTCTTGCAGCACATAACACTTAGATTTATCCTGGAGGTCTCCTGTCCAAGTACTCAGCAGACATGATCCTGTTTATTTTTATGGATTCTAACTAGTTCACAGTCTGACCTAGTACAGGTGTCAGATTTCTATATTGCTGTACGTACAAGTGTGGATTCATGTTGGATTTATTTTATTGTTATAGGGTGGCATGTCCCTCGGGGCTATGCAAGCAACTGGAATGCCTTTTATGGGACAGGCTTCTTTCTTAGGAATGCGCCCAGCAGCGCCACAATACACCCCTGACATGCAAAAACAATTTGCAGAAGAACAGCAGTAAGTAATGCTTTAATGCTGCCGGCAAAATCTTATTGGGTTGGAGGTGGGGGCTCCAGTTTATTTTGTGTATTAAAAACTATCATGTTGTTCTAGAGAGGTTCCTATTGAATGTAAGATTCCAAAATGTTAAGTTAGTTGCGGACCATTCCATTTTATTGAAGGCTGACTATGTGGTTCATGGTGGCATATGCTATTTTCTACCAGTTTTATGAGACTGCGGTGAAGTGTGTGTCAAAGCATCTATGTGGAAAAAGGGACGGAATATGAAACCCAAGTTACCAGTGTTCAGAAGGTTGTCATGGAAGTTATTGTCCTATAATGCTTAATTTTTGTTTGATATTGTTTCACGTTAGAAAACGATTTGAACACCAGCAAAAATTCTTAGAAGAAGAAAGAAAACGACGCCAATTTGAAGAGCAGAAACAGAAGCTGAGACTCCTAAGCAGTGTGAAACCAAAGGTATACCAGAAACAGCATTTATTTATTTTCAGATTTAAAAAATAGACAAACCAGTAGCTTTTATGTATTAAGGAAGAAATAGATTCTTCTTTCATGCACCTTCCCAACCAAAGGGCTGATCTGAAGCTTCTTCAAGTCAGTGGGAGTCCAGCTATCAATGAGCTTTGTATCAGGCCCCTTGTTTAACCCATTTTATACAGCACCTCTCTTGGTGCTATGTAAATAAAACAAGACAAATCGGGCATTGCAAAATGAATCCTAACCCTTTTCTTTGTCATTTTGATAACTTCACCCTTCTGCATCTCCATGCTCCTGTAAGGACAGACTTTCTTCTCTACTATTGCAACATTTGTAGACAGATAGGGAGGGTGCTTTTTATATTAGTTCCTCTTTTCCTCAGACTGTGGTCTGAGTTGGTGAATGTTGTAAGACTTTGACCCAGGTCTGTCGACAGAGAATCCCTTTTTCCTCACAATGGTGGGCTCAACAAACAGTCCATCCACTTTTGAAAAAGAAAACCTAGTTTGGGAACAAATTATGTTTCTACACTACATAAAAATGACAAGATGTTCATTAGTTAGATTACTGGCTCTCAAGTTGTGGCACAGTTTTAGTGAGTACTGTTGTATTGATATCAAGGGCCAAATGAGTTAAGTTAAACTCTTTTTTGGTGTTTAGCATTAAAACAGGGATGCTTTGATTTGTGATGGGGTTTTTTTCTACAGAGGCCTAGGTTTTACTTGACTTCTTGAAAACACCCAAAAACATTTATTCTGAAGTTGAAAGTTTCTTGATCAAACACAAGAAAGAACAAAAAATTAAAACAAGCATTTATATTGAAACTGGAATTGTTTGATTATGCAAAACAAACGTAATTAATACCTGCTAAGGTCTCTCTCCTTTTGGAGGCAATATATCAGTCGTTCGTTTAAGCAGCAACCTTTCTTTGATGGAAAGGAAAGGGTTAATTTTACACTCAGTCCTAATGTGTGAAAGGCTTTCACTTATATTTTTAACAGACAGATTCAAGGTTGAGGAGATAGAAGATAGAAAAGATAGGGAAATATAGTTCTTGTTGGTACACTGGATGGGTGGTCAGTTAAAAACGGATGCTCTGGCTGATAGGTGGACCACAGCACCTGTTGCGTGGGCCCAGTTTATAGTCAATCAGAGATGTTATCTGGGTCTTTTCTCCTTAGGGCAGGATTGTGATCATCTCAGTTCTCTGTGCTGATATACAATGCAATTGATTTCAGGATTTCATGAAAAGCCAAGAGAGCCAGAGAAAGAATAGGAGGAAGAAGGGGGGGGTGCAGAACGTAACACAAAAGGAAGGCAGGCAGAACAGGATTTTGCATGCCTCTACAATGCTGGCAGTTAGATATCCCTGTGATGGGCTGAGAACTGGCTGTCATGATGATATGATTCCTAGGACTCGCAAGTGAAAACCAAGTTCTTGAACAAGAGCAAGGTTTAACGGCATCCCTCTCAGGAAGAAAGTCTTTCTATCTTGTCTGCTCCATCTCAGGGTTATGGAAGATAAGATGAGTCGAGATGATCTGGGGTGCATTGGGGCAGGAGATGAGTTTTTTCCCCCCAAAAATCCCTTTTATAAGAACCCCCAAAAGGAAAAAGGTGTGTGGCATGGTTCATTTTTTCATTATTTCGTGCACCAGTTAAGCCTCATATCCACCACACCAATTTTGGTTAATTAATTTTTTGGCTCCACATCTTTTTTTTTTTTTTTTTTTAAACCAAGAGTGATTTCAACAGTCCTTTAACCATATCAGCAGGCCCTCTTTGTTTGGACTAATCCAGTTTATTTTATTTTATTTATTCTATTTTATTTATGCTTTACCGAAGCCATCACTGGAAAATGGATCTTAATTTACACATATTTTACACACACACATATTTTACACACACACATATTTTACACACACACACAAATAAATATTGCTACTTTTACAGACAAAACAGATGTGAATGCTGGAAAAAGATTCTAAGTTGTCGTACTATGGCACTTTCAAAGCAGCTGTTTTATCATGTTCCAGACAGGTGAGAAGAGCCGAGATGATGCTTTGGAAGCTATTAAAGGAAATTTAGATGGGTTTTCCAGAGATGCTAAAATGCACCCCACTCCAGCATCTCATCCAAAAAATCCAGGTATTTTATCTTTAGTTGAAAGTAAGACTGCAGTATTACACTGCTTCATGTCTGTAAGAACCTTTATTTCATAGAGTTGTTTTGTATTCAGGCAGTTTGTGCTGAACTGGGTATTGCATATGATTGAGTAAACTGAAGCTTTCATACTAGCTGCATTATGCTTTATAAAAGATATGGTAAAAGCTGTGATGTAATATTTCATCACAGTACTTTAAATACCAATCTGACAAGTTTAGTTTGAATATTATCACTTGAGTTATAGCATCTACTAATTTTCCTCATACATTGCACTTCTAAATGTTATAATTGAGTTTATCTTTTTCTAATCAAATTACTTATCAGTGTTTGTAGAATGCTTTGAAACTGAAAAGCACTAAAAACGTGCCAAGTATAAAAAAATATAACATTATTTCACAATACTATAATAGCTTGCTCAGATTTCATTATTTGGACATGGGGAAATTTTAAAACTTTTTAAAATCCCTCTTCAAAGGAGTTCTACATTAGTAGTACTTGATGTTATAAAAGGTTCCCTCAAAAGGGACAAATTTTAGTTGTGGGGAACCAACTCCTTTGACCTGTCTGAAATGAAGCCTCATTTAGCTAAGCTTGTCCACAGATAACTTTTCCATCACTGTGTCTCTTCTCTCTGATTATTTGGTAGTCTTGAAGTTGCTCACAAGTTCATGCAATAACTTTTCTCTATCTAATAAGTTTGACAGTTCCCTAGGAGTGTATTTCTGAACTGTACTACTAAAATAGTTCACTATTGCAAGGAACCTGAACAGAAAACAGCCCAAATTATTGGAGATTCTCTTTCTACTTTGACATTTTGTGGCTTTTTGACAAGTATTCAAGTAACAGATTCCATTTTGACTCATGTCCTAAAAATTCTGGATGTTTTTCTGTGGTCGCTTACGGTAGAGAGAGATCTGAACAGTGACATCTAAAGTTATTTGGGCCCATCATCACTGATAAATAAACCACTGATGAATGGAAATACCTTGAACAATGATGTTTTGTAATGGGTTTGTTTTGTACATAGACCACACTAAATCTGTCAGCTCTGTTCTAGTTGGACCTAATTTCTAACTACAGGATGGAAATGTAGAGCATTCCAGTTGCATAGTTTACATGGAGGTATGGTGGATTTACCCACTGCTACATTTCCTGTATCTACCAAACTTGTGGGTTGCTGGTGGCTCAACATGTTTGCAATGTTGTGTTAAACCAATTGTGCAATGCAATTGTGTGTTAAACCAATTACCGGAATTGGAAATCATTGTAGGAAATAAATGGCAAATAAACAGTCATTATATTAAATGAAAAATCAAGATTTCATCCACAATAGCTTTCATTTGATGCATAAAACTCCATTTAAAGAAATAAATGGTGTTATTGAATATGAAGTCCTTGAGATAAATATGTCACAATAATCCAGACTTGGAAAAAATAACTTTCTTGGAAAAACAGGCAATTGAAGTGAGTTAGTACAATAACTTGATACAGAAAATAAAAATACAGGAATTGAAAGTGACATGACGTATGTTGACATTCAGCAACATAGTCCAGGATTTAAACCAACTCTGTGGAACCAGAATAATGTTGCTGACAAGACAGCATTTTCATGCTATTTTATTCCTATAAAGGGACTGTGTTCACACTTCTTGTTTGTGTGGAATTTTTCACGCATTCAAACCCGTGGTCTCAAACTCTTGACATTATTTCTCAAGGTGTTGCATAAAGGAACTGTCACTTTAGTGAAGATAGTTCTGTGAAATTATGGGGTGTTGTGCCAGTGTGGTGAATAATTTGTCTGGAAATGTTTTCTTGTGCTTTTCATGTTTCAGTTTTTCTCTGAAAATTCCCTTGGAGAGCAGTGTTGTTATGCTTAATGCATTTCCAGTGTGACCCCATAGAAGTTTTCTACAACAACAGAAACCTGTAATAAAGTATATTTTTTAAATCTTTCAAGAGAACACTTGTGGGACAGAAAAAAGGGGTTGCTTACTTTTTAATTAAAGGCTGGCTTTTAGTTAAAGATTGTGTAGAAGTGAAATAGAAACTGTGGCAATGGTCATTTAAGCTGGATTTGCCAGTTTTAAGTGCCCCTTAGTTCATGTTAAGGAAGTATAAAGTATAAGCAATAAAGATAACCTACCCCTACCTAAAAAGTAGAGGTTTGTTTGTATTGATGGAAATACTCCTAAGTGGTACAATGAAACAGAACCATTGGAGGGTAAAGAGGTTAGCCCAAATGCATGTAAATAAAGTCAGCGATGGCCATGCTGTGCTTGACTTCTACTGTTTTGCATTGAGGGACTGTTGCCTAGGAAAGTGCTTTTTTTTGCTCCCACTATATCTCTTGGGTCTAGCCAAACTGTACTATGGAACTGCCACTTTGCTCTACAATAGATCTGTTTAGAATGACATTACTTGAGTACTATGGCCAAGATTTTCAAAAGTGACCAGTGAATTTGGGTGCCTAAATTTGTAGGTTCTCAACTTGACACACATTAAAAGGGCCTGATTTTCAGAGGATGGGGACCTTTAAAGGTGTCAAATTGGGCATCCAAAATCGCTAATCACATTAGAAAATCTTGTCCTGTAAGAATAACCTGGTTGTTAGTTCAAGTCTGTTTAATGTACTTTGTGTTTAGATAGCCGCCTTTCATCTGAGTAACTCAAAGTGCTTTACCAAAGTTGGAATTATCCCTTTTTTATAGATGGGGCTGTTGAGAGAGAGAGAGAGAAGGTTTAAGTGATTTGTTTAAAGCATAACAACAAATTACTGGCAGAGTTGAGACTAGAACTCAAATATCGTGAATCACAGTCCACTGCTCTAAACACAAAAGAGCACTCGTTCCATTCATTTTTAATTTGCTTAATATAAGAGGTGGGGGAATCCTTAATACAGACTGTAGAAGTATCAAGTTTGAGTCCAACTGGACAAGTTATAAAAATCTGGAAAAGGAGGGGGTTTATAGTGTGTGTTGGGGGGAAGCAGCTGAATTGTACCTTGCATTTGTGTTGTCGATTGAACTTGAATGATAGAATGGTAAACATTCTCATTATTTTGGTCAAATTGTTCTGCATGCACGTCTGACTTTTCCCAACCACTGTTTTTTACATCTAATAATTGCTATTTTTAGAAATTTCTCCCCACCTTTCCACCTGATCAAATTTCTTTACCTCATTGCCTTCCATTGTGTGTGTTCATTCCATTTTACAGATCACCCTACGCCATCCCATTCTACTATATCTGTCTTCCAACCCTCTGCCTTTCTTGATGATGAAGAATTTAGTGACTTTATACAAGGGCCTGTTGAAACCCCAACATTGGTGCCTCAGTCCTCCTCTCAGGCTTTTCAGGCTTTCCACCCAACCACCCAGGCTGGGCAAGTGCTTTCAGAAAAAGCTATGGTCAAACCTCTGCCCTCACTCCAGATTCCAGTGTCTTCCATCCTGCATGATACCATTGGGCAGGTTCCTTATTTCTCTACCTCTGCATCTTCGCACAATACCCATAAAACAGGTAACCCTTCATTAGCTCTATAGCTGGAGATAGTATTTACATGGAAACACTACCTGCCTTGCTTCAATGCTCCCTTTTGTAATACAATTTAACAAAAATTACATATAGGTAAATGATAAATTGAAATAATTTTGTATTAAATCCTAATAAAATTCTTTTCATGGCAGTGGGGGGAAATTGGCACATTTAGCAGATGATTTGAGATCACTCTTGTACCAAAGCCTTTGTATAATTTGGGGTGGAAACCTTCTGAACTATGGGAGAAAATAATTGAGATTGATCCCGCAATTCCTTTCCTCCTGCCCTGCGGCAGGTGGCTACACTCTAGCACATATAAGTGAAGATTTTGTGGGGGCCCAAGGGAAGTTAAGTAGAATGCACGCGCCTCCTCGTTACAGAGAGCTGAGTCTAAAGCCTCTTGTGTGCCATCTCCTTCATTCATAAGAGGCTGACGTGGGGCAGGGAGGAAATAGAGGTGAGAGATGGGTGTAAACATAGGCCTTGTTATGCTCATGTGGCGCTTGACTGCACACTCCCCTCTTATTGCTGATCCAATCAATGTAAAGACTCCCATAGACATCAGTGCGCCTTGGATCAGGCCCTTAGCCCTTATTCCGGCTACTAGTCAGGAGTGACTTGATGGCAGTGCAGTGGTAAGTGTATTCCCTGTTCTGCTCATTACAAGCACAAGAAAAAAATGTACAATGCCAACCCCTTGTGTTGGGGGGGCACCCGTTCTAGTAGAAGATGCTTGAGCTAAATTGCATTCGTGTCCTGACAAAAGACAGATTCTTCTGGAGAATCAGCCATCAGTTGCATTAACTGGTACCATTAAGTGTGACTTGACACATCTTTTCCTTTGAGAGAGTGGGATTATGATTTGGGGGGAGAATACATACAAAGGTGAATAATCAAATACATAATTCCTCCTGCTGTTTGTCTAGGCTATTCCTTGGAGGCGTCGCTTTTAATTTCTGATATAAGTGCAACTGGACAGGAACAAACCAAATTTAAAACATCTGAAATTGGGCATAAAGCCTCAGCTGCAAGTCAAGTTCATCCCAGTGTAACCGTGAATAACGGGGATGCTGTAGGTGGACTTGTAAGTGGTATCGCCGCTGCAGAGGCGCACAAGGCTTCAGAACAAAACATAGCAGTTGAAGAGCGTGGTGAGCAAATTAAACATTTGACAAAGTGTAAATCTGATAGAATGCTGCTTGAATGCTAACACCTTACAGACTAATTCTACGGCAAATGCTGCATAATTTTGCTCTGAATACCTGCTTCAATAACATGGCAATGCCTCTTGCTCCTGACTGCAAATAACATGCTCATGAATTTGCTCTGAATCCTTTCCAGCGTGTATATACTGTTATAATGAATACACATTTTAACAAGTTTCTCTAAACAGATTCTCTGCTGTTTTAAAATATTCTGTTGTCTTATTTCAGCAAAACCTGTTAGTTTGTGTGTGCTTGCTTATTATTTTTATTAATTTGGGTGGGTTGTGGAAGGACATGGACCCCCAAAAAACTCAGATGAGAAACTTAATACTGAAGAGTGGGTCTCCACCTAACTCCTAGAGAGGGAAATGTTCTAGTTAAGCTACATTGTTTGCCTGGGCAAGTTCATACCATAACCATTAGCCATTGGTTTTTTTTTTAAAAAGCCTGCTTTGTAGAAGTCAAAACCTCACAAGCTGGATTAGATACAAATGAGATTCTACCTCAAAACTTTGACAGTATTAACTAAGCAGATTCTTGTAGATGTGATTTTTAGTATTACTGACTATAAAACAAGCTGCAGAGAACTTTAACCATTGAGCCAAAACAGGTTAAAGTTGTTGGTTAGTATGTTTTGATATTGTTCTGAAGTTGTGTTTCATCACACCTTTAGATATTGAACTCCAGGGTGCTCAGTTATGGTGAGACATGGCCATAGCTTTGCAAGGCCTCTGTTCTTGAAACACAGGTCAATTTTTAAAAATACATAGATAACTGAATTTAAAAATTCCGGGAATTGTGGTGTCTTGCCAGTACCTTAGTTTACTTTTTCTACATGCCACTTTTATTGCTGTTTTGATGATATTGCTCTTGTTGGGGCTCACCAACGTGCAAACACCCCCCCCACACACACACACACGCCCCAATTATTGGTCACAAGACGAAATTAAATTACTGAGTATTTTCAGTGAGTGCTTTTTAGTAGCTCAAGTTATCCATTTATTTTTGTAATTTGAAATAAAGTACATTTGTAATGCACACCGTGAAATAAGAGCAGCTCATTTGTTTACAATACAATAAATGCAAAATAGTGATATTGTCTTTTGTACAAACTTGATGCACTCTAGTTAGCTGCAAAGATTCAAATGGCAGGGGGAAAGAGAAATTGAGATAAAGAAGGAAAAAAGATGTTTCTAGGTGGTTTGATAATCGATGGAAAGTTGATGAGGCAGGAACGCAGTGCAGAATAGAAGCTGCAGAAGGAGGAGAGTATGGCATCAACAGCGGGGAGATGATGTGAAAGTAGAGGAGTTACTACTGGAGTCAGGAATTTCATAGGTAAGAACAGAACCATGACAGGAAAGAGCCAGATTTGAGGTGGGCTCTTTAAGAGGATGGAATGGTTCACCATGACTTGAGTGTAGTGAGGTGGGAGAAGGAGGCTCTGCTTCAGAAAAGCGGAGGCTAACTGCACATAGAAGAACACTTCTGTTCTGTGGCTCAAGTAGAAACCCTCATGGTTAAAGGATTTGAAGGATGAGTGCAACCTTTCCAAGTACTTGGAGAAAGGGAAGGTTAGAGATATGATGATACTGGGGACAAGGAAGTCATCCCAAGAAGTTAGTGGACCATGCAGACTTCAGAGAGCTGGAAGTTACCAAGAGGTAAAGAAATCTGTTGTAAATGCAGTAAAGTAGGAAACAAGGGTTGAGGAGATGGGAGCAAATGATAGGAGGGATGAGGAGTTCTTTTTATGGGCGAAATTATATCAAATTTCTGGTGGAAGCGAAAATGGACAGAAGTAAAAGGAGATGAGAAAATGGAAGAAATACCTGAGGAAGAGCAGTTAAGGGTGAAGGATAAGTTACAGGAGCGGTTGATGGAGGGAAGATAAGAAAAACAAGAAATAAAAAAGCAGGTTTTATTGATCATGATGAAGCAAAGAATGGGTGGCAGGTTAGAAAAGGGATCAAAGGGCTTGTCAGAATGTAGATTAAGTCCCAAGTGAAGATAGAATCTGCTGAAGGGTGAATCAGAGCAGGGACTGAGAAGGGTCAAACTTGCTGAAAAGCAGGAGGGAAAGAAATATTATGTTCAAGACTGGGGAGTGAAATAGTCAAGTTACAGGGGCCTGGAGAGGGCAGAGTTTTGCAGTGGCAGCAACAGCCATGCCACCACCTTGAGCTGAATGACTAGGTATTTAAGGAGGTGAGGGGAATTTCTTCTGCAAGTAGGGATAGGTTGAATGGGGTGTTTACCATGACGAATTTACCCATGAAACACACAATGCTTCCTAAACTTGTTTCAATCTGTGATTCAATTAAATTACTCCCCAAATAGCCATCAACCTTACGCAGTAAACATGGCAGAACCACTGCTATTTATGAAATGTTTGGAATTGATGTGACGTGTTCCTGATCAAAGAGAGAAGTTGGGAAAATGAGTGGCTTTTTATTTCATCGTGTGCATTTCACTATATTTTTGTTGCAGTTTCAGGTAATTTTGTAGCTATATATATATATATAAAATATGGTTTTCATGTAGCCAGATGATTCCATGGCTGAAATGGGATGGTTGAAATACCAAAAACTGTCAGATATTTTTCTGTTTTGAATCTCTGTACTCCTAATATGATTCTCTTCTCCTTTTTAAATACTGTGTATATCTTTAGGTGTTGGAGTATTCCCTTCTCAAGATTCAATCCAGCAAATGATGCCACCTTGGATTTACAATGAAAGCTTGGTTCCAGGTAAAGCCTTCTGCAAAAATATAGTTTAAGGAAAAAAAGTATAAAAATCCTTATGCTTCAGTGTGGCTTAATGTCTTACCCAAGTCAATATATTTTTCATTTACAATAGAACTTTCCAAATCCCTAAACTTTGTCAGGCTTGATACAGAAGTTTTCTAGTACTACAGTTTTTGTTCCAAATTCACATTGGCCTGCGTCAGAGGTTATGTGGTTCTGAGAAATACAACTTCATGTATTATTTAATATCAGGGTGGATAAAAATCAATGATTTAAAAAAAGATTGGAATTTTTATTTAAATTGGATTAAATTTAAATAATTTTAAATAAAAATTAAATTTAAATAATCCAGGCACCTTGAAACAGAGTTCCTTCAGTTGCTAAGCCAACTTTTCACAGCAGTAGCTCCCTCTGCAGGCACAGAGAGAATATTTTCACTCAAATTTCACTCAAAGCTAAGAAATTGAGTGGGTGTTGAAAAAGCAGGAAAACTCATATTTCTGTTTGTCTATGAATACAATGACAGTGGGAGTGGGGCAGATGAGAGCTAGTTGCAGAAGTTTTAAGGACAGCGTACATTTAATGTTGTGATGACTTGTCTGTTAGTTAATAAAATTTGAAAATTAAAAAAAAACAGTTGAAGGGCAGCCATCAGCCGGCAACTCAGGAGATTGCTGCAACTGCAAATGTGAAACATGTACGTAACATTTAAGATTTAGTTTAATAAAATTAAGTGCTATTGTGTTTATGTATGTGATTTTAGTTCTTACCATTCCTAATGTACTGCTGCTGCATCTGCAGCTTGACAGAGGTAATGAGTATTATGTATTATTTCCTAAATTAATAAAAACCAAGTTATCTAAAAAAAAGTTACACAAAGTATACCCTCCTAGTTGTTGTAAAATGCTGTATTGAGTTGTAAATTAACATGTTTTAGTGATGAGGTTTGCACCATTGTTTAAGAAATATGTGAAGAAGTATCAGTGGGAAACTTGATTTAAATCAATGATTTTTCTCTTGGTGATTTAAATCATGATTTAAATTGCCATGATTTAAATCAATCCACCCTGTTTAAAATTGATGGTGTCCCCTTTCAGTTTTCACCAGGGAATCAGAAAACACATTAGGGGATTTTAAGACCAGAAGGGATTGGTATGACAATCTTGTCTGATCTCCTGCACAACACAGGCAAAAGACCTAGCCAGTCGTCTCACATCCCCTGCCATCGCAAAGCTGTTGGTATTGAGTGTCACTATAAATGGTGACACTTCCCCAAGTGGATATCAGTATGCAATGTTTAGATGTAAGACACGCTTAACTTTAAGTTGTAATTTATTAAACGGTCATCAGACTTCCAGTCACCAATATTTGTATATTAATCTTAGTATAGACACTTCTGCTGACTGTCAACATATATCTCTTTGAGTACAAGCAGGAGGAGCAAACACATGAATTTCTAGATCACTAATTTAATTTGTAAACCAACTTTTTAAAATTACTCTTGCTTGTAATTAAAGTTACACCAATTAACTAGGTTATTGGTGCTGTTGTCTGAACTATACATGCTATTTCTTAGAGCTGGTATAGCAACAGTGGTAATGACCCAAGTTCATCTGTTCCCAGTATAGCTGTAGAGAGTCATAGACCTAGATTGCTGGAAGGGATCTCAGGAGGTCATCCAGTCCATCCCCGGTGCTGAGGCAGGATTAAGTACACTTACACCATCCCTGACAGATATTTCTTTAACCTGTTCTTAAAGACCTCCCAGGATGGGAGTTCCACAATCTTCCTAGCTAATCTGTTTCATAGTTTCAAAGATGAATAGGGAAGTGTTTCACAGGTCAGTCTGAAATCGTTGCACAAATTGGCAAGCATTCCAAAACATGTTTTGGATTTCTTACACATCTTTGGTAGCTCTGTTGGCATTTAGAGAAGGCAGGAGCTTCTTTAAACATAGTAAATGTTTAATCTAGAGGTTGTAATGATGGCAAATTATCCTAATAGGAATTGCCATTGTTGGCATTGCATTTTTTGTGAGCTGTCTCCTTTCAGTATCTCTTGTAATTAAGCAAACTCATTTTTTAAAGTTATTTGCCTTATGAATGCAAGAAGCATAGTAAACAGTAAATGAAGGGCTGTACTAAATATTGATTAGATTGCACTGAATTTTAATTACATAATGCTGCTCTGGCTATCTTCTCACAAGGATTATCCAGAGGCCTCATTACAGAAATATGTAGTGAAATTTATAAAGAGAACTAATTGTTTTGTATGGATTGCGTTGGTTTTACTGATCAGTCGATATCCAGTTTAATAATGTAAGTTTCTGTCTTAGAATGGCAAGCCTTTCATTATATCTAGGTATAACAAATCTGCTGTGGCATAGGAAGTTTTCTTCAGTGCTGGAGGAATAGGCAGAAGTCTTGCTGAATGTAACACCCAGAATGTGGTGTGAAATAGCACAGCTAGCTGGCAGAGTTGATCTTGTTGAGTGTCTCCTACATTTCTGAAGAATCACTACTGTATGCAACTTGTTTTGTAGCTCTATATATTGAAATTGAAGAGAATAGGATGTTTTGGCCAGATGGTTTTTTATGTAGTTTGTTTGTTAGAAAATAAATCAGTTCAGAGATTGATACTAGTAGTTATCTTGATTATCCATTTTCTTTGGTAACTCTCAAATTTCTCTCCCTATCTCTTTGCTTGGGGAACCCTTTTCTCCTTCACCTGCTTGTTTGCATTTGAAGGTACAGACAGAATGAGAAGCTACATATAGATGAAACTTAAAGTTTGCACATGATACAAGAACACTGATGCTTAATCAATTTGGTAACGCTCCATGCCAACAATATTACAACCCTTAACATAGTTTTATAGTCAAAATAGAAAAATGATCTTAAAATCACTTGAAAATATTTATTTTTCATCCTCTAATACTGTGTTTCCCTCAACAGATTTGTATAAGAAAATTTTAGAAACCACTGTGACTCCTACTGGAATAGATACGGCTAAACTCTATCCCATTCTGATGTCCTCTGGACTTCCCAGGGAGACCCTTGGACAAATATGGGCTTTAGCCAATCGTATCACACCTGGGAAACTTACAAAAGAAGAGCTTTATACTGTCCTGGCTATGATAGCCGTAACTCAGGTACAAGTGACTACGAGAGAGAATTTGGTAGGGAATGGAAAAGGGTCTAAGAACCTCTTGATAAACTTCAGTAACTTCCTTGCAATATGTTGTGCATGAACACACATTTTCATACTATGTTATACCATACATTAAAAACACTGAATGAATCCTGGCAAAACTCCCATTCACTTCAGTGGAACCAGGATTTCACCGTCTGCATTTATAGCTGTTATTCCTTCTTCAGGACTCATTTAAGTTTGTATTTGGCTTTGTATTTTCTTCTATGCTGTATAAATATCTATTTAGGAAGTGATATGGGCCCCACCACCAGATTATCTGAGTACCTGGACAGTGGGTGAATTTGTTAAACTTTTTGCTTGATTAGTGTAGGTTTTAATTTTTGTGCCAGATTATAGCATAATGTCATGGCTGTTCCCAGTTTAATAGTAATGTGTCTGAAATTGCAAAAACCACCATTCAAGTTTTGCAAACTTTGCTATGATCAGAAAGTGACATAAAAGAAACGCAGGTGTGTAGAACTGCTGGGACAAAGAAGATTGGTGCTGATGTGCATTGTATGAGCTGTGTGGGGAAACCTTGCATAGCACCTACCCAGTGTTCAGTCTAGCTCCAGCCAGTGCTAAATTTTGAGCATTCAGATACAAATTTTGTGTTTTTGTTTTTAGTAAGTGAATCATGTGAGATGTAGCTGTGAACTGTGTGAGTTCCAGCATATCATGTATGTGTAGGTTCACGCTGATCATGTAACATTCGGTAGCCTTTTTTGTGTGCAAAAGGTAAAATTGAAGCATGACTGACTCCCTACTCTTTCATAGTTTCAAAAAGTAAATAAAAATATAGTTCATAAATAAGAGTACAGATGGAGGGAATAGCCACAAAGGCATTACATATTTCAAATGACTATCTCTTTATTTTTCTCCTTATGCAGAGAGGAGTACCTGCAATGAGTCCTGATGTTTTAAACCAATTTCCAACTGCCCCTGTCCCTACCTTAAGTGGATGTCAACAGCCTATGATGCCCTCTGGACCACCAGTCTCCATGCCACTTAATATTGGACAGGCAGTCATGGGAATCAACATAACAGCACCAGTGGGTGGAGCCGCAGCACAGGTTTCTAGTGGTTTCATGCCATCTTACCCAGCAAATCAGGTTAGTGCTGTTTCTATTACATGATAAATCTGTATTATCCTTGAAAGGAAATTTTAGGGCAACTCTGTTTCAAAGCTGCATAATGACAACTGGATTTTAAGTAAACATTAAAAATGAAACTGAAATCTAGAACACGTCCATTTAAATATGCCAGACCATGGTGTAGCAAGCCTCTTCGATGTTTCATTCTCTTTCAGGTGTCATTAGAAGAGCTAGACAAATTTCTCCTCTTTTCCTAATTTATTGCATCCCAAGAGATGTCTCTAGTTAGTTCATTTTTTTACAACATTTGAAATGGAATTACAAGCAAACTAAGTAAGACTTCTGTTATATGCCTTGTAAAACAGAGTTGAGACCACCAGAGGGAGAACTGAAAGCTATGTACCAGTGATAGAAATGATCTGGTTAATACCTCTTATTTTCTGGAAGCATAAATTGATTTTGGTGCTCAAATTTGCTATTCAAAATTCAATTTGTCCTGCATCCACAACATATTCCTTTTGATGTTTTGCAGCATATACTGATTGATTTTTGTCTCCATGATGTTCTTTCTCTAGTCAAAGATGACTTGGCTAAGATCAAGTATAGTATATTGTCTGAGATGTTCCATGGAAAGAGGATGAAGTCCATTATTGAACAGATGTCTTCCATATCTACTGAGATCCTAAACATATTTTTTATTTTTGTTTTGTTGGAGGGGCTGAAAAGTTATTGAAATCTTAGGTTTTGGTCTGGAATTCACAATCCCAGTTGATTTCCCCCTCATATATATAATGCATTTGTTCTTGGAGCCTTCCATCTTAATACAGATATTCACAAAGAACCCTCCACAAGTAGAGTGATCACCAAATGTCATTTTAATGGTTTTCTTTCCTTGTTGTGCAACTTTATACACCTAGTGTGAATTGCAAGTATTATAAAGTTTTTGGTGTTTTGTACTTTATCAACCCTTTTTAGGTGAGTGATGCACTGATGACATGAATGAAAGAACAAGTACAGTTCTCCACAAGTGGATGTACTGCACACCTAGAGAGAGACAGCTAGGGGGTGCCCCATGATCCTTCATTTCTATAGTCAAATGAATATGGAAATTGTTCCAAAGTTATACAGCTAAAAACAAGAATATTGCTTCTGATTCAAAGCCAGAAATAATGCTAATATACTAATAATAATGCTATATATAATATAGTCCCTAAAAGCATGGACTTCTTGTCATCTGATAACTCTCCTTGGATTGTTTCCACTACTCTTGTTGACCAATATGCTGTTGCAAAACATCCCATTTTTGTGGCATCTCCTACATTCAGCCTCTCTTGCAAGACATTGTTGCCAGCTGTGACTAGGTATCTTGCTACGTCTTCCACAGCTTTTCCAAACTTTCTTCCTACTGAAGTTGTTTGGCCTCCCACTTTCTAATCGTGCACTGTTCTTATGTTGTAAATTTGATCTGACTGATCTTTTCACATTTGTGACTTTTCTCTTTATTGTGTCAATATTGTCTGATGCAATCTCCCTTATGCTGTAGTATGCAAGTCACCTTGCTGTTTCTTTATGGCTTATTGCATTCTCACTTTTGTTGTTCTGCTAGTGTGAGATCTGGATCTAACTGAACCTGTTCTGAATAACTGGTGGCTCTTATATCAACAACTATCCTGTCTCATATTAGTTCTTTTAACATTCCATATTTGCAGTGTTCAGCAAAACAGCCCTGCAGTAATAAGTCTCAGCTCTTTCCCCTTGTTTCTGGCACTTCCTATTAAGTTTGACCCTTTCATATATAATATTGTCTGTCTATGAAATGGGCATCAAAAGCCTCTTTCACTGTGGAATATTCTTTCTTTTCCTCATCAGAGAGGGGTAGGACACATAGCATGTCAGCAATGGCAGCACCCCAGCAAATATCAGGGCATTTATCTGGTATTCTCGTGCTTTCTTTGTTAAGCCAGAAGCCATTCAGAATTACTCGGTTCTGTGGCTCCAGCGAGGCCAGCAGCCTGTGTTGCAAAAATCAAACACCTCTAAAAGAGCCATTTGTTCTATCGGCTCCACTGCTGCAGTGGGATTGGGCTCTACCTCCTTCCTGCTGCTTTCACAGGTGGTCTCCCTGATTTCCATTTTCCCCTCTGTCTCCATTCTGGCAGTCTGGAAGTGTCTGTTCTTTCCTTTACTCCTTCAGGGAGAAGGATTCACTCACTTCTGACATCATGTAGTGTGAGGACATATATGCAGAGACATGCTTTAAGCAGCCACTAGCCAGTCCCTAACTAGAAAGTTCCTACGTTTATTAAGCTCCCTGCTGCAACACCTCCTGGTCCTCTCTGGTAATTGTGGACCAGAACTCTCTAACCATTCTATAGAGAATGGATTCTGAAGTACAATTATATGCTTATGGAGTATTCAGAGCCCTGATATTTATTTCCGTTGTTAAATTCACAGGCTTCACGTGCTTCTAGACCAGGGATGTCAAACTCAAATACACAGTGGGCCAAAATTAAAAACTTGGACAAAGTCGCGGGCCAACCTTGATATTTATTGAAAAAATGTCTACAATTGAGGAAGATTTTCTTTCTCATCAACTATAACAATGAACCTTTTCATATGGAAACAAACTTAAGTTTTGCTTAAACATTGAATCTGGAACAAGCAAAGCTTAATACTATAAACACATGTGAAATTGGTGCATGCGCTGTCTACCGGCGGGCCAGCTCTAGTAGACATTTGGTATTTTCTTGCGGGCCAAATATAATTACACTGCGGGCCAGATTTGGCCCGCGGGTCTGAGTTTGACGTCTATGTCCTAGACCATCTAATTGAGAAGTAAATTTAACAGTAGAGTAACTAATCAAAGGGGGTCTACATAATCATGTGTCTATCTCTTGGCTCTTCAGTGGTCTCTGTGAAATGAATTGCTTCTCTGGCCGTTCTTTAGAGGACAGATGTCCACATCATAATAAAATAATCAGTGCCTTTGCTGAAGGCACAAGGGATACGCAGAATAAACCATCATCTAGCGTCTAGCTACAGCTCTTCCAAAGCAAGGTTCAGCCATGTTTGTGGGACAGTGTAAGGAAGCTTATACTGCAGATGTGCTTGTTTTATGAAGGAATAAAGGACGTTTGTTACAGTTAAGGTTATCTTGTGCCTTTATTCCAACTCTAAATTCACGTTCTATCATAGCATTATAGAAATTGGAGATGACAAAAGATGTTATTTCATGTAGTTCATCCCCCTGCTATCTCAGTTGTGTCTTTCAATAACATTTTGTAGGGCTTTGTCTACTCCCTTTAACTATTGGTTTGTATATGAAGACTTTTGCAGTGAGGTACACAAGAAAATTACTGGGTAGACAAAAACTTGTCAGTATATATTTAAAATGTCACAAGTAATGTGTTTTCTGGACTTAAGGATGGGTCTCATGATTTTATGCAATCTAGGTAGTAAAACCAGAAGAAGATGACTTCCAGGATTTTCAGGATGCTTCGAAGTCTGGCTCACTTGATGAATCTTTCACTGATTTCCAAGGGGGGGGATCTGGATCCTCCAAAGCGACCAGTTCTCAGCACCGGAGCAGGTTAGAGTAGCTTTCTGAATTTCTTTTCAGTAACTTAAATATCCTTTTTAAGGCAACTAAACGTTTTTCTTTTCTGTGTAACTTTCTAACCAATAATTTCAAACCATCACCTGGCCTTGACTCTGGCAGTTTCTTTCAGGAACCGTTTAAAAAATCTTAAATTGCAATGTATCAAAACTGGCATTTAATGTACTATAGATGACTGGCTGTTCTTTAGCATTCCATTCATTGTGCTGAGATAAATTGTATATAAAGGTATGAGAATAGGTTTTCAAGTGTTTATTCTGTTGGTGACAATCATGAGTTCTTTCATGCTGTGCATTTGGGCTCTAACCTTTACATAAGCAACCCCCTCATTCCTGTGCTCTCATAAAAAGGTATTGGGACAGATAAGCTATGCACTTAGCATTAGCTGCCTTTGTTAAGGATCTGATCCAGCGCCCACTGAAGTACATGGAAAGGCTCCCATTAACTTTAGTTGCCTTTGATCAGGCCATAAGTACCTAAAATACATGCAGAGAGCATCTGTTATCTTTTAAATGGCCATGACTCTTCAGTGGATGGGTTTTTTTTAAGTTCCTTTCATTCTTTCCATTTTGGCCAATTTATTTAGGACCTGACTTTGAGTTGTGGTGGTTGCCTGCAAATTCCATTTAAAGTCTGTTTCATTAAAATTTTGGAAGTCTACTGTCATTGTGGTTGCTCAACGCCTCTCCCTTATTTATTTAACCGAGAGAGTAATATCACATCAATACAGTTATGGGTTAGGCAGTGTGGAGTAGAGAAGTAGGCATAGCTTCCTGCTGTTGTCTGAATTCTTTGACACAATTCTGATTTAGAGTGTCCTGTTGTCAAGAAGTCCCTACATTTTATCTTCTCATGTTATACAGGGCAGAATAAAGTACTTCTCCCATCTGCCTAATTTTAATCAATTTTAGGAAAAAAATAAGATTGTGTCTATATGTATTGAACTGGTTGTTCTTGCATGTAGATAGAACAAATACTTTCAAGGTGATTACTGGTTTGCTTCCTTGACACTGAGAGCAGAGGAAGATAGTCGAATTAATTGTTCAGCTGCAGCATGTGTAAAATTATAGTCTTGAGTCATAGCTTTCCAGGAAAGGAATTTCATTTTGTTAATTTTAATCAGTAATGCTATAGTCATTTGAAGATGCCCCATATTTTATTTAGTCCTTATTTTGTGTTAGACATAGTTCTGCAATTAATAAAATTATTCTGTTAGAAGAAACATTTACAAATCTGTAAGCATGGTTTTGTTTAAAGTTCTGTAATTGGAGATGGAGGGTGTGAGAAATCAGTGTTTCCTTCTTCAACTACAATAGTTCTCTTTATTCAGTTGTAAAAGCAGTCAGTTTTGTACAGAATATTACAATGAGCTATCGTCTAACTGCTTATGGAGCTTTATTTTTTTTAAAAGCTATCTATACTAGCGTAGACCTGATTAACTGTATTTGTCAAGATTGGATATCCAACAGTTTGTTTTGTAGTGATGTGAAATTAAATTATTTTGCTGTAAACTACATTCTTTGACATTACTCTGTCTTATTCTGCAAACCCCACAGACCACCATTAGAATGCACATGCAAGTGCTGGGTTTGTGTGTAGCTTGCAGGCCACTGATAAGGAGATTTAAATGGCTCTGGAAAGATTCTTGCTCCAGGCCAAAGAATGCCACAGAAATTCATTCAGATTTTCCATGTGTATAATATTAAATGACATAAACTAGAGGTAAAATACAGTCATTCATATGTAAAGGATGTTCTGCAGAGCTGCCAACGTCTGATAAGGGGGGAAGAAAGCACAGCTCTTACAGTACATTTTTAAATCTTTCAAGAATTGCTAAAACAGTGTTAGATTATTATGGCAGTTCACTATACAAACTAGAATATGTTCATGTGCAAAGAGGCCTGTTCATGTAATTATGGCATCATCCTGACAGCTGAATATATGGCTACCTGAACTGCTGATTTTCACTGTGTAGAAATTCAAACGTTATCCTTTGCTCGTATTGGAATAGGGAATCTGTTCTCTAGCAGTTTTGCAATATGCAATGAAATGCAATCAAAAGCAGAAGAATTGGAAGCACAGAGTTAACAAAATCGCAAGTAGCTCGTGTTTCTTACCCATTTCTAGGCCCATCAAGAAGCCACCTCGGACAATGTGATTAATGAAACCACAGGTTTTTTTCGTGTGTGCATGCGTGCGCACGCTCTTCTGGCTTAAAAATTGCAGTGGTGCATATATGGAAC
Source organism: Mesoclemmys tuberculata (assembly GCA_007922155.1). NCBI lineage: Eukaryota > Metazoa > Chordata > Testudines > Chelidae > Mesoclemmys > Mesoclemmys tuberculata. The sequence continues at coordinate 14,215,782 of ML675623.1, forward strand.
AGTTCTCTCCCATATTCTATCACAAGTCAGAATCAAGAAATTAATGCAATTAAGACATCTCTCTACTCTCCGTGGGTGGAGAATTTACTATTTTGGCCCAGAGTAGTATTGATAGAATTTCAATGAGACAGTGACTAGTGTAAGATAAATAGGATTGGCTGCTGCAGATCTTTTATAAATGTAGTTTTAAAAATGTAGCAGTCAAATAAGTCCTTTATCAAATGTTTGGTAGAGCACGTTTGTGTGTGAATACATACAATTTAGACAGATGCTAATATTAGTCTGTTTCACTTCTTAATATCCTTTTTGCTTTACATAATGAAAGTAAGTAGATTTCTTATGGGAAATTCAGGAGCTTTTCTTCTGTTTGTTTGTTTGTTTGTTTATTTATTTATTTGCTTGTTTAGTGTCCCTTCTTTGCTGATTCCACTCCCTGGCACTAAAACACCTTCCTCAACGGATAAATATGCTGTGTTTAAAGGAATTGCAGTTGATAAGCCTTCTGAAAGTGCAGCGATGTTTGGAGGTAAACAAACTGTTGAATTTCTAACACTGTGTAATTTAATTTAGTTTAATTGTTCATATTTCAGTAGAGTCTGTGACATTGGTAAAACATTTGTCTGAAATTTTTATAGTGCAAGATGATAGCATCTATACTGTAAGTGAGTGTAGTCTAATTTCACAATATTTTAATGGAAATGATCTTTTTTATTTCATGCATGATAGATTATGGAGACAAATACAGTGCTTTCCGAGAGTTAGAACAGCCATCAGAGAGTAAATACTTAGGTAAGCATATGATTTTACAAAGTTGTTTTTTGACACTCTTTTCAGTAAGTTGTATGCTTCTTTAGAGTCCTGCATGAACTTCGGAATTTCTACTGCTAAGATTCTAGGATGAAGCCCTTGCAGCTCCTCCAAAAGTATCTTGAGAATATCATGTTAAAATTTATCATTGTCCTGTAGTCTAGAATGTCATGTGTTTTTATGGAAAGATTGGTCCCTCCTTTGGAGGAGTATGTGGGTGCAATCTTGGAATCACTTTGTAATAGGTTTTTGTCATCTCTGATGTAGGCTTGCTTTAAAAGTGCAGAGCTGTACATCCTTATAAGGTGTGGAGTTCAGGAGCAAATGGTGTTTTCTGGAGAAGCTTTCCGTTGTTCTTACACTACAGCTCAAACCATGCATTCTTTTGATATGCAGCTCCACAATAATAAAGAGCTACTCATTTAGTGTAGAGTAGTGATAGTCAGACTGAGACTCGTGGCTCTTTAATGTGTCTCCTGCGGCTCTTTGCAGCACATAGTATTAAAACATTGTGTGATTAACCAGTCAGGATGCTTTTACTATGTTATTAACCAATTGTAGGTGATATAATACTTGGTCAGTCATTTTATTGTGAGAATAACATATATATATATTAAAGAGCTACTCGCAGCTCATGAGCTTGTCTGAGTATCACTGCTCTAGGATAAATGAGTAGCACTTTTTTATTGTGTTGTTGCATACCAAAATCAATGCATGGTTTGAGCTGTACCATAACAGAAAGCTTCCACCATTTGCTCCTGAAATATATATATATAATGCATATTAAAAATGTGTGTATATACACTAAATATTTTCCCCATCATACTATTTAAATATGAATATATAGTACTATAGTAACTGAAACAATGAATTTACACCACTATAGCTCTTTCGCGTAATGTTGATTGCTAATTTGGCTCCTGAACCACTGAGGTCTGATCATCACTGGCCTAAATTTTGCCCTGAATCTATTTTATTTGTGGGAATATGTGAAAATAAATTTAGTTATCCTCTGAAATACTATGTCTGTGTAATTGAGATAAGTGAAAAACTACCTGAGCTCTTTCCAGAATAGGCCATCTATATGTAACATTTACATTTACATAACATAAGCAGTACTGTCACCTTTTAATCTGATGAGAAAAAAGAAATCTCTGCAACTCCTTTGACTTCATATATTGTCAGTAATCAGAGCATAGGATAAATTTATTGCTAATTTAACTGCAGTGGGAGTTCTGCTGTAGTGCCACCATGCCAGTATATGTCACTGTATTTGTAACCAGAAATCAAGAAACTGCATCAAGAAATTGTTCACCTACATACAGAGAAAATATTGCCAAAAACTCCTTAGTGTTACTAAATGCCAAAGTGATGGCTTGAGCATAATGATCTGTGGAGTTAGTGTGTGCTCAGCACCTTTTCAGTATCAGGTGCTTAAATATCTGTTATGAGTATTTCATTTGACTTGCATCTGTCTATTGCTTGTAAGGAAAGAGAAAAGTTACTACTGGATTTGCAAATTAACCAGCTCTGACCATTGTTAAACCCTTTCACCAGCTTACATTTCTAATGGAAAAGTTTACAATTCATCCGTAAGTTTAGTTTGCTGTGATGTTTTAATTTTGGTTAATGAATGTCAGTTTCACAAATTCTTTGTATTGTTTTTAAAGCAGCCTTTAATGCTTGTTGATGGAAATTTTTTAGCTCTCATCATATTTGAGGTGACAGTCATGTCCACCTAATATAATTGTAACTAATAGTCACTCAAATCTTTCCATACTGTAAATTAGATTACAATTATCACATGGTGTGGTAGCTTCTCATAAAATTTGTGAAAATGACTTGAATCTTAATGGTCTATTATTAAAATATGAATTGAATAAAAGGTGGGTTTGTGTAGTACTGGACATTTTTTTCTAAGTAGTTGACGTATATTTTGTAACCAGTAGCATGTCTGCAAATATATCATGCTGGTGAATGGGTTAAACATCATAAATTTAACAAACAAAATAAATTTGACATCCATATTTCTATGAGGTGACACATGTACTACAGAATAAACTGTCTTTATGTTTAAGGTGCATTTTATATGCTGTAAAATGTTTGGGTAAAAACTTCTTCATACACAAACATTGTCTTTATATAAAAGACAGCTTTTGTATTTCTCTGTGTAGGGAAAAATGCATCTTTATGGTTTTTAAAACTGTGTTACTTAAACTGTATTATTTTTAAGGCCCTTCATTTTCAGTTTTTATTTTGTTTCAGATTTCCTGGGAATTTATCAGTGTTTATTACAAAAACTTAAAAAAAAAAAATCATTGGGGGGAAGTAGTCCCGGTATTCTGAGTAAATCTCAGGATTAATATGCCTTACTTTAACAGAGTAATTATTATGCCTTACTTTAACAGGCAGCCTCACATTTACACTTAGACTAATTTATTATTAAAATAAATACATCTACCTAACGTGATGTGTTGGATTTTCTTAATATAATTAGTATTTTCGTGTATTTGAGTGGTCCAAAATTTGGTTGAAAATTGATGAATACTGAAACCCAGGAATTTTTCAGTACAAATTGGTAAAAACTGAAAATAAAAGGCCTTAATTATTTTACATTTAATATGTGGTCTGAAAACTAGCAATTTTTATGTTTATGAATAATTTTCTCAGTGCAAAAGGCTAATGTGTAAATCATTAATCTGTAGGCATTCTCCAGCTATTATCCATTGGGGCCCAATGCTGAGATACTGATCACCTTCAAATCCAATAGGAGTTGAGGTCACTCAGCACTTTGCAAGTTCAGGTCCTTCAATGATTATTGTCTTTAATCCCCAAACAAGTCTTGTACTAAGAGTAAAGAAATGTATTACATTAAGAAAGAGGAGTTACGCTGTCTTTCTGACAGACCCAAACCTAGGAGCAGCTAAAAATAGCCACAGTAACAAAACTAAAATGGCAACATCATGTTTTTATTCCAAATTTGACCTTTTTTTTCTCCTGCCTTTTTACAAAGCTTATATACTTCTTCCTACTTTTTCAGAAGAAATGCTTCAGTTCTCTGTATCTAGCACCAAAAAATGGTGTCAACTGTTCTAGTCATGGGCCATCTTGCAATGAGCAGTGTGAGCGGATGTGACGGAAGGGGAACGTTTTAGCAAAGGAGCAGATTTGTTTAGCAAAGGAACAGAAATCCCGCCCTACTCTCATCCCTCAGTTGTGGCTCCTGCCCCATGGGGCTGTGCCTGCTTTTCTGCTGCATGCATTGTGGCCTGGCACATGGGGTCATGGCATCATTCAGGTTTGGTGTGGCCTCCTCTCTGTTGGTGGAGGGGCACCCAGGGTAAATTTGAGTGAGTGGCAACCCTGTGTTCCAGGTCACAACACCATTCACTCAGATTCCACAGATTTGAGGGCCCTCTCAAACAGGGGGCCTATCCGCTGGTGGCCCTGCTAAGGTGTTATGATGATCGGTGAGAAAGACAACATAAAAATGGTAAGAAATACCTTGAGAGTGTCCTTTTAAAATCCAAATAAGTTCCTGATGGCTGCTTTTGTTAAAAGTTGTATGCCAGCCAGCTTTGTGTGTTCTAATCCGCGGGTGGTTTGAGTTCAGTGTTTACTTCCAGTTGCAGTTCTCAGTTTAAACAGGAGGTGGAGTATCATGAAGGTGACTGGATGGAGTTCTGTAAAGTTCTGATTCCTTGATTCTCTGTTACACTTGATAGAAGAAGAAAAGAGTAGACTTTTAAAAGGAGGGTTTAAAATGATGCAAGATGAGGAGTTAGGATGATGGCTCTGCCATCCTTGTTGGACTGGCACTTTGATGCTTTTTTATTTCTTGTTAGTTGTGTTTTCCATCACATACACTCTAGGAAGCTCCTGTTAGGCCTTGGGCCTACCTTTGCTGTAATAATAAATAAGCTTTAAAAAAAAAATAGTCACTGTCTGATGACTGAGGCTAGGTGCTTCTGGAAATCAGTCTGTTCCTTCTATTCTCCCCTTTCAGCCTGTCAACATTGCTGCTTTCATTTTGGCTTCCTGCTGCCATCCTGTGAAGAAACCATGTGCCACTGTTCCGACTTTGAAATTGACAGCATTTTAAAGTGGGGAGTTGGGGGAGGGAGGCGGAGAAAAGGTCAGAGAAGATTTTGGCAATAGCTGTGCTATGTTTCTGGCATCTATAACAGGGCAAATACAAGTTTTGGCACAAGTGAAATTCCAAATTTAATTCTTTCAGGTGACAAATATGAGGTACGTAGGAAGGGGAAGGGATTTGTCAAGTATTCAACAACATACAGTACTGAACACCACCTAAATTTGTCACTCATAAGCATGTGTTGATATTGAACTCTTTCTAAGCTGAATTTGATACGGTTTGAGGCTACTTTAAGAATTTGTAAATTTTTGGAATAATATTTGGAGATATCACCTAAATTGAATGATGCATAGAAGCCTGTTTTGTGTTTTAACATACACTCATAGCTGGCAAGTTGAAAAGGTTTGCCTAAAAATATTTTGGCGTTGCACGAAACAGTTTGTTTGATGCATGGTGTGAGTATGACATACCTGTTCTCATTTCAAAATCCTACTTATTGTTCTTTTTTCTTTTTCTCTCCTCTTCAGGAGATAGCTTTGCAGAATTCAAATCTGCAGGGATAGATGATGGTTTCACGGATTTTAAAACCGCTGACAGCATCTCACCACTAGATCCACCTACAAAAGAGAGAACTTTCCCTGCATCCTTCCCCTCTCTTCCTGTACAGTTAAAGCAACAAACACAAGCAAAAACCTCTTTGAATCTGGCAGACCTAGATCTCTTTTCCTCCACTGGAGAGAACAAGCCACTTTCATTTCCAGCTGCATTTAGTTCATCAAAATCAACATCTTTCCCTGCACCGCCACCTCCAGCTTCTGCTGCTGCTCCAACACCAACACCCAGTAAAGGCTTGAGCTTGACTGACGACTTTGGAGAATTCAACCTTTTGGGGGAATTGTCTAATTGTATGTCAGTCGGGGGACAAGATGACTTTGCAGATTTTATGGCTTTCAATAATAGCAGTGGCTTTTCTGAACAAAAAATGGATGACAGATGTAATGCTCTTAAGCAAGAGGCCAGTCCTTTCCCCCCAACTGGCTCCTCTCTCAGTGCAATGAAAAGTGGGCAGAATTTTGCTGTTGCTGCTCCCACCAAATACGATATCTTTAAACAGCTTTCTCTGGAGGGCTCTGGAACAGGTGTTGAGGAACTGAAGGACAACACCCCTTCAGCGAAAAGTGACGATGACTTTTCCGACTTCCCCTCTAACAAGTTTTCTTCTGTGTGTAGTAACACAGAGAAATCCCTGGTAGACAAAGTGGCAGCTTTCAAGCATGCCAAAGAAGACTCTGCTTCAGTCAAGTCTCTGGATCTCCCGTCCATCGGGGGCAGCAGTGTCGGCAAGGAGGATTCTGAAGATGCGCTCTCTGTTCAGTTTGACATGAAGCTGGCTGATGTGGGAGGAGATCTTAAGCATGTCATGTCTGATAGCTCTTTGGATTTACCAACAGTTAGTGGCCAGCATCCGCCAGCAGCAGGTGAGGAATTGGTTAGATTGCTCTGGTAATATAGGTGATGGAGATTTTGATAATGTTGCTCTGTGTGCTAAATTACAGTATTATGCACTAGTCTTTCAGTTGTGAAAGGCTTCTGAATCTGTGTACCTGCTAGCTGCCAGTCCCTTAGCAGGGCAGTGCTGTTGCTCTTTGTTTTAGATAGCTATAAATAGATTGGGCAGTTTAAATTCAATCATAATTTATTTTTGAGATTTGACCGCCATGTGTGATGGATGCCCATTAGCAAGGATTGGAATGGAAACTCTTCTAACACAAACAGTAGTTCCATTTGTATGATCTTAGGTCAGTGGCCTTGAAAGCCTTGCTTTAATCTCTTGGTTTCAGCTAAGCACCTGGCTGGAGGACTTGACCCACTCTTGCATTTGAAAATATATGTAGAACACTAATTTGCGCTGTTAGTGAAAACCTTTTCTAACCAATGACACTAGTACGTATGCCCTTTACAGTGGGGAATGCATCTACTTAGCCAGAACTCTGCAGTACTTGAAATGAAGACATTAAATAAATACAGTTTTACTGTAACTGGAATACAGTTAGTTTTTAGAGTTAACACCATTGCTGGAAGTGATCATGCAAACAACCGGTACATGGTGATCGCTAACTTTTGGAGCTAAATTTAAAACAAAGGGACTCTTACTTTATCCTTGTTAGATTATCCCCTTTTTAATTTCTCTTTATGAAAGCACGCCTAAGAGAATATGAACTAAATATCTCAAATCTTATGGCATATCATAAAACAGATTTCCCAAGTGTCCTGTTTTTTCTTTTTATATGTACATAGAGAAATAAGATGTAGTTAAATGTTTTGTGGCCTTTAATAATATGGGAAATATTACTGTATTCGAGTGACAAGTATAATGCAGTCAAAGGCTTTTTTGAATGGAGGGGCACACAAACTGTAAATGTAAAAGCGATTGCTGCAAGAATTGGTTATTTCCAGATGAAATATTTCTTCCATTTTTGCAGATCTGGGTAGAAAAAATATACAGTACTGTAATTTTGCATTATATATTTTTAAGTAAGGAAAATAATTAAGTTGGCAACTTAGATGTGGAGGATACTCTTTAACAGGGTACAAAATATCAGGAATAATTTTGTTAGCAAAGATGTTTAATTTTCATATTACGGCTTGGTTAAATTCCAAGTTCAGTGGGCTGTCAAAAAGGTAGCACCTACAGTGTGTTTCTGAGTGTTGACTTTGGTTTTGAAAGCACTTTTTCCTAGTATTTTTCTAGCCTCTTTTGGCAGTAGCTTGATTTTTATGTAGCTCTTCTCCTGTGTCTGAGCTTCATTGGCCACAGCAACCAGTAATTGTTAATTGTGATTTGTATCAGGAAAGAGTTTTTTGTTTTTGTTTTAAAGGATTAGTTCATCATGTGCTTGATGCTAAAAATTTGAATTCTGAAGTACTAATTAGAAGCTATTTTTCTGAAACTTAAAACTAACTCTGTATTCTTTCATGGTGCCAAGTTAGATGTTTTCACAAGGAGAGTTTTACTCTAGCTCCTTCCTGTTTTGGTCTTGTAATCAAGCTTGCTCTGAACTATATTTGTTAAAAGAACCCTTTGTGCTCATGTGTTTCTTTATGTATGTTTGATACATTTCAAGCTATGAACTGGAGATATTCGTCTTTTTCTTTTCAGTTTACATAATTTTAAAAGCAGATTTTTTCATTTCCTTTGATCTGTATATTTAATGTCAGAAAGGGACAGTATCCCTTTGTGGTCCTTGTTACAAAGAGATGGCTGACTAGCCATTGGGAACCATGTTTGTTGTCTGCCCAGGCTATGTAAATGTCTGAAACGAAGAGTAACTGTAGCTGGGGTTATGCAAAGTGTTTTGTTTGACTTTTCTAATTTTACTACAGCAATACAATGGTATTTATTCCTTGTCCACCTGAGTTCATGTGAGACAGATTGATTGTGGGTACAGGGAAGGGTGTTTCTTTGGGGGAAGGGTTGAAGGCCCACTCCTATTTGAGTTGCTTTAGGGTTCTTTTTGGAGGGGGGGCATGGAATAATTTCCCAAACTGTCTCTAAAGGGGATACTGTCTCTTTAATCTTTGCTATAATTCTTGGTATGGAAGGTAGACAATACTAATGTTGCCTGATTTCTCTTGCATATACACTGTATAACCCTTTGAGCACTTGCTGCATGTTGTTAATTTCAACCAGACTGCTTCCTTTATACCAAATTTAACCTTTTCGCCAACACTAAAGCATTTTAGTTAGAGTTTAGTCATGTTATTTGCATCCGATTCGTTTCAAGTTCAGTTGACAGTGTCGCAGCAAGAGCCTCAGAATATCCTCAAAGGGTTATCCAATTTGCTGCTCTTGCAAATCTGTAAAGTATCTTTTCTTTGGCATTATTGGAAATCTCTGTATATTTTAATCCACATCAGGTTTTTTGCTGCTTTTCTAATGTCTTGTTTCAACTAAACATTTCTTGTGTGAATGTGCCTTTTCGGATCTGCTTTGATATCTCTCTCCTGCAAATATTGACCTGCATGATTTATTCTAATGACTCTTTCAAGAGCTCTTATGTATCACTATCTTTTGTGATCTGTAAGTCCTGCTGTGTTAATAAATATTACCTTGGCATATTTTGAAAATGTGGGGATGTGTGTAATTTGTTTGTAGTCCAGAAATGTTTCTGTTTTTCCTGAAAAGCTATAGTATCCCCTTAGGCTGGAAGTTGCCTCTCTGCTAGTAAGTAGATCAGTGTACAATGCACTGCAGTTCTTCAAACACGTTGGATTAAGTACTTTGAATTTATTTCCTGTGCACTTTTGAAACTTTTAAATCATTTGAGGTTTAACCTGGTATTTAAATAGGGGTGCGAGGAGGAAGTTTAATCCGCTAGTTGTCTGGGGTGGAAGGGCAATTTTGTGAAGTCTAATGTTGGGGAATGGCTTGATAACATTGAAGATCGATATAGCCCCTTCCCATGCTATATCTAGTCTGTGGATTAACAGGGAACCTCAGTCTCAACTCGTATCTTTGTTTCTCTGCCTTTACCAACAAGGGTGCCAATTGGATGGTGAAGGGTTTTGTTATGTGAACTCAAGTCCCTTGGAAATTGAACAGTCAAATTGAGCACGTTTCAGGTATTGCAAGCCACCGAGCAGTCTTCCTATGCTAACTACTTTTGGTCCCTAAGAACCTGGAATGAATTTGCACTGGTGACCTAGAAGTGAAAGGCACTATTCTTGGTTCTGATTTGTAACTTTTAGTATAATTTTTATATCATAGATGACTCAAAGTTAAAAATAGATTTGTGGTAATTACCATTTCAGAGCCCATTGTTCCTTTGGGATCCCCTAAATCTTGGGAGCACTAACACTTATTTCTATTACTGATGATCTTGAGTATGAGGCATAAAAGTGATGATACATACCTTGTTGCTATGCATACATAATAGCTTCTTTCTACAACGTGGCTGGTAAAATCAATTTTTTTTTAAATAAGAAAGCAATAGTAAAGATTGAGGACTAAATGGGGGCCAAATTTTTATTTCAGCTTGGTCTTTTTGGCCACAAGACCAAAAGCTGGCAATGAGTCAGTTGAAAATATTTTTTCCTCTTCATACAAATTTTGAGAAATTTTAAAGGGAAAAGTGTTCCCATTAGAGAAAGCTTGTTCATTAGGTCTTGTCCTAAAACTTTTTTTTTTTTTCGGACCATTGGTTAGAAGTGTAAACACTGCCAGACATGGATTGTAGAGTTCCTTTAAAATTTTATCTTTGTTGATCAGCTAACCATATTTGAGATAGGAGGAATAGGGAATGAAGGACTCTTAAAAGGATTGGTAGATTCAGTTTCATGTTGAAATTGTCTCTCTGGTCACAATCCTTACATCAGCAGTTTTTCATTCCTGGTTGATGTTTTAGACATTCAGTTGCAATCACTCAGTGTAATGTTTCTATGAATACAAGTGCTTAAGAGCTTAAGCCTATCTGCCTCACTAGGAAAACTAAGAAGTTAAAAGTATACATTTTGTGTTTTTGGTTTTCCAAACCAAGCAAAAGTGCTTAGAAGCACATCAGAATCCTCCAAAATATCTGGAGTTTTAGGATTCTAAAGGCTCAAACCATGTTGTTTCTGTTGATGCCTTTATTCTGCTCAAACCATTGTTTATCACAACCAGTAAAAAAAAAAAAAATTTAGTAAGACTATCTGATTCTACTGCATGGGACACTTTTTTTCTTTCCTTCATTTTACTATATCTTCAGTGAATTAGGTGCTCTCGGTAGTGGTCAGACTAACAACTCTGGGATGGCCATGAACTAGACTAGCTCCATTGTAATCACTGGACCAGTTGAGAATCTGTCTCTTTTTCCACCCGTCAGCAATAGGCTTGACACGGACAACAGTAGTGCAAGCTTCTCCCCTGTACTCTGACTTTTAGACTGTACCTGCAGCGGATTACCTGAAGGAGTAAGAGGGAAGCTGTGTCCATGGCACAGTCAGACTATTTTGGGTTCTTGCAGAGACTGTCAACGAAATGGCCAATTAATGCCAATTGGGGTGTTTTTATGACATGGACCTCTCTCCACTAGGAAGAGAACTGACAGCTAGATAACTTTTTTAGAGGTCGGCTAGCCAGCACTTGAGATGCACAACAATTTTCAGTCACCAGGCTTGAATTCAAACCTGAAATCCAGAGGTAAAAGGCTCCAACTGTACATATCAAAATAAATATATCCTCTAATCACCTTCTGAGTAAAAAATTCCCCTTTTCCTTTAAATATTAGTAACATTGACACTGTTACTATTGAATGGTTTTCTCTTAAACCATTGACAGAGAAAATTTAAGCCAGTAAATTTACTTGCAAACCGTGTGCAGACATAATTTAATCCTGGTAGTTGAAGTAGATCATTGTAGTCAGCTCAGATGAGGGATGTCAAGTTTACATGTATAATAGGTAATATTGGGAAACAGTTGTACAGCTGTATTTCATCCTCTGACAGGATTCTTCTGTGTACTCCCTACTATGTATCAGTCTAATTCTCATCAACAGCTGTGTTGCTGGTGAGTCTCATTGTGGCTATTCCCAAGCAGTTGTCAGGCAAGTTCTACAGTTAGAGAACGTGATTATGAGAGCATTAAAATGGAAAATGCTGTAAAGAGGGGAAATATAAACGAAGGGTAAATACTTCAAACATTTTGCTATTGTACTTAAGGCATGGATTAAACTGTGCTATTAAGATTCTATGGCTCCTGTGAAAGCTATTGTTTTCAGTGATGAAAATACAAAGAAGCCTTTTGCTGTGCTTAGTTCATTAAACATTTTTTTTGATGTGCCAACACAATGTGCAATTCTGATTACATCACTGGCTTCATGGCGCATGATGTTTGAGTAAATTTGACTCTGATCAAATAAGTAGTCTTTTGATTGTGTTAGGTTGTTTGTGGAGACTGATCAGAGAGAAATAGTACCAAGTTAAATAGCTTTTGCTTGTTGTTCATCTCATTTTTATGGGTAACTAAGACCTTTGTTTTCTGCTTCTGTGTTGATGCTCTGTATGTCCAAATTACATCGAAAGAAACAGTGATGTTAAAAGGCTGGAAGACTAGTAAATTAAAGCAGAACCTTTCTGCTCCTGAAAACATATAGTCCAAAATGGCTTAATATTAAATTATCTAGATCGATTACAAAATTCATACATAATGTAGCTAACACTACCTGGCAGCAATTCTGCAAGGGAGAATCTTGACTGAGCTAACATGAAGGCAGTTACCTTTTAATTGCTAGCTCTAGTGATGCATCCATATCGCACTTCAGATAATTGTCAGAAAATGGACTGCATAGCTGTTTTCACTATTCTGTTTCATAAAATACAGGATTCTAGTGGAATAGAACTGGCTAAAATGATCTTGAGCACCTATAAGCTTAAATAGGTATTTACATGTATACATATGTTCCAACATATGATCTGTGCTCAGGTCTGGTTATATCTAATGCAACCTAAATGGGAGCTATACATTCCTGTTTCATTTTTATCTTACAAACTTTCTTCTTTATTCCCTTTTCATACTTGTTTGTTCCAGTAATTTGGGAAGCCATACATACTGTGCTGTACTTGATTTTTAGTCTGACTGCAAAATAGACCAATGTCTAACATGCGGGGTTGACCGTGATAATAATTTCCACATAGTTACATACAATTATCTTTCAGATTTTTGTGTTGCCGTAAATGTAGAAAGCGAAATATAACTTGCATCCTGTCAGGAAAAAGCAAAGAAATGACCATCATTGCTGTTCAGGGAACACTGCCTTATTACTCAGTAGTATATTGAATACGTTTTTGGTGGGTAGAATTCTGAAAGGAATAATTGAAGATTGTTTTCCATGATCTATTCATGGATTGACTTGTTTTGACAGGGCTCTTTACAATATGTTTTTCAAAACGTGCTAATGAAGTTTAGCTTAGTATAGGCTGAAATGCCATTCAGATTGCCAAAAATGCTAATCAGTTTTGAAAATTTAAATTGTGACTTGCTGTTCCTCTTACATCCATGATTAAATATTTTCTGATGTAGAAATTGCCAGACATAGTGATCTTGCCTAGATAGGAAGATTACAGTATCTTGAAAGTGAAGCACATGAAAGAATTTTTGTAATGAATTCAATCTTTGCTCATTGTGTAATATATTTTTAAAGATTTCACTCCCTTCCATTGGCTGAAATTCTGCCATTTACATGAGTTTCTTGAATGAGGAAATTGCTACAGATGTTTTTGAATAGAAACTATATTTGCTGAAGACAGCACTTAGTTCTCAGAATTCAGTTTAGATCTATTTTCAGTTAATTCTCTCTTGATTTGAAAAATACACTGATGCACAACCATTTAAAAAAAAAAAGTTGAATTGCCACAACAGCAAAATGAAGCGGCTATTACCAAGGGTTCTAGCTGCAGTGTTTTAACTGAAGTAATTTTTTCATTAAATTTATCTCTGGTCTCTAGAAAATAAGCTATTGGAGGAATAGTTCTTAACATTGTCTAATAACATCATTGTGCCAATAATAAAAATACCCACATCAAGAAGAGTTCCCTTGAGTCCAACACTCAGTGGTTTTCACATGTCAGCTGCCTCTCTATATATTAGTCTGGAGGAAAGCAGTTCTGCTGCCTTTAAGGAAGAAAGAATGAAGCTTTTTACATTACACAGCAGATCAGTTAAACGAGAACCTGGATCAGGCTTTGAACCTGCTGCGTCTTAGACCCATCACAAGGATTAGGACTCAGTTTCCCAAGGGTGGAGGGAACCTTTAATGAGTGGCAATGCAATACATATGCTAGCCAAGCTATTGATTTTACAGTGGGGCTAAAAATAGTATTTATTATAACACCGAGTTTGCCTTATGCCATTTAGAATTGCATCCATATTTTTATTTTCAGTTTTGGACTTTTTAATAAATTGCTCTGGCCCTGTAGTATGTATAAAATAATTTTACCCAGGATCTGTTTCTTAGGGTCCTCTCTTGTAACACTTTGCTCACCTGAGTTGATCCCATTGAAGCCAATGGCACTGCTCAAATGAATAAGCATTTGTAGAACTGAGCTCTTACATTCCCGTCCTATATCTGAATCTACGCAAGCCAGACCCCTGTGCATGTGGATTCAGTTTCAGAGATCTAAACCTTCGTTTTTAAAGAATTAAAATATCTTCTTGCTGCCATTTCCAGGGAGACTGTCGTGGAAGCTTGGTTCGAGCAAAGGATTGGGAGTTGTGGGTTCTAATCCAAGCGCTGCCACTAAGTCAGTGTGAATTTGAGCCAGGAGTCAGACTGAGGGGAAAGAATACCTTGATGGGTTCTTTTAAGATCTGCCCACAACACGTGCTTCTCCTCTTCCTTAGCCAAAATGAGAAGCCACTCATAGTAGATTGTGTAGATCATCATAATGTGATCATCGTGTATTCTACCTCTGCTACTACATCTGCTTCCGATAGCAATACCTGGGGCGCACACGTGCTGCAGCAGCCTGAATGGCTGGAAAATCTAATCAGTGACACTTTACGCCTCACAGATACAATGCAAAGGGGCTCTTCACTTGGTTTTGGCAGCCATTAAACTTGTCTGCAATTCTTCCATATAATTGTTGGATTTCTTAATTAATCGTGTATGCTGGTCAGGTCAGGAAAGCAGCCTGAAGCTCATTGTATTCTCCCCTTCCAATAAAATGAGTAAATGAAGGCAGAAATGTTTTGTAAAAGGGGGTTTAACCCTCAGGCTATCATAGTCAAATTGAATTAAAAGGGCAGCTGGAAAGTCAACTTGTTTCCTCACTATCTTTTTATTAAACCTGAACGGCTCTTATTGCATGCAAGGCAGTTGGGACAAAAATGTTTATCAGAACAGCCTCTGCTAAAATGATGCTAAGAGAATGTGTTTGTGTTTGCTTTATCTTGAGACCATTTTACCCTAGGCACTGAGCAGTCACTGACTGACTAATCCAAAATGACAATTGTTAATGCCTGAAAACAAATACCAATCAGAGCTTTTTTTAAAAATGATTTCACAAAAAGTATATGACCCCTGGCTTTTTTGCCTCCCCATATGGAACAATTTCAATCTAAATTTAAAAAAAAAAGTTGAGTGAGTAGCAGACAGTGTCTGGCAGAAACAAATCATTGCATAGCTTTCTTTGGTGGGCTTAGTGAAGCAAACGGAGTCTTGTGTCTCTTACACCCATTTATGGAAGCAACAGGACATATTGGCCTATATAATTACTGGGTGAGTATAAATGCTTGATTGAAGATTTGTGTAATAGGTTGGTTTTCTACCTAGTTGTCTGAATCAGTAATACATGTAGCAAAAATAAAGACCTTTGCAGCATTCATATTTTTCCTGAAACTTATATGCTTGAACAACAATCTGATTCAAGCAGCACTTCTATAATTCATAATTCAAAGGAACAGAACTGGTGTTTTTTAAATGCCTGCAATATCTTCATAACATACAGAAATACTTGTATGTATTATTTGGGGCAAATTCTGAGCAGCAAAGTGGGAGGAGAGAGTTAGATTAGTAGTCAGTTTTTACTAATTTGATAAGATGTCTGGCTTGCTAATGTTTAAATTTTGCCTGCAGTTTCTCTCACCAGCGTATCAGAAAAATGAACTGTCAACCTGTACAGTATGTACTCTCTGGAAATATTAGTTTTACTAAGTATGATTCTTTGCTATTTGTATGTACACTGAAGATGGTGACCTACAGTTTAATCTAAAAGGTAGCATTCAGGAAGTCAAGGATTTACACTTAATATAAGTAGGAATAATTTATAGTTTTGTACATAGCAATTTTTAAGGTTATTTTTTGTGCAACCTCTAGATGAAACCTCCATATTTAGTTGTTACACCCTTGCAAACCCAGTGCACCTATTCTTGTGGCTCTTGGAGATTTACAGCTAGTGGCTATCATTTACGTACAGTGTAGGGAGTTCTACTTGATCTTGGGAGAGTCTGTAATTGTGGGTTTTTGTTTCTCTCTCAGATATGGATGACTTAAAATGTATTCCCTTTGGAAACTGTAACAGTGGCTCCGCCGTAAGCAGCTTTGCAAGCTATGACTGGTCTGACACAGAAGACATTCATCAGGGCAGAAAGCTCTCTTCCTTTGTCCTTTCTTCAGGAAGTGGCTCCTCCTCAGCTACTTCAGTTCTTCAGAAGAAGGAGACTTTGTTTGGCAGTTCAGAAAACATTACCATGATGACAGTTTCCAAAGTGACAACCTTTTCTACCGAGGATGTTCTACAGGATGTTAAATTTGCAGCCTTTGCAAACTTTAAAGACACTAGTCCCAAGTCCAACGGTCAAAGTGATGATGAGATTGGAGGCTTTGGAGAGTTCTCAAGACCTTTGTCAGAAGCTGAGGAGGCTACGACAGTTGATGGAAGCCCTGAGGTTGATTTAGCTACCAGTGGTATCTTACCGGAAACGCCAAAAGAATGCACAGATGACTTTGGAGAATTCCAAAGCGAAAAGCCAAAAATCAGCAAATTTGACTTCTTGGTGGCAACTTCACAAGGCAAGATGAAATCTAGTGAAGAAATGATCAAGAGTGAGCTTGCTACCTTTGACCTCTCTGTTCAAGGTGAGCATGTTTGGTGTGGTTCACAACACATACGTATTCATCTGCGTATTGTGTTACTTTCATTAATGGTCAAATGAGAGATTTTTCTTTGGAACTGGAGCCCAAAGCCCATTGAAATCAATGTGAGTCTTTTCATTGACTTCAGCGGAATTTAGATCAGGCCCTTTTACAGTTAACTTTCTTTGTTTTATACACTGCAAATATTGTAAAGATTGAATGGGCTTGAAGGTTGGACTATAGTCTTATCACCTTGCTTGGGGAAGCTTGCACTGCCGTTTTATATGCTAAGTGAAGAGAGAACCTAATTCTCCTGGGCTTTCAGTGCATCATCTTTCACTAGCACTACATTAATTGTAAGTGCTTTTCTTTTAGTGTATGCTGTGAATAATTAGCTTGTACTATAATTTCTTATAGGGTCTCATAAAAGGAGCTTGAGTCTGGGTGACAGAGAAATAAGCCGGTCCTCTCCTTTACCAGCTTTGGAGCAACCATTTCGAGATCGCTCAAGTACTTTGAGTGAGAAGCCTGCTTTGCCTGTCATCAGAGACAAATACAAAGATCTCACTGGGGAGGTAGAGGTAAGGAAAGGCCTGGAAAGCAAGTATGGCATGGACTAATGCAATATGAAAAATATCCCAAATCGCAGCTTTTTGAGATTATAGTTAGAAGGGCAGTGCTCACTGCTGTGTAGGTTTGAGCTCTTGGACTTTAAGTTGCACAAACAAAGCTGTTCTAAACAGTGAGCAACTGGTAAAATGCGTTTAAAGGGTAATCAGCCCGATGAATTTTGGTGTATTACAATATTGGGGGTAGGGAATGCTTCATATAGTCATTTACTCTGTGAAGCATGTGTTTGGAAAGATGCTCTTATTCCTTTTATTCCCCAATTTATTTGGACAGCTCCTCTTTCTCTGAGCAGGGTTCCAAGGCAGCATAGGAGTTATCCTCCGTACAAAGAATGGCTTCATGTGGACACTTAGAGCACTCCAGTTGGTCTACTTCCTTTTGGTGACTCACATCACCTCTGTGACACATTAAGCTCCGCTAGATCGATTTGGGAGAAAAATAAGTTTATATAACTTCTCATACAATACACTATTTAAGATTTAATTTCCACAGCCATAAATATCTTTAATCCAATCACACAATGTTCAACTTCCTTATAATGTTGTGTTTTAAACATATCACTCGACATCATTTGAATCACTGTGATGAAGTGGTCCAAGGCTGTGTCTGGAAACCAGTCATTCCTAAAATTTTGGCCTGCATTAGCTGACTTTGGGAAATCACTTAACCTCTTAGTGTCTGTCCATATTGTATTCACTTATTGCACTCACCTATGTTGAGAATTGGTTGGAAAGTGCTTTGAAACTGCAAAGCATCTAAGAGTTGGATTCCATTCTTACACATCTCTGTAATATGTGTAGCACTGTGACCTATGCAGCTGTGCTAGGCATTTGCAATTGGAACTTTCAGCCATTCTAATTTCTTCTTTTGTTATTTTCAATCTGTTTTATAGCTCTTGTGAATCTAATGTTGCAGTTAAGGTACAAAGTAAATATTTACTTTCTATTGATTTTACTGCTTTTATGGTAAAAGATGCAAGATATTTTTTCCTAAATCCATCCTCCATAACTTTGTGACAGTCTGTTTTTGTCTGAACAATGAACTAAAATTAGAAATTAATACAGGAAAATCACATGTATGCTTGGTCTGCAAACAGATTACATGCAAGCAGAGAAAATTTTTTCTGTGCCCATTCAGCAAAGGTATAATAAACTATAAAGAGGTTAGGAACAGCATTCAGACTATCCTTTTCTTTTCAAATAGGAAAGCGAGAGGTATGCATATGAGTGGCAGAGATGTTTGGAAAGTGCCCTACAAGTAAGTGTATATCATGTACCAAAATTGTCTCCTCCTTTCTGTACGTGCTACCTAATGCACTGCTTCAGACTCGGAGCATCTGGATGGGGTGTGTGTGGACCTGCATGAATTGTGATTTAAAAATGAATGCTGTCAATAAAAAACCACTAAGTGTGTTTATATATAAGTTAACCTAACCAGATATGTCACCTTACCAAATAAAGCTAGTATCACTCTGTTTGTCACTTAAGCAATAGCGTGGACCTGTCCTATGTTGGTGTAACTTACATCTCTCAGGGGTGTGAAAAAGACATCCCCCCTGAGTGATGCAAATTTCAGCGATCTAAATGCTGTCCACACTGGCTCTGTCGGCAGGAGGCGCCCTTCCACTGACATAGCTTCTGCTTGTCAGAGATAGAGTAATTATGTTGACAGTAGAGCGCTTTCCCATCGGTATGCTGTCTTCACCAGACGTGCTGCAGCAGCACAGCTGCACCGATGTACCTCTTATATTGTAGACCTGCCCTTCCAGTCAAGTTGGCCATTGCCTTTCAAGTGACTAGTTAATTTGAGTGCCTCAGTTTTTGGCTGCCCAACTAGACACACCTCATAGGGACCTAATTTTCAGAGGGCGGAGGCTCAGCGCTTTCAGAAAAGCAGGCTCCTTTAAGGTGTGTTAAGTTGGGCTCACAAGATCACTAGTCACCTTTGGTAGCTTAGGTCTATATGTTTGCAGCTACAATAGTTTTCCCCCTTGAAGTGTTTTTTGTTGGATTAATGCATAGCAAACATTGCCAAACATCATTTTTAAACAGAATTCCTAAACACGTGCTTACATTTTCATAAGCAAAAAGGACAGTTTAATGAGTTGAATTCTAAAAATGGCCATTCTTCTACCTTGATCTGCATATAGTTATAAGCCAAGAATAGTTATAAGCCAAGAAACCCACGTGATGGACTATACCACTCTCCTGATATCTGTACTAATCTCTCTTTAGTGCTGCAGTTTATCTTGTTTGCAGTTTTGTTTGTAAAAGCTACTTCAAGGTAAATAAACTGGTGGTGTTACCAGCATTCTTTCTGCTAGGTCATTAAGAAGGCAAATGATACCCTAAATGGAATCAGTAGTTCATCTGTTTGCACTGAAGTAATCCAATCGGCACAAGGCATGGAATATTTATTAGGTATGTTCCATTTTACGATGTCTCTTACATTAAATGTTCCCCCATTTAAAATAAGAAGGTGGTGTTAGTTGTTTCCAAATGGTGTCTTTAGCTTAATGAATTCCCAAACTGCAATGATTAGCCAAATGTGAATGTAGCCCAATAATTTTGGAACAGATTAAGGTGATCATAGATGTTTCTCAAAATGTGTGCAATGTCTATTAGGTGCTCTTTCTGAGTCTCAATTTTGGGACTCTCTAGTGTGCTCTGCTTGGGAGGCAGCAACTTGCCTATAATTCACCACTCTAATTTTACAGGGGTTGTTGAGGTCTATAGAGTAACAAAACGAGTTGAACTGGGTATCAAAGCCACCGCGGTCTGCAGTGAGAAACTCCAACAGCTGCTAAAGGACATCGATAAAGTATGGAACAACCTGATAAGCTTCATGTCACTTGCTGCTTTAACGGTAAGGCCATAATTTGGCTGCCTCTTTACTACAGGAACCCTCAGATTTAAATACATGGATGGATGTGTTATGCATGGTTATATATTATGACACCTTGAGGGAGTCGCTTAACCTCGCTATTCCTCATTTTCTCCATTCATAAAATGAGGGTAATAGCCAACTTTGTAAGTCAGTTTGAGCTCTTAAGATGAAAAATATTGTGCGTGCCAGGTGATGGTGTTGCCTTATTTGCTAATGATTTAGATGATATACCCCTTTTGTCCATGGACCTCTCATAATGGGATTTAAAGAAGACAGACATGAATTTAGAAAGGAAAAATAAGCAGCCTTCATAACACTCCAGCAGTGAGCTTGCAGGAGACTGATTAGATTGCCAAGTAAAGGCTGTGTGTCTTCCTCTGGTTTTGGAAAGTGCCTAGCTCATGTTGGACACGGCTGTAGAGTAAATAATAATGCTTGTTTTTGAGCTCTTTCCCTTCTCTGGCTGGAACTGCAATAGCCAGAAGCAACTCAACTAGCTCTAAGATGGAAAGGGGAGTGCTTGTCTTCTCTCACAGCTTCCATTGTAGCCAGTTGGGAGAGCACAACTGAAGACATACAGAGAAGGGTTCTGTTTCGTTTTTAGACAGCTGGTGGCTGAGAGGAGGCACATCCAAGCTTGCAGGAAATTCATAGCTAGCAGGGTGAGGAAAGAGCTACTTGGGGCTCTGAATCAAAGAGAATCCCGTCATGGGAGTGAGGAGAATATGGAAACTTTAAAATAGAAGGCAAGAAAATCCTCACTTTCCATTAAGCTTTTTCCATTTTTAACCATCCTCTTTGGTTGCACTTAAATAATGTGGGTGCACTATTGAGAGAGGGGTACAGGTATATAATGGATTTCCTTGGCAGATACTTATCCACAATAATAGCTCGGCACATTTTGGGGGAATCATTCATCTGGACATCATTGACATGATCCACTGTAATGGTTGCTTTGAACTCAGTGCATAGTGAAGGAGCCTTTAATCCTTAGATTAAGACCAGTGCATCATGTCAAGCCTAAATAAATGCATCATTACCACAATACTCTCTCCTGTCATGGAATACTTAATTCACAGATCCCCACATGCAGAGTAACCATGCATATTAAAAAAATCCTAATGTCGCTTTTATTGAGAAGAGTTGCAAGGTGAGGTCTGGTGTGCTGGCTTTCAAACTGAAATAAACTTTTGAGTCAACTGTAACTCCCTGAAAAATGGAGACTACAGATGATAGGCATCTCCTCTTCTCCCACTTCACCAGTACCACATATTGGTGGCAAACAGATCTTAATAAAACGTTGTCACGTTCTGACGGGCTTTTTATAATCCAACAACTGAGAACTTCAAAATACTGTTGCTCAGTTTTAGGACAGGTTGAGGTATCAGCAGACTAGGGTTCACCTAGGTACTACTGTGGTGAGCGTTTTACACTCAAAGTAGATGGTCATTAAAAATGCTGTGTTTCAAATGTAAAAGAGTCTAACATTCACGCAGGATTCTTTCCTGTTTAAACTGGTGTATTAAGTAATGGTATGTTAACAAGTACTATAGAGTATTTCATAATTAGTAGCCAGACTGTGATCCCCTTTTATTGACACTGTAGAACCTTATTCCACTGGTAGTCCTATTGACATCTGTAAGATTACTCAGGAGTAAGCTAGTATTCAGTGTTAGTGTCTGTCTGGCCTGAAGCTACGATGTACAGTATTCAACCAAAAATGATTTAGTAGGTAAGTCTTTTTCTTCCAGTTAAAGGCAACAGAGATATATAGAACTGTATTGCTGCCTTGCTACCTGACGATGTAAAAAGAAGCTATCACTCCTAACCCGTTGAGAATCTTCGGCTGGTATGGTGGCTCCCTGGGCGGATGATCCTGTTGGCAGCATTCATGTTGTTTCTGTGTTCAGTTTTGTCACAGCTTTGCTCTTGTGGCAAAATGCTATCACCTGGCGAGCAGAGTGCATGTGGGAAAAAATTCTTGCCGCTGGTGGGCAAGGGTAAATGTGTTTACTAGGTTTGTTAAATGGCACATTTTGCTCAGGATGTACTTATTACAAAGAGAGGCAGTTTACATCAGAAAATTCTACAATTGAAGCCACGACCTGAAAAAAATCTGGTCTGAGGCTTATTCCATTGTGTACTTTTTCTGTTGGTGTTGAAAAGGACTTGAATAAATGATTCACATTCTCTCTCTTCCTTCTTCCCTCCTTCTCTCCCTCCACCCAACCACACTGTCCAGTGACAATTGTGAAATTTCATCCTGAACTACAATTCAGGTTTTGCTTTATTTTTTGAAACACCTGACTTCAGTATAAAATTTCTAACCCATATGCTGGTCCTTAGCTGATCATTTACTATTGCTGAAGCATAGCCAAATACTGTTGTTCCCCCAAAATATAGGATTCTTGTTATTTGATGAGAACTGGTTTCAAACATGCTATTAGGGTTTTTGAGTCTGGGAGGATCGGAGTGTTGCATGGCATCCAAGTGCAGCACATCTCCCCAACATCTACGATCATATTTATTAGGATTCAATAACAAATGACTGGCTTTGGTGTTGTTTTAAAAAGCAGATGAGGAGTCTGCTTGGTATCTAATGTACGACATACACCTTCCTGTAAAATTATCATCGTGGGTTCCAAATGGAGCAGAAGTGCCAATTAAATACACATGAATCCCCTAGCTCACAGGCATGTGCTTGAAAAGGTTAATTTTATCATTTAAAGGATTAATTTGTTACAAGGTAATTTTATGCATAGCCTTATGGTTTCTCATTGCAAATTACTGTATGACCTTCTCATCTGCTTCACTCATGCATTTGATAAACAAATATTGGAGTGCCTTCATTAATTTGATTGATCTACTAAAAGATTAAAGTTTTTTTTTCAGGGTTCTAATTATTTCTCAAATTGTTCAGCTATGACATCGTGATTAGAATACGTAGAGTGTGGATTACAAGTACGCATCTGTTTTATGATCACACAGAATTTTTAAAAAGCTTCTTGCATTTGTATTTCTGTGCATTGCTTTTGATTGTTTAAACATAACATATTACAGCTATCCTTCAAACAATGCTTCAATGTTTTTACACAATCCAAATGCAAAATTACATTGACCATTTCTCTTGTAGTCTAAATGTACAACTGTGCATCAAGAAAGCTATAATACATACTGAGATTTCTTTTCCGCTTAAACACACAATTGTCCTACCACCCCTTTTCATAACATAAATGAATGTTCAAAATAAAACAATTAGCCATCTTAATTGGTGCCTGGCGTGGCCAGTTGTTAATACTCAATTGTGTATTGATATACCCTCGTTCCAGATACAGGAAAATCTTTGACTATTAACTGCCCTTCTATGATTAGATATTAGTTTAAAATTCTGAGTGATAAACAATGATGTGGCTAACACTCATTACCAGTCTAGAAGCTGCATTGGCCACAATGGTAATTTATCCCATAGCCTCTTTATAACTGCAAATAATTTGTTGCCTACCTGTGCATCTCTCTCTTTGGTATGCAGGAATTGAAATGTAACAGCAGCACTTGTGCTCTGGTTTCAGACATGTGGTCCCTTTGGAAGTGGGAGCAATGAATGCAGATATTCTCTTCTCTCTTGTCTAGTCCTTTTTCAAGTGCTTTAATGTGAGAAATTAATGTCAATGGAGATTACATAGTATGTTTGAAAATATGCTAATGGCTTTGATTAAAGTGGGCGTCAATTTATGGGTATATGTAGTATGTTATCTTTTCCCTGTGACTTTCTTTTGTTTCATGCCCTTCCACCACAGCCACACTGGTAATTTGTCATAACGTGTGTGAATTTTTTTTTTCAGTCACTGAAATTGCCTAAATCCAACTGTCTCGTTATTTCTGTAGCCAGATGAAAACTCACTGGATTTCTCCTCTTGTATGCTGCGTCCTGGGATAAAAAATGCCCAAGATCTCGCGTGTGGGGTGTGCCTCTTGAATGTAGATTCTAGAAGTAAAGTAAGTGGAGGCACCCTTATGCCAAACCCATTTTGCATTTTACTACATAAACTCTCCATCTTTGCTAACAAAGTTACTGGCTGTAATTCACCACCGATGGTAGCAAAGGTCATTGTTACTATCACATCATCTGGAAGTTTAACCCTCCTCAGCAGTGCTTAACAAGCTTGAGAAAGATGTGACTAATGACAGTTGTGTATAAAGGCTGAGGGGTTCAGTCCCTTTATAAAGGGCAGCATGGGGAACAGACTTGGAGGCTGAGATTATGTTTAAAAAAACTTGTAATGAACTTTCCTTATGAAGTGCCGCGGTGCCTGTGAAGCCCGGAGCGGGTCATTGAAGGCAATGTGGGAGGGACCCCAGAATAGAGAGAGAGCAGTTAACAGCCAACCAATTCATATTCATCAGGAGTTTTGTTGATCTTTTGGTTTCAACATTATTTCAGAAAGAAGAGAAACCTGTGGAAGAACATCCTAGAAAAGTACGAATGAGTAAAATGATACTCTTTATAGATTCATCCTCTTAATTATGAGCATGGAAGGCAAGACTGGTGACTAGCCTCCTGCTGTCATTCTCAATTGTGCCAATCATGAATCCTTTTCTTATAGTCATTTCTGTGACTGTAACATCCAATTTGATCAACTAATACATGCTCGAGTCCTCCCCCTTGTCTCGTCTGCATGCCTGTATCTTGTGAATAGTTTTCTGGTTTTTGTAGTACTACTGTTGCGTGGTAGACAGTTCACTGTGGTGAGTTTCTGAACTTCTATAGCTTCCTTGTTTCTTGTTGCGGAAGGGGAACTGTAGCTTTTGCATGAGATAATCTTTGACCTTTTGTTGTTTTACAAAATAGCTCCAGCTA
This sequence comes from Mesoclemmys tuberculata, assembly GCA_007922155.1. Lineage (NCBI taxonomy): Eukaryota > Metazoa > Chordata > Testudines > Chelidae > Mesoclemmys > Mesoclemmys tuberculata. Next base: position 14,240,671 of record ML675623.1, read on the forward strand.
TTGCTTTGGGATTACAGAAAGGCATCACATTCACAGAAATCCGTAGCAAAAATGTTTTGCATTGTTTCTTTGAACAAATATATTTTCAGCTGTATCCCACCTGTTAACTCTGAGCTCTTAGAGAGAGCCTTGAAATAGGAAATTGACAATGAAAAGCTGCTAGCCATTCTGCTGTTGAACAGGAAAAAAAATTAATTTTATCCCAAAAAAGCTTATGTAAAATAAGCCCTATAGCGCCTTTTGTTATTGGTGGTTGTTCTTTACTCAGACATCTAAGCACTATCTCCTACTAGCAACCAATACATCAGATCCCTTCAGGTATTCATCTTGTTTATAGATTTTTCACTCTTTATTCAAAAAGCTTTTCTTGTAATGTAGCTGCTTCTAACAGAAGACACTGAATCAAATTAAACCCTGCAGTAAACAGGCACAACTTTGATATCAGAGGAGGTCCAGCCTCTTGAAGTGCTGTAGTTATGGGCTGGCCTAACAAATTATTCCGAATACAGCACTGTTACTATTTCCTACCTATAGAAGATAATTAGTGAAAGATGCATGCTGCAAGTTGAATCAGCTCCCAGGTTTGAGTTCAAATGCAATATTGATCAAACCATTCTGTACATGTCCTCCATTAAAACCTGGTATAGTGACAGAAGCCTACAGCTTTAGCCATTGCAGTTGGGGACGCTATCTGCCTTCAGAAAGTCTTGCAGACTAAGATGAAACTTTGCTTGCCATTTGGTCCATTTTTGCAGCTCAGGATGGTGTCTCTAGAGTGACAGGTTCCAGGTCTGACAGTACTGTGTCGTCTTAGTGTGAACATATGCGAAAGTATCTGATCTCCTCTTTAGTGGCTACATCACTGAGTAGATGGGACTGTCACACTTGTTTCAACTTTTGTTATTCTAGGCTTTTAATTCCGAAACGGACAATTTCAAACTGGCGTATGGAGGGCACCAGTACCATGCAAGCTGTGCAAACTTCTGGATCAATTGTGTGGAGCCGAAACCTCCTGGCCTCATTTTGCCAGACCTGCTTTGAAAGGACTTATGCTGAAGCGGGATCACGTCAGTCAGTGACAAGACATGCACTTGATCGTGGTGATATAGGGGAATAAACACTGAAGGCTTTTTTGAACAGTGCTTAGAGTATTGAAATGTTCATTTCTGCTTTTCTTCTGTACTGCAATTGGGTCAAAGCCACTCTCTCATACAAGTTCCCCATGAAGAATTTCGCTGAAAGGTTCAAGCCATCATTGAGGTTTTCAGAAATAATCAGAGAATTTTGCTCTGTGGCACAAAACGTGGCATTTCAATCTCTCAAGCTGAAATTGGTTAGCACTTTTTGAGATGTAGCAACTCACTGTGATAACCAAGGTAAATCGACACATGAGTTGGAATAGTTCTTACCATTTCAAGAAAGATATGAAATACTAGGCTGTGTGTATGTAAACTGAAATGGCCTTTTAACTAAATGCTTGAAATGTGCATTTGCTAAATATTCTTTCCTCTGACTTTAATATATGGACCCAGAGTGGTGTTTTTTCTTAGATACTTGCTGCTACAGTATTACAATGCACAAGAAGCGACAGTAATGTTCAAGGAGACGTAAGTTATTAACCTAGAAGGAATCGGATTGTTAGGCTGCAATGAGCCATTGTTTATAGAATTATTGTTCTGTATTACAGAATACATTTTATTCATACATTTAGGAGGTTAGTATTTGGAGAAAAACTGGGATAAAAACCATTGTGTATCTAAATTTTTTTTTAACCATATCTTTAGGCTTCAGTAGAGACAACTGGATTTTAAAGCTTGCAGACTTTTCTACTTTGCTGTAAATATAGACGAACCTTCTTTACCCTCTTGTTGGACTTGTCCTAGAAATGCAGATATAAGGGGGATACACTTTCAAAATGATGTATCATGTATTTAGCCTCCCTATCCCTTATAATGTAATCATATAGCTAAATCGCTGCACATCATGTTGAAAATCATACCCCAGTGATATCAAATGCCCATTCCTGTATGTTTCACCACGTGTGTGGTGTATGAATATGCTTTTCTTGATGGGACTTCTGTGCATAGCTTATGCAATTTAATATTGTCCATAAAGGCTCTTTACCTAACTCTCAGAACTGATGGCTGTGGTTACTTTTGAGTTCGTAGTTCAGATAGATATTAGCTTCTTCACACTGGAGTTTGGGATTTCCCACCAGATGGCAAGAATGGAAAATACCTTGGTGCTTTTTAGCCAGTGCTGCTATCTGGACAGTAAGAGGTTAATGTAGCAGGCTATCATGAAAGGTTAGTCATAAACCTAAATCTATATGATTCTTTCTTTAAATACAACATCAAGATGACAGTGCAGAATTCAAGAATAAAATAAGTTTGCTGTGAAGACAGCTTCCCAGTACAATGCTTCAACTTAGTTCCTCTGAATTTCTCATTGCTTTACAGGATTTTAAATCCAATGAAAACATTGTGCTTTTATTTCAAAAAGGCCTAACCACTATATAGCCTCTACTTAGTTTTGACTCGGTGACCAAAGCAAGAGTTGCTCTTCATTGCCTTGTATAACTGATGATTTCATTATTCATTGATTTATTGTAGTTTCTCAAACAGCCCTTGAGAGAAGCTTTCCTCTTTCCAAGATGTCAACAGCTTTTTGGAGCACGCCTTGTTTCTGTTAAGTAATATTGAACCGTGGTTTTAATTTCTTATGAACAAAATTGCAGAGGGGATAAAAAGGTTAGTTCTATTCAAAGATTAATAAGCACCAAATGAAAGATCTTGGCTAATAAGAATGCTAGGTGAATTACCCTGATTAACATAAATTAAAATAGATCTTCCTGCTCTCAGGAATCATCTTATTCATAAAATAAGTAACACATTGTGCCTCCTGGTCTCAGACTCAAGCTGATCAAATGGCAGCTTTTCAGTAACAGTCAGCACCTGCCATCTGCTGTGTAAAGTTAATCAAAGCAAGCTGATTTCTGATGGACTGACCGCTGTTTTCCTTACTAGTCATGTTGTAAAAGTGCAGTAGATCTGTGAATAGCTTTTTGTGACAAGGTAATCGTCTCCCTCCTCAAATATTGCTTGCTTCGCCTTGACAGTACACGTCTTGCCATGCCATGTGCTGCCACGCACTTCTCATCATGCATGGGACTGACAGTAGTAAGCAGGATTCAGCTAAACACTTATGCAAACACCTAACTGGAAACACACGATCTGTACCAGTGAGAGCAAAGGCACTATCCACATTTTAGTGCTCTGCTGAATCAATGTAATAGCTTGTATAAATGTGAGGGGAAAAGGAGATCTTTTTATTAGCATGAGCTTCCACCATGGCTATTATTTTTTAAACCCTCCTACAAGCATTAAGAGAATGGCACAAGCTAAAATCACTACCGTGTGGAAACTCTACCGCAAACTTATATTCCAAATACAGTACTAGTCCTTGCACTGTGGCAAAAGTCTATTCCAATTACATTGTGCTTAATGTACCCACTTGTTAAGCCAATATGTTGTGTCTGTTAGATGAATCCAGCATGTCTTTGGCACATAAATCGGGGAAAAGGACATTTACAAGTATAATTACAATAGAGCTTATTGAAGTATGGCACTTCTCGTCCCATGCTCTGAACAGAATGGGAAAGCAGCAGGCAATGTTAATGCGATCATGTCAAGCAAAAGGCGTTTTTCTAAACACCTTCCAAGTGTTCTCCTGACGTGAATGTTGTACATTTACATACCACTGACAATGGCATTGCACAATAAGGATCATTCCACTTACATATCCTAGTCATTAAAATGACTCCGGGTTGCATTCAGCTTCTGAGCTATTACACTGATAGCCAAGGGCCCAGTGTCCTTGGAAACTGTATCCAAGGTTACAATATTTTCTACACTGGATTGTATCAGACCCCTTTCCCTTGCTTTAATTGAGCATAGGTTAATATACACATGGAGACTTTCTGTTTTGGCCTATAGCGTCTTAGAAATGTATTCTAAAAGAAACTGCATTTTTTTGGACGTCTTCTGTTTTGTTATCAAAATTGGTGAAAGTGAATATTTTTAATGTACATATTCTCTGGAGTTGTGCTGGGTTTGCCTAAGGAAAATTATTTTTATTCGTGTTTTGTGTGTTTCTTGATTTTTAACCAGTGATTTTCTTGGTTCATTTAAATTTTGTGTACTGTGCTCAGTAGGTTCCTAACAGTGGAGTTTGTCTAATTTTTGCAGTTGAAATATACTAACGTAATCTTTCCTTCCAATACTTATAGGCATTTAGGACAAATCAAACTACCAAAATCTCTCTCGATAAATTGGTTGTCATGTGAATTTTTAAATGTCCCAGCAAGCTTTCTGACCTTCCTTTGTTACAAAGCCTTTTTTATTTGTCACATGTGAATTATTACATTCTGCACTTGAACATTCCAGTCAATTTTCAACCCCAGCAGCAGTTTTTCACCTGTTTATTTTGAGCTAAATCAATTAGCACTTTCTTGGAAAACCATGTAGTAAATGTGAAGTTATGATGAAGTACAGAAAAGAAGCTTGTGAAAACCCAAGGAATGCAATCTTTTTTCCTTAATTAGTTACATGTTACATTAACAAGACTTGGAACAAAAAAGGATTCCTTTATGCCTTTTCAATAAAAGCTGCTATTGTACAACGACTTTTTCTAAAAGATCTTTTGCTGTCTGGGCCGTTATTTAATTCTGATTCTCAATGTTAAAAGATAAATGTAATAATTTTAAAGACGTACTTCTGTGTTGGAAAAGTCTCCCCTTAAACTGTTTCTTCTTGCGTCTGGGTGAATATACATTCCTCTTGTATAGGTGGCTTTGTGATTAGAATAGCAGTAGGATCTCTTGTTTTAATTTGTGCTGTGTTGGAGTTTTTGCTGGTTTTTTAAACCTGAGAATAGCTTTTATTACTCTGCATTTTAACAGATGATTTACTTCACGTATGCCTGCGATGGTTTAGAAATGCATTGTTGAATCTCAGTGAAATATTGATCTCAATAAAGAGCTCTTTATTTATGACAAATCTGTTTGGTGACTTGTTGCAGGATGCAGCCAGTGAAGTGTTGCAATGTGTTACTGATTGACGTAGACATTTCACCCATCATACCCTGAGAGAGAGCCCTTTGTGTGTTTTAGGCAGGTTCTGCTGGGACTTTTCAACTCAAATACAGAAATGAAGTGGAAGCTTTCCTGCTTTGATGGGGGATTTGCGAAGCTTCACACCGGCAAAACAGACTTGGGAACGCCACTGATCTTTATTTTAGGTGTTGTGCAGAGCAAAGTCCTCTAGTTTTTGTTTAAATACAAGTGAAACAAACACTTTGATAGCCGAAATGTTGAGTTTGGTGGTAGCATTAATAAGCTTCAACGTCAGCACATGCAGAAGTTCCATTGGCTTTCTTGGGACTTAAGCACATGTATAGTTAAACATGTACTTAAGTGCTTTCTTTGGTCAGTGGATAACAATGCACCCCATATGTTTCCTGTACTACATTAGACTGGAGTGAATATTCTTTTTATCTAGTGGCCAAAGATGAAATTATTTCAAAGGCTATATTCATAACATGTAAAGCGCAGTTACCCCTAAGTCACTTGTATCCATAGGTCTCTCATAAAAATGCAGCTTTGAAGAAAAAGCATTATGCTGTCATAAGGTTGCAAGGCTTTAGTCTGTAAGCCTCGACATTGATTTGATAGTACAAATAGGAACAACTAAATGAATTTTAACATGAATAAGTTTATGCTGTGCTCTTTAGCATAGCAACTGTTGCAGGCCTAGTGATTATACTGCAAAAATAACTTGATAGGGAGAAAAAACAGAACTGCTTAAACTATTACATTTCGGCTTTGACTCTCTTCTATGCTGAATTATTGGAAAATTTAATATCAAGTCTGTGCAGTAACGAGAACAACCTCATCATAAAGCTGTCCTGTGTTTGCATGCTGCATTACATGGTTAACAAATGTTTGAGAGACTCATCTAGCAATCTCGAAAGTGTGCTGTCTTGAGAATGGGCTGCAGTGGGTGTAGAGAGCTATTTAAATATAGAGAGAGGAGAACTTCCTGCTAGCAATAGAATTATCTGTGTGGAAGATGGACCTTTTCCGCAAATCCATCAGGGAGATATTTCAAGATATTTCAGATTCATCAACTGGTGGCAATACTGGAGTTGTTAAATCTACAGCTCTACCTTTAATTTTGCTTGCAGTTTATAGATGAATGTTTTACGGATTGTTGGTCCCTGGTCTAATTACTACCTTCTTGTGTTGGGAAGCGTTTTTGTGTTCTTCTTCTGGTAAAAGCACAAGACAAGGAGCTGGAGAATTTGGGTTCTAATCCTAGATCTTTTTGTGTGTCCTTGGCCAATCGCTTAGCTTCTTTCTGGGTGAAATCCTGACTTCATTTGAAGTTAATAGCAAAACTCCCACTGACTTCAGTGGGACCAGGATTTCATGCCATGTGCTTTAAAAGTTAACCCATCTGAAGGGCACCACAATTTAAGAAATATGTGGACAGATTGCAGAGAGTCCAGTGGAGAACAACAAAAACTGTAAAAAGTTGATAAAAATCCGATGTATGAGGAAAGGGTAAAAAACTGGCACATTTATATCCTGATAAAAGAAAATGTGGGGATGGGGGACTTGATGAGTCTTCAGATATGTTAAGGGCTGATTTAAAGTGATCAATTGTTCTCTATGTCCATTGACAGTAGGACAAGAAGAAATTATTTTTATCTATAGCAAAGGAGATTTAGGTTAGACATTAGGAAAAACTTCCTAACTGTAAGGGTAGTTAAGCTCAGGAATAGGCTTCCAAAACATGCTGTCAAATCCCTGTCATTGGAGACTTTTAAGAACAGGTTAAACAAATCCCTGTCAGGAACTGTCTAGGTGTACTTCTTCCTACCTCCGCACAGGGGACTGAATTAAATGACTCTTGCGGTCTCTCCTTGCCCTACATTTCTATGATTCCATCAAGGGGAAAGAAACTCACTGAGGAACTGAATCGAAATTTGTTCATGTACATGGAGATCCTTGTGTTGCAAAAATGCTAGAGAAACTCCAAGCTTCAGATGTGTATGTGTAGTAAGGCAAGGTCTCATTTTTGTTAACCTCTTTGGTTTTCACTTGCAGTTTTGTCTAAACACATCACAGCTAACAGAGATGCATTTAAAGAAGGGTTTGCAGTGGAATGAGATATACACATGTCAGGAAAAATAACTATTTGGGACACTTTAAATGTCTGTGCTCTCAAAAGTATGTTAAGATACTTTACAATAACTTGGTTTTAACAATGGTCTCATTACGCCCAAAACCTTGGGTTCATGTATGCGTTGAGCCTATTGCGGGTGTGACTTTCCATTTATGCTTCTCATATCTATGCCTTAAGAGGTATCCAGCGTTCTCTTTTTTTTATATCTCCTTGTACAATTATGCCACGAAGCGCAATAAGTCGCCTAGAGGTTCAATTCACTGGACACTGATTTCAATGGGAGCCCTTCCACTGACTTCATTGGACATTGACTCTGACCCTAGAAGCTAATGTAGCATTTTCTCTTCCAGTAGATAGTTTTCAGCAAGTGGTACCCGCCCACCGTGGTGAAATTCAGATCTTCACAGCTCATGTGAAACTGATTTCCAGTACTAAGTTAATCAAAATGTATCTCTTGGATTCAGGCCCACCCCTCTTTCATGATTCCAACTAGATCTTCTTTTCCCACTGATCCATGTACAGTTTGTGTTATAAGGGCCTGATTCTGATCCCATTTAAACATGGTTTTTTCACAAGGGACTCCATTGTTTTCAGTTGTTCTGACTCACCCCGGAAGACTAGAATCCTGCCTACTAGGTTGTAGACTGTACCCTGCCTGGTGCGACAAACCATTATGACAAACACATTGATCATTTCCAATACTTTTCTTAAACCAGAATATCAGCATTTCAGAAATTCAAATACAACTCAAGGATAAAAATGCAGTAATGAGCTAAATTCAATGCCTGGCTTTTCTGTGGTGAAAATAATATGGTAGTGTGTTTTGAAGGTCTAGATTGAATGTATACAGTTTAGTCAAGTTAATGGTAATTGATTAAAAGATTTAGTAGAAGTGCATTTGTATTTGTGATTTGTAGTAACGTTGCTATTGAAGTTTAACTAGTGGTGTCACTGGAATATCAGAGATGTTAAGAACCCGATTACGAACAGGAATTCCTGGGTTTAGTCTTTATTGAGATTATTTTGACAAGTATAGTCTCTCATTTAAATTAGATATCAAAGTATCCACAAATCTGTTTCTTCCTCCTTTAGAGATGCAGGGAAGGACACAGAGTCTTGTTGAGTAAGTTACTTGCTTTGTTCTTTCAGTGTTCCAGCTCTGTTTGTTAGTGGTATGCAAGGGTGTGGAGGATAATCATGACTCGGCTGTCGTATCATCTAATCTCTTCTACCACTTTTCAGGTTGGAATTTTTTTTCTCATCAGAAGCACAACAAAGCAAAGATTTCTAAATAAAGACACTGGAGGTTCAACAGAGTAACATATTTTGCTTAGAAAAATTCAGGAATGCAACATAATCCATGAGGCCATAATGCAGTGAATCGGAAAAGATTGAGGCAGATGATGACTATACTTAGAGCAAAGTTATCAAGCCGATTTACCTACTTTCAATTTACCGGTTGACTGAATACTAAAAAATACAGCTCAACCCCATTGGGAGGGTTGCCGAGTAGACAAAGCTTGCTAAGCATTCCTTTGGCTGACCAGTGTGTGGGAAAGGTTAACCCATCACTTCTGACTGAGCTTCACTTTGAAATGAACTCTGCTGTTTGCTCCCCAATCATGCAAACGCTTACTCATGTACGTCAAATTATTCTGCTGAATAAATGCTTGCAGGCGCTATTACCTTGGGGTGGAATGGGGGAGAGGAACATTGTAGCATCCATTTGTCTTAATTGTTTATTTTATTTATGGCAGACTTTGACGGGCTTAACATATAAAGATTTAAAAAGCTGGCTACTGATCTCTGACTATATACTGAGAATCACCATGATATTTTAAGAAAATGATCGCATTATACCACAGCTGGTTCCACACTCTTTCCCCACTGTCTCCTAATAAAACACTGAGTTAGAGTTTAGAGTAGGACCTCATTCATTTTGTGCTAGGGCTAGTCCTTATCAGCTACAGGGTTTTGCAAAGAAGAAAACAAGCTACTAAAGAAATATCCAGGCTACCTCACCACAAAGCGGACTTTGTTCATTAACTCTGCCAAGTGCCTTTTAGTTAGTCACTTATAGTATACTAGCAAACTGAATGCTGGGGATGCTTTGTGGAAGAATTAAATTTAGTAGAGAGAGCTCACTGTTATATCAAGGAAAGGTAGGGCAAGGATTCCCTGTATGTATGTGTTTTGGGAATAGTTGGCCTCGTTGGTTAGGGACATGACAGTTAGTGAGGTTCTGCTGTATGGTAAAGAACTAAATGTCAGCCATCAAAAAAGAAGGGAATGTTTCCAGTCTGGTAGACATAGAACAGCAAGTCTCTTGTGCTCTTATTCTTCCTGTTGACGCAGTCACATTATATCCCCCAGTAAGGCATGAAGTGTCTCCCCTCTCTCTCATAAACGTCTGGGAGTATGCCATATGGCGTCTGTATCATTTTAACTGTCGTCTTCCCAAATAGCTTCCGCTCATAGTCTATCAGCTGCCTCCAGAAACCCACGTTGGGGCGTATGACAGGGCGTCTTGACTTGACCCAGTTGTAAGCCTCGAACAGAGAGACTTTGTGGTACTTCATCAGATAAGCAATACACAGGGTGGCCGATCTGCTCACACCAGCTGCGCAATGAACTAAGGTGGCCCCGTGCTTCCGCGTGACGCTGTGTATCTTATCTGCAACGCTGTCAAAATACAGGGAGATGGGGGCGTTGGGCGTGTCCGCCAGCGGCACTTTGACATATTCAAACTGGGGCCAGTTAAAGTTGGGGATCTCGATGGTGGCATTGATTATGCAGGTGATACCCCGGGCCAGAAGCAGTTGTCGGTTCGAGGCGACGCTACCCCTGCTTAGGTAGAGAGAGGGGGTGATTTGGGCAATGCCCCCAAGTTCCCCGTCAGTAAACATTCGAGGTGCCATCAGCGCTCGTGGTAAGGAATTGTGGTTTCTGGAGGTCATGGAGGTTTCTGTGTCTCAGGCTTCCATTATAGGAAGGGATCCAATGTGATCTTCTGCCAAGGAAATTGTCTTGCCCGGAGGTTTTAATAAGAACTTTCTCCACTTGGTCCTTAACCCTGGAAAACACAAGCAACATTGTGTAAGTGGGATCGAAATAATAGCAGCCTTTGATTGTAGTAAGGCACAATTCTCCTATGCCATGGAGTGCCCCTCGTGCTGTAAGCTCGCCAGGGCAGGGGCTGCCTTTCTGTCTGTGTGCACAGTTGGGCCCTATATCAATACAAAGAATCGTCAGTTAAGCTTGGAAGAGATTTTTCACTCCTAATTACTTTTCAGCAGACTGGGTGTGGTTCGAGAGAACTCTGGAGAACTATTTTATTGAATATTAACATATACGTAGGCAGCAGGGGTTTATAGCTCCTTCTCAAATGCATCTTCCCTTTTTACACATCTAAAATTGGTCACCCAGAAAGTAAATAAACATTAGCGCATTCCTCTTCTGTGTGTGTCCTCCCCACGCATACATTAGAAAGTCAGGCCCTGTCTAGGTGGGAAGACTGGCTGGAGAATGAAAAAATGGTACCATTACCAGAGCCAAGAGAGTGAAAGCTGAATGAGTACAAGGGGAAGAGATGTTTAGATTCTTTTTTTAATGCCTCTTTAATGTCAGTGACTAATATACTGGAGAAAGGAAGCCTTTTTTAGGAGGGAGAACCCCTCCCCTTCACTTAAGCTTTATGAGCTAGCAGTGCGCTGCCTCTGGGACAGTCAACATTTCCTCCCACAAAACAGCAAAGACCAGAGCTGGGCATTCCTGCTATTTCAGAGATTAAAAACAGAACCCACCAGGCAGAACAAAGAAAAAACCTTTTCAACACCCTTCTCTAAAGACCTTTTAGAGACCTTGAAAGACCTTTTCAACACTCTTCTCTAAAGACCACAGAGAAGTGAAGAAGAGCTCAAGCCCAGTTTATTTTAATAATGTGCTGGTCATCTTTAAACCATCTAAATCTAGAAACTAAAATGGGCAGCTGTTCTTTTCAGCTGATGTTGGGAGTTATTCATCCAAAGAATTGATTTGCATTAGCCAAACACAAATTACGCTTTAGTCAAACCAAGTTATTGGGCTCAGTACAGAGGAAACTGGGTGAAATGTAAAGGCCTGAGATTGACAGGAGGACACAGCAGATGATCTAATGCCGTGTTTCTCCATGGACTGGTCCCTTCTGCCCTAAAAAAAATCTATGAATCAGAGACAAACTCGCCATAACATTTTGTGTTCAACGTGGTATTGCAGACAAGTTAGATCACCAGTAATCTAGTGATACTTTTAACAGTGTCAGCCTTGTTTTTGGCATGTAACTGTAATACGCTGATTTAATGTGTGATGCTGTCTCAGGCTGGTGGATTGTTCTTGTTAGCGGTGAGTGCATAGCAAGCTTTTATCCTAAATAAATTACTTCTCTAGCTCAAGTAGCAAGGACTTGAGTTTTTGGTGTTAATGGTCTTGAGTTTGACTGCCCTGGATGCGGTCTTTACGTACGTAGCCATGACTTGTTATGTAGATGCCTGGACATTTCGGCCACGCCCATCCAGCAGGCGCATGCGTGTAAATTCGCTTTCTCAAAGGAATAAAATCGCTGTATTATCCCCATCAGACTGTACATCAGAAAGAACGGAAAAAGAGAGGTTTCAAGCCATTACGTTCAGTGGAAACCTTTCCTTTTTGTGAACGCTCGCTTTGGACACAGATCTAAGGCATTGCTACAGCTGCTGCTGTTCATATAGTTTATCCAAACCTGAACAGGGAGAAGAATAAGGATTTACTATTAGTAGGGTAGGTGGTGAATGTGCATAGGATAATAGACTGCTTCTTCTCTGAAGAGCTTACATCTTAAATAAACACAATCTGGCCAGCCACGCCACGCCCCCCCAAATCAATTTGCTTAAATATAATAAATGTTGGGTTCGCTTTATTTTCTGTGCTTTGAGCGTGTAGGGTGCATCTGGATCATGTTTTCAGCCTTTTCTCTGCTTTTCTGAAGACTAGAAGCTCCCTTCACCCCCCCTTTTTTTAAAGGGCAAAGGTGGGATTCTCACCTAGTTCCTGGATTCATGTCATTAAGACTTTAAGAAAACCATCACATATCATGCACGTTGACTTCACTGTAGACAAGATAGGCCAGGCATACAACATACACGCAGAGGACCTGAGATCCCCCATTAAGCAACTGTCTCACTATTCCTTACCGTAAGTCACACAGTGAATCCTAAATGGAGCTGGAAATGCAACCCAGGTTTCCACAATCCCAGTCTGGTGCCTTAATTTCAAGACCATCCTTTTTTCCCTTGCAGGTTTTTTGAAGTGTCTTCTACCAAAAGGAGAGTCCTTTAGGAGAACAGGTCAGCTCGCTACATGAAGAGGTCATTTTTTCTATGGTAGGGTTACAGCATTCCGCTGACGAGAGGAAATGATCATTTCCTGACTCTGGCAACAGAAAAGCATTCAAATGATTTTCAACTCCAGAGGATAAAAGTGCTGTAGTCAGTTGACTGAAAGTCAAATTCAGCACTCAGCTTTTCTGATCTGGCTGCAGGAGCGTGACACGAATGCTGTAGTTTTGTTGTACAGTATCAGATGACAGTTAAGTCATCTGAAAGGGATAGATCCCTTTTTACATAGACGTGCTAGTCTAAAAATAATGTAGCTCCCTGAAAGAATGCTTGATGAACATAAGCAACACACAGCTGTTCTCTTGAAAATGCTGCTAAGGTGTGGATTAAGGCCAAGGCGAAGAGTGAGTAATAGCCTCCTCTGAAATAGCTTTGAGTATTTTGTTTCGTTTCATTTTCACTCTGTTTCCTTTTTGCTTTCCTTTTCATTTTGCTACCCACGATATAGCATGTTCTAAAGCCAGAGGCTTGAGGTAGGCAGGGCTGGCGCGCTCTGCCTTGCCCCAGTCTTAGGTTGGGGGGTTCCTGGGAGGCTGGCTCAGGGAGGGTAGGCGGGGAAGGAATTTTTTTCCCCTTACATGGCTTTTTAGCTACCAACAAACTGCACGGTGAGCTTGAGACGGGAAGGCGCTCAGGTGAACGTAGAAGGCAAAGGAAGAGGCAATTTGGTCTTCGGAGCCTGTATCTCAGGAGATAAATAAAACCTGGTATGCTGCTGTCAGATGTCCAGTCAAGTATAATGAGCTGGCAGACTCAATGGTGGACTATATCCCCTGTAGAAGTGATCCAGTTTAAAATGCACAGTCTGAAGGGTTGATCTGACCTGCTAGGATTTCCGCTGAGAAGGCAGCCAGTACACACAAGCTATAAAGGCCCCACTAAAGACTGTGAACAATGGGAGGGTCTTCTCTTTTTCACCCATAAATAGCCATGTACATCCACAGCACTATAGAAACAACTACATCTGCCTGATGCAGGCAGTCAAAATCCCCAGGGATGTCTGATGGGGATCCAGCCTCTTAACTATTGGAATGAAACTGGCAAAGGGGCAGGTGTACCACCGACCTCTGTTGGACAGAATTCAGAACAGCTCAACTGTTTCATGCCTTTTCCACTGCTAATAGACGTTTTCCTTTCGCTAAAGTAAAAGGGTCCTGGCCTTTTGGGGCAAGAGGGTCAGAGTTCTGCCTCTGCTGTCCATGACTGTAGGATACAGCACCGGGAGGTTTCTGGATGACCATGGATTTGTTACAATGTTATAAAAGGCGTCCCTTGCAAAACCCTGCGGAAGAGTAACTTAATGCCCCTTTGCTGCAACTCAGTGGCACAGAGCACCTTCGACATAGGCTAATTGTGGCCCAGGAACTGAGACAAACTAGACTGGAGGCAGGAGAAACATGATTGTTTCAAACCATCTGCTTTGCGGAAGGATGTGTAAGCTCAGCAAATGACCCGTTGGAGGACCTTTATCTTTGACGGCAAGTAGTGGCAACATGCAAACATGCTGCCGAGATTCACCTGCTCCTGTAGTCACATACGGCGGTGCTGGAACACTTTGCATAATGGGATTGTTGAGAGCCATTGAACCAAACAGTAAAACCTATATACGATGGCGCACCCCAGCACCCTGAGTTCCAGTGCCTAGGGTCACAGTAATTTTCAGTTGGGTTACAAAACTGGGGCTTTGCCGAAAGACCAGACAGCCAGGATCAAGTTCTAACTTCCACAAGCTTCAACTCTCAGCCCAGAACAAGTAAACAGCTAGTGATCACTTTGGCAAGGGGGTTCCCTTCAGCAGTGACACCTTGAATACTTCAGCCTATGCATTTTTTTTTTAACATAGAACCCAAGGCCCATGGTTTTTTTGTATTTGGTATTTATTCATAGCTCAGCTTTTATTATTAGGAATCAGCCAACCCCATCTTTTGCCGTTTCCTTGATACCATTTCCCTTGCTGTAATTCTCTCTCAGTCTTGGGCAGCTCTGCTCTTGATCAGGATAGACAACACATGAGTATAACGCTTGTAGAGGGAGACTGTAAGAGACATGAAGGGCATTTGGACACCTAATTCTCACTGAAAGTCAGTGGGAGGTGGGCAGCAAACTCCTCTTTGTGCCTTAGAAAATCTCCGCTGGAGTGACTCAGTGATTTGAGAGAGGCAGAGGAAGGTAGGACACTGTTCCAACTTAAAATTCAGGGGTCCCAGTGATAGTGTAAACCAGAGGTTCTTAAACTGGGGGATGGGCTCTCCTAGGGGGGGACATGAGAAGCTCTAAAGAAAGAAATCTCTGCACATTTTACCCACAGCGGTGAGTAACTAGCAAAGTGGATTCCTCCAGACATATCAGGTCCGCAGGTGGCACTGTGCATTTGACTCTAGATGATGCTGTGCATTGTGATGGATTTCTGTTAAGCTTACATAGTACTATACAAAGGTATTGCCATCCGTACGTTAATCCATTTGCTGTGATGGGGTGTGCACACTTAATTGTAAGAATCGACGACAACTGCATTTTTGCTTTTGCTCTTATAATGGATCATTGGCTTTGTGTGAATCAATGCCTTGCTGTTTGAATATTTAGTGACGGTCGCATGGTTTGTTTTTTTTTTAAATCAGTATGTGTACTGGTGTGGCAAGGGCATGGGGGCGTAAACTACTACAGACAAAAAAAAAAAGGGGTGCACTCAAGTAAGTGTGAGAACCACTGATGTAAACAATGCAGCAGAAATGGAGAGAGTCCGAAGGATGAACTGATTGATTGTTAACTTTGGATTTTGGTCCATGCTAATGTAAGGGCTGCCCTTAAAAGTCACCCACAAAGGCACCAAATGCCTGGGCTTATGGCTTTGTGTGGTTTTGTTTTGTCTGCTGCATAAAGAACCCAGAAAGATTTTAGCTATAAATAAATACAATTTCTGTTAACATGACAAAAACCAGGTTAGTTGTTGCCTGGAAAACTCTCTGGTGGCTGGTGGAATGATGGCATGAAAAGAGCCAAAATGCTGAGCAATTGCAAGTATTAGTTCGACTGTTCACTTCTGTTTGCTTCTACGGCCTTTTAATGCTCCTTGGTAATAAACTCTTTTGGGCCAGGAGATAACTTTGTAGCTGCCAGCAACTGACCAGACTTAAAGCGCTCAGTGGAGCTCGAAAGCTTTACTCTCACCAACAGAAACTTGTCCAATAAACGATACCACCTCATTCACCTTGTCTTGCTAAGAGCCTGACCAGGGCAGACCACATTTGTTTTTCCTGATATTTTTTTTTAAGGTTAAAAAAAATTAGAGGGGGGAAAAAACCCCAACCCTGGAGGGGTTGTTGTTTGTCCATCATAAAAAAAGCACACAAAAAAGGGTCCGATTAAAATAAATCCTTTTCAGTTTACAAACACCACCCCTCTACCAGAGGAGGGCTCCAAGCTAGGGGTTGCAACAGCCTCTCTCTCTTTCTACAGTAGAGGGATGCAATCTGCAGCTAATTTCTATACTCCCACCTCCACCCCCTTCCCACCAGTCCCTTCCATTTTAGGCCCTGCCAGTGCTAAAATCAGCTCCAACTCATTTTCTCATCCAGCAATGACACACGATGCACTGTGTGGGCTCTGACGTTAGCAGCACCTTAACTGCTGTGTACAAGGCTATTTGATCTCCGTCAGCACAGTGCCTTTTCCTATGCAGTTCAGCAGATAACATGGTTATTAGAGATCAGATCTTCCATTCCGAAACACAGTAGAGTCAAGGAGGAGTGAGAGATTGTCAGCCTTAAATATTAAGCTTGGAGCATCGGCTCTTTCCAGAGGCAGAAGAGAGGCCTCTTCAGCTTGTGGCTAATTATAATGGAATAAATTTGCCTTGCTAGCAAGACTCATACGGGCACTTTTAAAGCCCTTTGCCCTGCAACTCAGCCCTGTTGGTTCCTGATGACTTGTACAAATAGTTAGGAGCAACATCTGAATTTTGCCAGTGAGCCCCAGCCTTAACCTAGAGTTGTCTCTCCTACGAGTGAGAGGGGAGCTTAGTCTCTGGGCCTTTCAGTCGTCAAGTTCTCGGCAGAGGCTGACTTTGCCAATGGAGCCATCCATCTAGGGGAAGAGGATTGTGGCCCTCTGCTTATGTCATATAGGCCACCACCCATTAACAACTCCAGCACCGGAGACCTGAGCTGGATGTGTCTCAGCAACCTGGTATAACCTGCGTCAGTTCGGTGTGGCTCTGTCTCACTGGAGTAGCTGGAAGAGCTCTGAGAGTTCTGCGTTTGGCCAATTACCAGAACAGGCTCGGTTATGTCAGCGAGCGGCGGGCGGCTCATGGCTTTAGATCCCAAGCACCTGGGTTTGATCACTGCTGCCAACAGCCCATCCAAGAGCATCGTGTTACACTGGCCCTTGCCGAATGCTCTAAATCCCACTGCCACGCTGCGGAGCCGTCCCCCTGCCCAGCTCTCGCCATAAATGACAGTTCATTAGCAATAACCAGCCGATCAACAAAACAGACAGCGCCACCTGCCAGTCTCAGGATGCTCCCAGAAGAGAGTCAAAGTGCTTCAACCTCGTGCCCAACTGGCTGCTGTAGACGTGCTGCTGCATTTCACGACACCACTTTCTGCAGACATCAAATCATTAATACTTTTACACTCAGCAAACTAATCCTGCTTTGTAAGCGGCACATCCGCCCATGTTGCACGTAGCTGCCTGCATGTGAAATGCAGCACATTTCCTGTACTGCTGTAGTATCTGGCCTTAGATGGCCTCTTACCGCCAATGTAAAATTTCAAGCCGATGTTGGTGGGGTTTTTTTTGCTGCTGGCTAACGTGTGATGTTGCTCATAAGTCTTCTAGATACACATACATTAGTGTGAGCTGGGGCTATTTGACAGTCACGAAAGTGGTGGGGGTTCTGCCCTTGGACTACCGAGCACCTTGCCCCAGTTGGCAAAATGAGAGGATAAAATCAATATAAAATCAAGGTATGTTTATCTCCCTACTAGTAGCTAGTCAGGGCGGTAAATGTAACAGAACAGCCCATAACATTAAGGAACACGGACAGTATCCAATGGAATGTGTTAGCACATCTAGTGCCTTCAACTATGGGCTGGTTCCCCAGGTTGTATTGCCGTGGGTGCAGTTTCCAGGGTGGTTAGTGAACGCTCTGCCAGGCTCCTCAAAGCAGCAGAATTTCCTTGAATGGCCCTGCAGCCACAGCACAGTAATGAGGGGGAATTTCACCCCCGCCGTTAATCAATGAGCACTGTCCATACCTTGTAGAAAGGGGGGGATCTTTCCAACAGCAGCTAGCTTAATCACGATGGGGAGAGGAGCTGCTGATGTTCAAATGAGCTAAGCAGGCAGCCGAGCCTCCGTCTAATCCATTAATGGCATAAGAGAAAAAATAGAGAGCCTTAGCAAAGCAAGCCGTGGGTACAGCAGGAACGCTCCTCACATCAGCCAGGAGTTCAGCTGTTAGCACAGGATCGCTAAGCGACTGTGGAGCACAACATAACAGAAGCCACTGGGGTTTGAAAGTGCAGCACGGAGGCTATTCTGAGCTCTCAGCAGGAAGCAGAGTCCTTTGCTTTGCCCCTTAACACATTCTGAATCAGCTTATTTGTCTCTCAAGTGCCAGAAACTCTTCTGCTAGGGAGAGTGGGCTAGGGAGTGAAAAAGTGTCTCCTTCCTCCTCTTTGGTTTGGTTGTTCCTTCTTGGTCCTATAAATGCAGGATTTTCGAAGGAGCCTAATGGAGGTAGGGACCAGGTCCTCAAACATATTTAGGCTCCTGACTCCTGGGCCTGTGTGCCCAAATCTCATTGACTCTATGCAGGATGTCAGACCTGATCATCCTGATGGTCCTTTGTGGCCTAAAAATCAATGAACCCAGGAAAATCCTAGTCACATTGCAGTACTGACATTATTCCTAGCTGCAGCAAGAGTCAAGGAGAGAGCTGGGCCCCAGTGTATTAAGCTGTGCATATCCGAACACTAACCACTGGCCCAAAAAAACCCCACACGCCTTACTTTGTTTTGAACTCTGCCAGCAAAATACATCCGCAGAGATAGACGCGTCTCCCTTCCACCTGGTTTGCTCCCATAGTGTCTGCCCTGCTGGAGTGGAAGCCTCCTGTGGATGACTGCTAGCTGTGTGCTGATGTCCCACTGTGCGCAGTGAAGCTGTGTTACTTTGCAAAACCTTCCCCAGGATGGTTCGGAGACAACGTTAAGAAAGGCACACTGGTCACATTTCAGTAGCACAGAAATACGATTGGGAGGGTTGTTTTTAAAGGAAACTACCCCCTTCCACGTCAAAGAGAGTTTTCTTTGTTCTAGAAAAGTTAATAACCGGTGGGGAGGTGGAATCCTGCTCTTCTCGGTCACTGAATCAAAGCTGGTCTGGCGGCTCAGGAGTGCCTAGGAATCTGTGCTGGCCGATGGTGGGCCTTACACCAGTCAGTGCACAGTTTCCCATCTTGTTAGGGGCCCTGATTTGTGTCCTTACTGGCAGCTTGTGCCCTAACAGTGCAGAGCCACTAAACCACAAGGAGCCTCTAGGCTCTTACCGAGCCTTGGTGAAGCCAGCGCTGCAGAGCTCAGGCGCTGGGACACGTCCACCTGCATGTGTTTGGTGGTAGCCCCGTGAGGGCCACCATGTCAGGTTGGGGGGGCAGGGGAGGACTGTGGGCCTTAAGACATGGGGAGGGGTGGGAACAGAAGCAAGCTCCTCCCCACTAGCAGCGATTGGTGGATTCTGGCAATCATATGTTTATGAGGAGTTGGGGCGGAGCCAGGCTGATTATGTGTTTGAGAAGATCCATATTCCAAGGCTCAGGGCCCCTCTCAGGTAGTTGCCAGCCAGCCAGCTGATTGAGTCAGCTTCAGCACTGGTCCCCAGCATGGATTTATGAGGCAGGCCTGGCAAACCCTCAGTGTCCCTGGCAGAGTTTACCTCTGTCCTGCTTCCAGCTCATCAGGGCTGAAGCTTTGCAGCTGGTCTGTATCCTGATAAATGGAGAACAGCGGCTGATGTAGACAGCCTACCTTGCTGCCTACCTCACACGGGCCTGGTGCGCTGCTGGTCCCGCAAAAGGGCTGGATTTTATATGCCAGCTAAAAGATACGTGGTTTCCTATGGCGAGAAAGTCTTGAAGGACCCTCAGCAGACAGGCCCGGTACTCTGTGAGCTAAAGACGAAGCTGTATCATCTCACTTGGTGAGGTGGGCCCTTGGGGTCAGGACTGATCTACACTAAGAAAGCAGCATGGGAAAGGCTTGTGTTGCCGCCGCCAGTGCTGTGGTTAGATGGTGTCTCTCGGTCTCCATCAGGGTTGCTAATCTCATGCTGTTTGCTTAAAATGCAGAGAATATGGGAAATACCCAAAATCCATGGGGGGGAACAATCAGTGGAATGTGTACCAATTCTATGGCAACAGATTCCTAGTGCCTCTAAGCGTCTCCAAGATGATATAAGAGACCTAAATTAAAGCTTTAGGTTAATATGCCCTGGGATTTGTGTATACACACCCCTCAAACACTACAGATGAGCTTTTTCAGAAGGGGCCAGCACTTGCAATCTGGGCCAGATTTTTTTAAAGAGATCTGTTTTTCTTTAGGCACCAAAACAAGTGGCCTGATTTTTCCCAAAAGCTATGCCTGTTGAGTGCTGAACTCTTGAAAATTACACCCTGTTGCCAACTCTTGTGACTTTTATTGCAAGTTGTGTGACACATGGGGGGTCTATCTTATTGCCCAGCTCCTGGAATCATGTCACTGCATGAGACTCTCTCTGCTTTTGTTTTCAATTATAGTAAGTTTCTAGGCCTAGGATGCAGATAAATGCTTGAAAAAAGCACAGAAACCTGAAGGCAAATAAAAAGAACCCAACATAGTACACTTTTTGCATTTTTAAGACCATCTCATGGCCCTAATATGATATTTTCGGATATGTGGAGTTAACAGCCCTGAAACCTGGCTCTGTATTCGGAGGCTGCGCAGGAGTAGAGCTCCTAAAAAGCTGGCTCTAATGGTGGCTGATGAGCTTGTGAAAATCTGGCCCTCAGCGCTTTGTGTTGGGGTTAGATTCCTATTTGAGAAGTAAGGTAACAACAAGGAAATATGATGTCTTGCTGAGCCTTTGGCAAGTTGGAGCCAATGAAATTGTGGAGGCAGTGTGGCCTAGTGAACAGAGGCTTGGCCTGGGACTTGGGAGAGCTGGGTTCTAGTGTCAGCTCTGCCACTGGCCTGCTGTGACCTTGAGTATGTCACTTTACTTCTCTGTGCCTCAGTTTCTGTAAAATGGCGATAACAATGCTGACCTCCTTTCTGAAATGCTTTGCGATCTCCTGCTGAGAAGTGGCACGTAAGAGTAAGATATTTATGAAATAAGTACACAGCGCGCCTCAGACCCTGAATTACTTGCAACCACCCCATTGTGGTTCCATTTGGGGAAATAACTACATCTAGAGGATTGATTTTTCTCTGAGAGAAAGGAAATTTAAGTCCCTGGTCCTTTCCTGGAGCATTGTCTGGAGTTTTAATTAGATTAGTGGCCCGGGTGTGTGAAATGTCAGTATTGAAGCAGGATCGCTCCTTTCTCCCAAGAGAGGTTAAATTATTCATTTGATACATGACAAATGTGCACTATTCCTGTAATAAAGAGAAGAGTCAATATTATAGGCAGTGAGCTAGTCTGCTTGGGGCTCTTCTGAGCCAGGCTGAGCAGCAAATCGCTGCAAAGATCGCTGATTTTCTTGGATCGTGGTGTTTCAAATGTGTTTCAGTGGAGATCATGCCTTCAAAAGTGTCTCCAGGGGATGGTGTTGCTTGAGCAGAGACTGGTGGCTTCTCCTATGCTGATGGGTGCAAGGTCAGTCTCATGCCTACGTCTGGGCCTGTCTCTTCCTTTCTCCCAGCGGTTTGTAAAGACGTGATCTCAATGTTCTAGAGCGAGGAGCCAGAAGGTGAGGGAGGTGGGAGTGTCCAACAGAGAATCACATACTTGGGCAGAAACTTTTGCCTGAAACTTCTGCCCAAGTATCCGTGCAGTTCCGAAGCAGGGCTAGGTGGCCTGAGGAGCGAAAGCTCCTACTTCTGACCTACACGAGTGCAGCTACAAGTGCTAGCATGGAAAACCCTAGCGTAGACTAGGCCTGGAGTCTCCCTTCTTGCCCTGTGGTGTTGCTCTAAAGGCCATCTATAGTATAAATTCTAGATGGCTATACACAACTTATTAAGTGGCCGAACTCTAGCTAGCTGAAAACCTCTGTTCACTGGGTTTCCTAACCTATTTTGTTTATAGATGCCCCTGGAATATAAAGTGTGGCTGAGCCATGTGAAGTGAGGTCAGTCCCTGACGGTCGTTGCTCTTTGACAGTGTCAGGCACTCCGCAGAACGGGTAAGAGGAGTTTGCATGACCCAACATGCAACCAGCACGTGGGCCAGGAGGCAAGGCAAGAGTTACAGCAAGATCCTGTGGTTACCCTGTTCAGGCACATGCACTCAGTGCCGGCTCTTCTCTTTCTCATTTAGCAACCTTGGGGGCCACAAGAGAGAGGTGTTCTAGGAGGAATTGTAACGAAGGGGTGTGGCTCAGAGAATAGGGGCTGGGATTTTGGGTGGATGATGTTTTCTCCTATGCCCCAAAGCATTCTGCACATGTGCTGCTTTGGAAATACTCCCTAGTGCCTCATACACTGTTTAGTTGCTGTCGCATCTTCCCCAGGAGCTAAATTGAGCTCTCCCACAGGTATGTGGGGTGCCTTGTGTGCAGCATGGCCTCCCTCCTCCCCCTTTGCTTTGAGGAATAGGAATAGTCAGGGCTGCTTTTTTCCCCCCACTTGATGGCTGAATCCTGCCAGCGGCTGACATCATGGCACCATGAGGGAGCTCGCAGCTGTTTTGCAGAGGCTGGGGAAGGATTTAGGCTAGGGAAAGGGGGTGGGGGGGGGAGGGAGGATCACTTAAATATCAGCATTGTTTCCCATTTCATTACTTGTCAAAATATGCAAAGAGAGAAGGAGGCCAATCCTATTCTGAAGCCGTGCGGCTCATTTTGCCCTCCTCATGGGGTGGCGTTTGGGTTGTTGGGGGCATTTAGGAAAGCATCACTGGTTTGCTTTTCCCAATCTGAGATGCCCAATCCCATCGCTACTTAATTTTCTCCTGGTGTTTCTAAACCAGTGTCCAAGTGGCTTTCACTTAGCACTTACTGGAATAACTTGATGAGGTGGGGCCAGCTTCTGCTACCTGTATCTTCTCCGATTGATTGATCCCAGTTTGGTCAGTGGAACTGCTCTAGCAGCGAGGCGTTATTCAGGATCAATAAAGAATCTATTCCCTAACACTTAAACAATGAAACTGTAAGGAACTGGGCTGTGTGTGTGTTACATTTCCCTCTGCTGGATAGAGTCAGAACTGCTCATCTAAGTGTCATAGGCCTATACAGCTCACTCCTCATGGAAGTTTCTCCTTTAGTACCAGTGGCAGAGGGCAGTGTTTTGGAGAAAGACGACAGAGCTCGGATCCTCTAGATAGAACTCTGTCTCTGCTTGGTGCCATTCCCATGCTGCTGTGAAGTCCCAAATGTGCAGCACAGGGATGACCATGAAATCCTGGGTGGCTACAGATTTGTTACAACATTCAGCAGAAATGAATGGGCACTTTCATGCTTATTCTTATCCAAATTGATTCTTAAATGCTACAAACTGCTCCTGAATGTGCAAATGCTAACAACCATCCTTTATTGGAGAATCTCAAAGTGTTTTGTCAGTAAATGAATCGAGTCTCATGAGCCATCTGCCTGCCCGATTTCACAGGGGTAGAGGAATTGCTGCTTTTACCACCTTTGGGGGACAGGCAGCATCTCTTAGAAAAGACCTGTCAAAGCTACACGGCAGTTCAGGGAAGGCAGGGAGGAATCTCACCGACAGCAGAAAGAAGGGCGGGGTGGGATTATGTGTGTGGAAGGCCTCCTCCAAAGTTAGAGCAGTAATAAGCTATTTTGAAACTCAGTTGTGTCTCAGCTCCTGGCCTCCCACCTACAGCAGTGGGTATAAGGAATGGGGTCACTTTCTCAGCAAGATTGGGGTGCGTTTGGGGGGAGAGGAGATGAAGCCAGTTTCAATCAGTTCTTTTTAAATGAAGCTTACATGTGGCAGCAAACGCTTCTCACGGCGCCATGCTGGGCGAAGGAGGGATAGGTCTCACTCACACCCCACCTATTTTGCGGCGCTCTGCGTCTAATTTCCCCTGCCTACTTAAAGCTTCATCAACTTCTACTTCTATGGCCCATTGCTCAGAACTAACGGTAAATGAACTCTTACTTCCTTCATGAATAGAAATTCCTGGCCTTGTAAATTACTGTCTAAAACAAAAACCTCCACAATGAGGTTTCTTTGACAAAGAGAAACCCCAGGTAACCCAACCTCCCCTTCTGCCTTTTGTCATGTTTCTTGAGTCAGTGAAACGATGATGCTGGAGGGAAAGAAAAGTTACAAATGCTATTGAGAGCACTTGGCAGTAGACTTAAGCCAGGATGTTGTTTTTACAGGGGAGGAAAAAAAACAATGGCTTGATAAGAACGGATTCTAAATGTTAATCTTGGTGTTGGAACTTGGTTGTGTTCTGCATGCGAAATTCACTGGGCTGCTCTCTCCAGCTATATTTTTAGTGCTGTGATGCGTCTATGGGGTGCGTGGGGGGATGGAATTGGCACACTAGAATTCAAATTGCGCTTCTAGCTTTACTTCCAAACAGCAGGAGACCTGGTGCTGCAATCCGGAGATTTCTTTGTTAATTTTAAATCCAGTAGCCCCTTCACCCTAACTCTCTGCATTTCCCTTTGCTTTATGGAAACGCAGCATGCCTTTTTTCAAGCAGTAAGGGAGAGTGCATGGCAGGGAGGTGGGGAGGGGAATTGTGTGATCTGAAGTTGGAGAAGGTTGTGGGAAACTTGCCATATCCAATTTGATTGGCAAAAACAGTCCTCCGGGGAAATAAAGCCAGGACAAGGCACCCTGATGGGACAGGGGCTTTGTTTCTTGGGCCTCGTGACTGGGGGCCTGGACTACCACTGTTGCATTTGGATGACTCTTCTGGAGTCAGTGCACAGGCACAACCATTAGAGGGCAGATCTCTCCCTCTTGGCTAGTTAGTTACTGTCCCTGTCAAATAGGGTGCAGGTCCAATGTTTGTTCACATTCATGAGCGTTCACCTTCTCCCCCCAGCTCTTTGGATGTGCTGGCCCGGCTAGTACAGCATCAGTACTTGTTTCCACTACACCAAATCTCCAGCACACACGCACACAAATTCCTCAGTGCCATGACTGGAAAGAGGGTCATTTTTCACCTCCCCAGGGCTGTATTTTTGAGCATTCCAACCAAATCAAACCTACTTCGAGCTCTTGGAATTTAAAAATGTGAACCAGGGTCAGTTTCTGACTCAAAATGTGACATTTCAAACGGCTGCCCCGATTGATAAAGAAATGGCCAGTATGTGAAGCAGAGCTCGGCTTTTGGCCTGCGTGAATATTTCTTGTTTGAGTTTTGCTCTGGGGGGCTTGGAGGTGAGGAGAAGAAATTCTCTTCACATTGTCTCAAGCAAGCGGCTGCAAATGCAGAGCACGTGGCAGAGAATTTGCAGCCTCCTCTTTAAGGCAAGAGGGTTGGGCCTAGGGATTCACATTTTCCTCCCTCTCACTGGAAATTAAACACACCTGGTTTGATTCGCGTCTCACTCCTGACTTGCATAGATGGCTGCCTTTGAGCCAAATTCTCTCCTGGAGTAAACTGGGCCAGTTTGCACCAGGAGAAAATTTGGCCCAATGCAATGACACCAGCATAAAAGGAGAACCAGGTTATTCAACGATGCCCCTGGGACACGCCTTTGGGCCTAAAAGTAGGCTGATATGTCCTAATGGCTCTGGTGAATTTAGAGGAATAAATTTCCTGCTCACTCAGCGATCAGTTGATGGAATAAATTATTAGAGAAGATGATGATTTAGGCCTGCCTTGACATAAAGGTACCCCAACAGCTGGTATCTTTTCAAAGCTATCCCATACACTCCTCCCATAGGCGCCTCATTATGGATAAGCTGGATGTGTAATGAGATAACCGAGGCTACATGTCAAGTTTCTGGGTTTGCAGAATGAAAGAAACTAATTTGCTCTCCAATTTGAACAGATTATAATCCTTTTCCAATCTCATCACAGCCACAAGCCAGTCATCGATTATCCATCCTGCCCATAGCAGCAATTCTGAAGGTGAGTCAGGGAAACAGATCCCGCAAAACTCAGAGGGACATTTGTAGTCCGAACGGTGCCAGCCTCCACAAAAATAACAGTGACCGTGTGTGACAACAGTCGAAGGTCTGAGGTCAGCTTTTACTGACCTGGGCACAGCTCTGGGTCCTGATTTCCCAGTGAGGGAATGTCACTTCAGAGAGCCCCCGAAAAAGCGAAGCGAGCACGCTAGAGAGAACCAGAAATCGATTGTGCTGAAACTTGCTGGACATGTCTATAACTTCTGTAAGGGCCTCAGACGCTGCACTGAGGAGCAGGGGGGGAGAAACAAAAGCTCTGTTTCTAGAGTAAGGACCCGTCGAAATTCTGATCTTGATTCCACCGGTGAAAATCTGGAATAACTCCATTCCCTTCAGGGGGCTGCCCTGGATTTACACTAGTGTGAGCAGAATTTGCCCCACCTTGTTTACCTTGGGCTAGATTGTGCAACCATTACTCATGTGGAGAAGCGCTTAGTCACTCAGATAGACCCATTGGTTTGAGGGAGTCTATTTGCATGAGTAAGGGCTCCATGGTTTGGCCCCTTGGTCCCACAGGCCAGGGATAGGCAACTTTGTGGAATTTGTATATGGGTCGTATGTGTTCACTAACGTGCTGGATTCAGACAGTCTTGTGTGTTGCTTGCGCTCTTGGAGCCTTGCGTGGGCCCCCGTTACTGCAGTATCTGAATGCCTCCCAGTCTTCAATGCATTTATCCTCACAACCTCCCTGAGAGACGGAGCAGTGCCGTTCTCTGTGTTTTACAGAGGGGGAGCTGAGGCACGGAGAGGCTAAGGACAAATGTCATCCCCATGCAGTAGAAAGAGAGACCGGACTGGTGGTTGCAAGCCTGCAGCCCCAGCCTGATATTTGTGGTTGTGAACAGCAAAGGAGTTTTTTCAAAGGCGCCTAGAGAGACCTTTTTTTAAAGCTGCCCGATGTTTTGTACTAGCAAAGAAAGGCAACTTGGTGGCGAGGGGCTCAGTTCAGAACCTTCTGTTGGTCTGTTCAATGAGATGGCACCTTGCGCTGGATGAAGTGCCCCGCAGGACGTTGAGGTCCTCCCATCTTAGACGCAACGTGCGCCTGCGCCCCATCCTCCCATGTAATGGGATCTAGTCACCTGGCCTGTCAAAGTCCCATGGTTTAGGCAGTGTAAAGCAGGAACAGGCAGGAGGCCAGATCCTCATCCAGTCCTAGTGGGCTCAGGACTGAAGAAGGCCCAAGGTTTGGGCCCCTGGTCTTAGTTCACTTGGGCCATTAGCCCCAAGGACAGCGCGGTAGATCAATTACATTCATCCTGGAGGGTCTAGTGTGACCCACCTTCTGCCCTCCAGGGAAAATGCATAAGGCCCCATTGAGCTAACTGCAGCCCCTGCTCCTTTGTGGCATGGGGGGAAGTATTCCTTCCCCCCACCCCCAATCCCTTGTGACGTCTGCCCCATGTCCAGCCTAAATATTGAGGCTGGGCAGATGGCTGGTTCCAAAAAAACCCACTGCAAGGTTGCTGGGAACTAGGGTGTTCAGCATATCACAGGCAAAGCTCCTATTGACTTCAAAGGTACAAGAACAGTCCCCCAGCAACAGAATTAAACACGCCATTCTTCATGGCTTTGCCTCAAATGAGCAAAAGGAGTAACCTGGGTGAGGGAGCCTTTTTGACTTAACCTGCTGCCTCTTTCTGCAATTTCAATATTTCTTGACTTTAACTATAATAGATGAAGCAGCAAACATTTCTCTCTCTTGGTGAGGCTTACAAATGCCATGAAAAACACCACTCTAGTCCTAATTTCCAAGAGTTCTAAAGGTGACTTAAAATAGCATCTGCAAGCTGCGACTGAACAGCGCATCAAAGTGGGCATCCGGGCTGAGATAAAATAAAGGCATGTGGCACCATCTAACCAATTAAATCAACATTAGGATCAGCTTAGCATTTAACAAACTTCAGCATTGGTATATTCTATATAAATATCCCTCTAATTAGGGACACATTTTTAGATTCAGCTTTCTTACTGGAAGGCAGTAACATCTGTTGTGGCTTTAACTGTAACAATTAAAACAATACTCCTTAGTTGGGCATCTTGCTGGTCAGTTTCATTAAGAATTTCTGGCTATAGATGTCAGTCAGTTGGATTTAAAGAGGAAAAATACATAACCATAAGACATTTATTTTTTTATCCTTTGCAACACCACAAAATAAGCCCTCCCTCCTGCCCAGGCAGGACAACGCTGCCGATTGTCTAACATCCCTTGGGATTCCTGTGGCAATAGCTATCATCTCCCCCTCCCCTCCTTTTTCTAGTTCCTCCTTTCCCTCTCTTCCCTTCCAGCCACCTCGGCCAGTGAGCTGTACCTTTGACAATCCACCGGCAGCACAGAAATAAATTCCCTCTGGGGATTGCACATACAGTTTATTTTTCACATTAGGCTCCTGTCTTTCCAGAGGTGGGGACAGACATGCCTCCTAGAAATCACGGGAAAAACATACACTGGAGACAGAGAGGCCTTTGCGAACTCCAAGCAATAAGGAGGTGGAGAGGTGGGGAGAACAGCTCTGACACTGTTAGGCTATTTTTGTATTCCCCCAGAGGCTCCCTTTGACCAAATTTCCAAATTGGCTGTTTTTTATTAATGGATTAAACTCTAATTATCTCAGCATCAACCTAGGGTTCTTATTCAATTCCTCCACCTTCCCTTCTCCCCTCCCCCCAATTGCTGTCTGACTTCTTAACACCAGGGCTGAATACTTGTTCACTGATGCTTTGAATATTTGTTACAACTGAATTTTTTATTATATATATATATATATATATAAAAAACATCTCATCCGGCATCTAGGTAGCGCAGCTGAATAATCCCCTCTAAGTCAGTGAGTTTCTTTAAGAGTTCACCTCTGGAGCCTAAAACGTCAGACTGTTTCATATTTATCTCTTACCGTTGTGTTGGGAGACATCAACAGGATCCTCAGCAGTTCACTTCCTAGGTTGCTGCTTCTCCACAAGAGCAGCTGTGGTCCAGACTGTCCCAGCGCAGGGTAATGAATGAGCAGCACTTCTTCCTTCCTGGGAATGTCTCCCTGAGCTGCTGACATCTGATCTCAGGCTCTCCGCCTGTGCCAGCCCCTCCTCCTTTTCCTTCCCCTCAGTGTTAGCAGCTCAGTGTGTGTGTTAGTTACCAAGATACGGTTCTACAGGCTTAGCTAGCCTGGCTCTTCCCCAAAGCAGAGTGAGGCAAACTCAGTGAGCGTCTGTTTGTTAAAGGGACAGCGCTTCTTCCAAGGAAATCAGCAGCTGAAGGTTCAGGATATGAGCCCGTTTTCTCTTTCATCCTTGTACCGTGATTGTCCCCTGAATGCAGTTCTGGAGATGGCCCATAAACGCCTATTCTGATCTGATTCGCAGTCACCTGATAGTGCTTTTATTGGCTTTAACCCGCTGCCCTTTACAAGTTCAGAAACACACACACGTTCTTGGGCAAAATCACAGGCATGTGGCTTGGCTTTTCTGTGGCACTTTACAGACATTAGCCAGTTAAAGCCCCCCACCCCTTAGGCAGATCAGTGTCTCTGACCCCATCTTATCGAGAGGGGAAGTGAAGTACAGAGACTTATCCAAGGCCAACCAGACAGTCCCCACATCTCCTGGCCCAGTCCTGTGGTTTAACCCCACCCTCAAACATGCTGGCCTTTGTGCTTTTCTTAAAAGGGACCAGTATATGTGACATCTCTAGGTCCACTGTTGGCATTTTTATCCATGTATATAGCACTGAAAAAAAGAGCAGGGGAGAGAGCACTGCAGAAACGGGCAACCGGCCCTTATCTCCTGTCCCTTCCCCAGCATCTTTGACTTCTACTGTGGACCGTGTGGTTAAGGCACTGGTCTGAGATCCAGGTAGTTCCCAGCTCTGTCACAGCCCTCTGGAGTGACAAGCCACTGAGCCTCTGAGAGCCTCCGCTCCTGATCCCCAGAATGGGGATGGGAGACAGTGCGCTGACACTGCAGTGAGGGGGACTATGGAAATGCCTTCATTTCATGGCTAGAAAGCGTGGCTCAGGCATAATTTTTTTGGGCCCAGTACAAACGTGTAACACGGGGGGGCGGCAGTCCCACACACGTGCCACAGTCCCTCATCCCATACATACAATCTTATGAGCCATGAAAAATGTTTTCCTCATGGTAATGGGAGTTACAGCCCAAGCCGGGCCTCCCAGGGCTTTCGGGCTCTGGTAAAATGTACCCTCCCCCCCCATGTGGGGGCTCTGCTAGAAAGACAAGTGAAGCAGGTAGAGTGCATTTCTAAAATCAAAATGGTAAGACGGGCGGTCCAGATTTCCTGATTGAGGGCCAATGTAAAATGGGCTGGTGTGATCTCAAAAGTTTATGGTAGGGGAAAACGTTCGTCTCACTGACAGTTCAGATGGAAAAGCATGCCCCTAGAATGCTGACACATCGCAAGCTTCAGAGGCCAGGGGATACGTGGTTTAAGCTGCAAACTCCAAAGCATTAAGATATTGGCCTGTTCGGTTCCATTCCTGGTTTGCTACCACCCTGATAGCAAACTCTTTAATGGGAAACTTCCCTTTTAACTCCGTCCTGTGACTTTTATTTCCCTTCAGTAGGTTTCATGACTCAGCAGCACAGATGGATCGATCCCTCACAGTCTTCAGCATCAAATCTGTTTATTGCTCTGGAGGCTGTTTTCCCCCCAGAAGCCTATTTGCTTTATAGCAGCCAGAGCTCTTCCTTTAAACCCTGCCTCCACAGTGCAGAATCGCGTCACCTGCAGCGTGGAGGTAGAAGAGTAGCAAAAATAGATCCATTAATTTTAAACTTGGGAGAAGCGTGTGGCTTAAAAAAAAAAAAAGTAAAAAGGCCAAAAAATGTGAATTCAAGAATTCTTTAAGACTTAGGACCCGATTTACTCCTGTACTGGAGGAAAATAGTGGTGTGAATCAGGCTCTTAATGTAAAATTCACGTTCGCTCTTGCATGCCTTCCCAAGAAGTGTTGTGGTGGCTGAATGTACGGCTTGGATGCTCACTCGCGCTTGTGAGTGTGAGTGAGCGAGAGATGCCACTGCATGAATTCTCCCTTCTGTGTGTGCATATGCATGAACGAAGTTGCACGGCACATTAAGTCTTTGCTTGCACGCAAGCTGTCCTGGACTGATCAGATACCATGAAGGGAGGATGGGGACTGGTCTGCTGAATGCGTACATAATGTTCCAGTCTTCATTTTGATAATCAAATGGTGACTTTCCCTCTGAGGAACGTGCGGTTTTCTAGATCTGAAGGTTTTATAACTTTTTCACAGCATTTTGTCAGAGACAATCTGTGCAATGCTTAGCACTGCAAAGACAAGAGGGGTCGGAGCTTGGGAGGGGTGTTTAAGATACTACAAATACAAATGATGATTAATGATTAAAAATATTGATATTGCCAACAGCCTGACTGGTTAATGTGAGTGGAGGATAATAAGTGGGGCCCAGCCTCTCAACATTTGATGCATCAAACATTTAAAGACCTCTACATTTCATGCCCAATAATCTGACCCTGGACCATCAGCAAATTACCATAGTGCTGGTTACATGGGGAAAAAAAACACCTAGCTGGCTAGATGTGGCGGAGTGTCTGGCAGTTTCTCTGCCAGTCGCTGTCATTTAAATGCCCATCCAACAGCATGTGGAAGTATAAATATTAATACGTCTTGGGCTTTTAAATCCTTGTGCCTGCTGAGAGCCGAGAGCCTTTTTAGTGTGCAATAGAGAAGTCCAATTTACCAGAGAGCCTTTGAACCAGGGATGCAACCAATTAACTAGGTGCTAGAGTTAAAAGAAAATGTCAAAAGCCCCCTATGCATGGGAGGGGAATCCCTGGCCTATGCATGCACCTACTGAAAACAACTGATGACTCTGAATACAGGATGTGAGTAAGAACGAGGAAGAGTTGATCTAGGTTACATTCTGACAGCAGATTGAGCACTGTTCAAATGGTAATTTTCTCCTCCATCCTTGTTAGCCCCCAGCACAGCCGACCCAGAGACAGAAGTGGGAAGTAAAGGTCTGGAACTTGAAAGCATTGGAGGTGTTGATCTGTTCCCACCTTCTCAGAGAAGTCGAGGAGCTCTCTGCTTCCTCACCTTGCTTATACTTCTTCTGAGCCTTTTCACATATCTTATTTCCCCCCCTTCCCCTTTTTTGTCATGTTGCCCTGATTTCCTAGTAATTAGATCAAGAACAGACACCTGCTCTTGGTTCTACAGAGAACTAAATACCACCAAGAGTTTTTAGGACACCACCACCTCTTTCTTCAGCTAGCCGTGCTGGAGGTGATGACTCATTTCCTGGCTAGGGTCTGGGGCACCTGCCCCTCTCTCTTGAAGACCCGTCTGAGGAATATAATACAGCGAGAGAAGAACCCAAGAGATCACCAAAATCTTTGGGGCAAAAACACACTTGAGGTTGGACAAGATTCGGGTCTCTGTTGCACCAAGAACTGACTTTGGAAAGTCGGTGGGGTTACAAAGGTGTAACTGAGTGCAGGATGAACGTCTATCCCTACTGCAAAGCAGGTGCCGGCACTGAAATTACATCAGCCATGCTCGTGTTAGAAAATTCTACAATCTTGGTCCCAAACGGTAGCAGGCTCCAATGCTGTGCCCACATGGTATGGTTTCTGGTAAGATAGCATGGTGCATTTCTGAAGCAGGAACTGAGGCCTATACCTAGCTGGCCATTAGGTACATTAGCTGAATCATCGGGATGTTTTCCTGCTGTAGCTCTCGAAGCAGCAGCTACGACAGGGGTTATACAGGCAGCCTAAGCTGGGAGCCGACTGCTGCTCCACCCCCTAGCCCATGTCACCTCATGTGCAGGAATCCAACTCTCTGCTCCGAAGCTATCCGTCTCCAGTTTCCATGGTTACGCAACAGTTTAACTTTCCCCCATCGCAGAGCCCTGGGTCTCCATGTGATGCAAAGGCACAGAGCCAGGACACAGCTGGTTGGCTGCATCGTATTCAGATGCCTCACAAGACACCACCTTTATGCAACGCACATAGTGTAGAGCAACCTTTATCGCCTGGCTTTCCTGGAGCGAGGAGCAGAGTGTGACTAGTAGCTAGAGCAGAGGCCTAAGGGTCCAGACCCCACCACTAACTTGCTGTGACAAGGCACTTAACTGCTCTCCGCCGCAGTTTACCAGCCCCAAATGGGGATAATGTGAACAAAGGGGCAATGGTTGCAATTCACTAGTCCTCACTTAGCCCCAAACTACCAAACACCGCTGTAGGGGATAATGGACATCTTCCCATTGTACTTAGAAGGGGAACCCTGCAATCCCCAGACATACTACATAAGGGCACCTGGGAGAAGTGCCAGTTTTCCAGTAGCAGCCACTGTGTTACTCCCAGTGCTGTGAAGCCACTTAAGGGCGGTAATGTGTGGTCTGTGAAGCACTCAGATCACGGGCTGAGAGGCGCTCAGTATCTTAAGATCTGCTATGCTGGGTCCTATGATCTCTCCTTTTGCCCTCTCCCGCTTGCAGTGGGGGCTGCTGTCTTTATAATTTCATCTTTATAATTGCGTCTGCCCTCTCCCCCATCTCCCTATAGCATTCAGTGACTGCAGCAGGCACTTGTAGGGATGCAGTAAATGATCTCCCCTGGGTAAATCAAACACAGGCGCCAAAAGCCATGTTTCATTACATGCAAGGTGACAGCGTAACCCCGTGAGAGACCCCTGAGCGGTTCTTCGGGGTCATGATGTGCTAATGGAAGAAAATTGCCCTTGGGGGGGCAACACATTTGATTTAACAGTTGAAGGCTATAGGTCACGCATGAGTTCCCTGCGGCCAAAGGGCTGAATTAGATGCTAAAACCTGGCGATTTGCTAGTGACTAACTGAAGCAAGGGGCTAAAGGAAGGGCTTGTTGCTGATCAAATATGCTGAGATCTCAACATTGCTGCAAGGGCTTGCTGCTCTCCTGGTTATACGTGGGGAGGGAAGGAGACTGGCTCAAAATCCTCTCTCGTATTCAAAGAAGTGGCTGCTGCATCACTTGGGCCCACGTGGAAAGGAAATGGTGCTGCGTAGTGTAACAATCAGGGGCCACTTCCAGCATGTTGCATCACTAAATGATTCACAAGTCCCGTGTGTAAAACAGGAAGCACTTATTTAGCACAGGTATCTGTCACATGGACTCTCTGCTCCATGTTGGTATCTATGGATATCCAGAGTCAATCTTGAGACTGTGGGGGAAAAAAAATCCCTAGGGCAAAGCCTGGTTCTCCTCTTACTTACATTAATGTAAATCTAATGAGACGCACCAGCATAAACAGCTGCTGAATGAGGGCCAGAGCCTACAGCAATGCTGTATGTGACTGGTGCACCGAATAACCAGTGCTATCAGACCCCGCTTCCAGCCCCGCTCTGGTCCTTCTTGGGAAAGCGTCAAAGCCTGAGGAAAACCTGTGCCCACCCCGATAATTTACCCCCTGCTCCTAGGCTTTTTGTTCATACAGGGCCTGAACCGAAGGCAGTGGAAAGACCCTCACTGACTTCAGTGGGTTTTGGCTCAGACCTGAATAGGGCCAGATTCTCCAATGCACTAAGCACCTTCCGGTACCGCTCCAGATGGGGTAAGAGGAATTGAGGGTGCACAGCACTTCGCAGGATTGGGACCGTATACGGGGCTGTAAGCAGGACGCAGGTGGAGGAGGTGGGTGGCTCTGAAACAGCGGGGATGGAAGCGACGACTGTCGTTCTTCGTCCTTGCACTAAAATGGGGTCCATTTGTCAGACGATGGAGAAATGGACACCTCAGCTCAATGCATTACTTATAGGGGCCATGCAACACCAGCTGAGAGCTGGATTTCAAGGACAGCCTTTTATGGCAAAAGCCTCAGCTTCACATTGGCTGCGCTGGCTCTGGACCCTGCCAGTTTTGTCTGCAGGGCAAGGTGAGCTGTGGGTGCTTCACAATAGCGGAGGTGCAGGACAGTCGGACTGAGTGATCCTGCCAGAAGCAATTTTTCCCCCCTGATCTGGCCCAGAGGAAAGGTAATTGTTTTGTCTCTGTGCCACCAGGACCAGAGACTTCCGCTACCTTTGTTCAGCCCTGCAAAATCTTGGGGTCTGGTTCTCTTTTTCCCTGAATCTTTGTCTAGCTAGTTACACCAGTGCAGAAGGGGTGTAATACATTCCTATTCTGAAGGGGTGGCATTTTACACGCCTTTTGCACCAGTGCAAATGACTCCATGTAATACAGGGCACTGGGAACACGGGGGCTTTGGTGTCTGAAGCTGATCATTTCATTCAGCGAAGTGACGGGTGTTGCTCTCTCAGCATCAATTTGCATTTCTCCAACAGATTCCTTTAATGGGGACATATGATTTTAGTATTAAATTTTCCAAATTACAACACCCAAGAACACAAGCCCTTCCTAGGTCACTCTGAGATTGTGTCTGATAGGCCATAGCACCTCAAATTGTCTTCCCCTTAAGGTATGTATCCGCCCATGCCTTCCCACTGAAAACATCCCCCTCCACAGGCGGCCTTATGTATTGTCTCGCAGTAGTGATATAAACTGGAATCGGAGAACCATTAGGTGATATACACACCAAAACAAAAAGACAGTCCCTGCCTCTAAAAGCTTGTGGTCTATAGATCACAAATGAGAAGTGTTAGGCTCTTACTTATATTGTCTCTCGTCTGATGTCCTAGATTTATGAGGCTGGAGTTTTTGTTGTTGCTTTTCACAGCATTTTTTTCTGTCTATAGTACTTATTCCTCCCCTCCCCTTCATAGTATCTGAACATCTTTAATACCCTGTGACCACCCCTATGAGGTAGAGAGGTGCTGTTATTCCCATTTTACAGACAGAGAAATAAAGCACGAAGAGACTAAGGCCCAGATCTTCAACGGTATTTTAGGGCACCTAAATCCCGCTGAAATCCAATGCTGTTAGGTGCCTAAGTGACTTACTTATAGGAAATCCGTGGCAGATCAGGGAACTGAATGCAGGTCTCCCAAGTATTAGGGTAATGCCCTAGCCACTGGATCATCCGTCCTCTCTGATGTTGTATAATGAAGACTTTGAGCTTGTTTCTAAACAGATGTCTAGACATCAAAAGCTCCTTCCCCTTCCATTTGAACATGGCAGGATCTAACATGCTGCCACAAACCAAAACTAAGGTGAGAACGGATTCAAGTTTTGCCTTGATAGTTAACATAGGCCCAAGCAGAACTGATCATTGGATGGAAGGCAAATAGGGCTCCCTACAGGAGAGATGGAAAACATTTGCGTTTTGGTGCAAGCTTCTCCGCTTGGGTGGACAGACTCGGGCTAGTAGTTAAAAAGCAGCTGGAGGTCTGGCCCTTTGAAGCTGCAGCTCAGGCTGGAGCTTGGGCTCTGAAGACTAGGGAGGCGGGTGGGTTTGACCCCAAGCTCCATCCTGAATTGCAACTTCAAAGTGACATCCAGACAGCTGTTTTTAGAGCACTAGCATAAGGCCTGCTAGCCTGAGTCTGTCCCCACGGCATGCGAGGCTCGCTCCAAAATGCTGCGAGACAGACCGTAGTGTGCTCTTCATGGGACCAAATCAAAGAGAGCTGTAGACTTGAAGCCAGGTAACAACACGTTGTGTACATCTAAGAACCTCTTTCCCTGAGCTAATCAGCTGCTTTTCCATAAACAATTGCTCAACCTGTTTGTTGGAACTACAAAGAAAAATGCCAGGAGGCACATTCACTTTAAGGCAAAAGAGGAAAACCCTCCAAACAAAAATCTGCTAGTGTTTTATTTAATCTTGGGTGTGCAAAGCTGCAGTTCTAGGGAAAGGTTCTTGTCACCAAAAGAAGATAGTTTCGATTTCACTATAACCCACCTGACTGAAACTGGAGTAGCTACAAAAACAAGGGACTGGTCATGACTTTATTATTTGTATTGCAGTAGCATGCAGGAGCCCTACTCAAAGATCAGGGCCCTGTTATGCCAGGAATTGCAAAAACACAGTGCATCTGCCACAGAAAGCTTCCAAATTTAGGTCCTGATTCAGCAAAGCATTTCAGCGCATGCTTGGTTAGCATGTCTTCAGCTATTACAAGCAATAACCATTTAAAGTATTAGTATCTTTTACTGCAGAAAAATAACATGCCCAAAGCAGATTTCGGCTTCCCCAAATCATACCAGGTAAAACCAGTTATTAAAAGTGATTAAGAAACCACGTGGTGGAAGCAGCTATGACCGTGATGACGACTATTTACCTGTGTTCAGGCATAATTAATACTGCAGAATCTCAGTGAGGCATGTTAAGCAAAACTGGCCTGCTTCCCGTCTTACCCAAGCCTTGTCTCACATTTAACTTCTCCTGTTCAGCCTAGTCTCTAATTAAGCCAAATGAAATCCTGAGCTGTGAACTCACAGTCAAATAATAATGACCAGCATTCCTATAATGCCTTCTAGCTGAGCACCTCCCAGCATGGTTTCAGTCTCACAACACCCTGATGCGGTAGGTTTTTATTATCCCTGCTTTAGGGAAATGAGGTTTCTTTTTCCAAAGCGACTGGTGATTTTGGGTACCTCTGTTTTGAGGGACCCCACCTGAGGTCTGAAGGAGCACCCAGGACTGCCTTGAAAGTCAGGCCACTTTACAGCGTCTCAGGACGGAAGCCAGGCATCCGAAATCCCTAGGCCCTTTGGAAATCTTGGCTAAGTGACTTGCTCAAGTTGACAGGAAGTATTTGGAGAAGTGGAACTCAGGTCTCCTTCGGCCTGTGTTAATGGCTAGGCTACACCACCCCTTTAATTTACTAGGGGAAAATAGAACGACAAAAACTCTGACATTGGGAACGGGGTTCTGGTTCTTCTCGGGTCACCGTCCTGGTTTCGCTGATTGGAAAAGATGAGTATAGTAAACAGAACACCATATTCATGGCACCCATAACTTTTCATTACTGTTCATGATTTGTATGATGCCAGAACATTGTGCATGGCACTTTCCAATACAGATAGTTTCCCTGGCCCCAATGGTTAACAAGTTAATAAGAACTAACTTTTGAAAAGCTGGAGTGTAAGTCTCGCAAGCAACCAAAGACTTTTGACTTACTTTGAGCCCTGAAGGAGGTGGTGTTGAAAGGGGAGCAGTGTGGCAGATGGAGTTCAAGCATAGCCTTAAAGAAGGCACTGAGGTTGATGGGGAAGACAGGCTCCAACTGGATATGAGCAGTTGGGGCTGAGAAAAGAGGGTGTGAACGCATAAAGGGCCAGGCTGTGAAGGGACCTTTTGCTACTTCAAATGGGGGGGCGCGGAGAGGAGGAGGAGAAAAAGGAGGTGGAAAGATAATATGGACCCTTCTATATTTTCAGCTTTATATGTTCTGATATGTCCTACCAGGACAGCCCTCAGAATCGTAGAGAAACTGTTACACGGTTGTTTTTTGTCAGTTCTGTTTGGGTTAGTGCCCAAACATTTAAAATAACCCTAGGAACAGCAATCATTAGTATATTTATAAAACCTGCCGCAAACACCCTAGAAATCCCATTACTACCCGGATTGCAAGATGAGCTGCAAAAGGGGAAACAATTTGGTTTCCTGCTATTCTCATGGTGTATTATGGAGACCTACAAGTCTCCCCATCACCACCATTTCCCCCCTTCTTGTTTTTTCTCTTTACCTTGGTAATGCTGAATCTTCTCTTCCCTGGTTTTGCTGGAGGTCTCCTTGGTAAACCTGGAGCCAGTGTCCTCAGTCAAGGGGCAGAGCTGTCCACTCTTACCCAGATCTTTTCTCCTTAGTGTTTTCGGGTGGTTTGAGTTAAATAGGCATGAAGAGAAACAAAAAGCTTTGAAACAGTGACAATTCTCCCCCTCTCAGTTGTTCAGCTTTCATGCCTGGCATCTGCATTTGTGATGTCATAGTGCTCACAGCACTTGAGAGATGGTGGGCCAGATTCTCGGATATGCTCAGCTTCCTTTGAGCCTCTTTTGGGGTACAGAGGGGATGAAATCCAGTTTTAACTACCCTGCTGGAGATACCCCGATCATTGGGGAGCCCTCAGAAAGTGTAGAGCCAGTGTAGCGGGTTCCTATGTTCCCCTTCCCACAGTCCCTGGAATAGAGTTGAAGAGGGTCTGGGAGAAAGATTGGCTGCAGTACATTGTGCGCCAGCTATAGCTATACTTAAATGGCAGATGATGCCTTAGAAACCAGCTGGCACAGATGATGCTAAACTACACCAAGGTCTGGCTTGGGGCAGGCACTCAAGACAGCAATGACAGGCTCCCTGATGCCCTCTGTCCCCTCAAGAGCCAAGTGGAGCAAATAACGTGGCCCAGTGTTTTTAAGAGAAACAAACGTAGATCAGATTTGTATTTCTACTGCAAGAGGAACAAGCAGGAAAACAGCTCCTAAATCATCCATATCCCCCCCACCCCCATGGCAAAGGAGGGAAATGACCCTAAAGGAACTATCTTTATCCTCTAGCGTAGCTACATTCCTTAATACAATGTTTTATATTGAATTATTATAATTCATGGTTCAGCTGGTTAGTTTTTTCAATAAGCTGTGTCACCCTCTATTTTCTGCTGGCTCACTGGGCACGGTCTCAGTGAACGCAGGACTACAGGTGAGCGTGTCCTTAAGTTCAAATGGTCAGAAAGGACAGTCTCACAGTGGGTTGTAACTCATCTTAATTGCATGTTTTGGGGAGTGTAGGGAGTGCAGTAGATGGTTTATGTACGTTTTGAAAAAGGCTGCTCTGGCTGAAGCACTGACTCTTCTCTTTGGTATGTGCAACAAAAAATGAGATTTAAGTCTAAGAATTGTCTGCAGCTTGACTTGTCACCAATCAAATAACGAGTGTACTAAAAGCAACAAACTTGGAGCGGGGTCTGTGACTTGCTGTGATATGCGTTAATGCAGACAAATGCATGTACTTCCTAAAATGACTTGTCCTTCCTCCTTCCACATTAGAATTTTAAAAGTCAGACCGTTGCAAAATCTATTTTTATATCGTCAAGCATAGGCTCTTCTGAAAATCAACACTCTTTTATGACGGAGTGAGAGAGGGGGAGGGGATTAGAATTTCTAAACCCCTTCACGCACACAAACTATAAATGAGAATTTCTTTGAGGGCTTGCAGTTCTGTTCTTAACTTACAATGCTAGCAGAATAAAATACCATGGTTCTCGTTTTAGCTACAAGAGGTGTTAGAAATGAATGCCTACTCACGTTTAATATTAGCTTATATGGCACACAACTCTTTCAGCAGTACATGACAGCATGATACTGGCAACAGGAGTGTTATACAGCAGCGTCAAAAGAAAACTAGACACAAATGTCAGTATTCGTACAACTTGACAAAGCTCCCTACTTTGAAATAAAATTAAACAAAAGTGTCCTTGATTCAACGAAGTTTGAAAACGTTCAGTTCTGTCAAAGCCATGTCCACATACGTCACTCATGCTGGGGCTCCTACGTCTGTCTTCAGGCTTTGGTGATGTATCCTTCTCTGATAAGGAAGTCATAGATTTTCCTGGTTTTGTTCACATCGATCTTGATGAGTGCTCTGGCCTGGGCTAGTCTCAAGCCTCCTTGCTTGTTACACTCATTCATTAAAGCAGCTTTATATTCTAAATAGGCTCCAGGGACCAATCTCACCATCTGACAGAGCTGGAAGACAAAGGCGACGTTAATAAACATTAACATCTGTCACACTTGCTTGCCTTGCAATACCTGTTGGGGGATGGGGCGGGGGAATGACAACCAAAAACATACTTTCTTTTTCCCCCATGGGAAAAAATTGGCAATTGCAAGTGAGTCCAACCCACAAGTAATAAGAGGAAGACTTTGTTGAGAGGAGTGCATTCCTGCTGGCTGCTGCTTTAGAAAGCATTCTTTACTGAAAATACACTAGGGAGATGAGAGCAGGAACCTAGTGTTGCAGAAATGTGTGTTGACATCCAGCATGGGTGGCTGTCCTGCGCAGACCAAGGGAAGTGCATATGCCGAAGGGACTCTCAACCACGAATTCAGCACACTGGACAAATGCCAGACAGGGCAGCTGTCTATTAATCCCTTACAGACTAAGGCTTTTATTTTTTAATACCTTTTTATAAAAGCAGCTACATATACAGCATTTGCCGTCTCTTGCACTTTAGGGCAGGAAGGTTATGCAGAGCGACATTATCCAGAGCGACATTATACGTTTGACAACAACGGAGTTCATTTAAGGAGACAATCTCTACTCTTTCCTGCAGATTGAAAACATTGATTCCAAAAAGCTCTCGGGTTCTGTTGTTAAGACAGGAAAGGTCCCATGTGGCTCCCAAATATGGGCTCTCTCCTTGGCTCTGTGCTGTAATGATACCATTTCATTACTGGCTGCCTCTTTCTTTTTAATAAGGAAGTGCTCAGTGACTGAATCAAATTGATAGAAATCAGCTGAGACACAAGGTCTTAGTGAAAGAGACCTTCTCTGAACTCTGCAGACAAGGAAATCCGATTCTCCTGTGAGCTAATGTCTGGACACAATTACTTGTAAGCTGAATGGAGCCAGAAATACCATGTCCAATGGTGAAGTTGTGATCTGATTTTCATGACTGCTAGAGCCAATGAAGGGAAAACACGGTTGATTTCTGAAGCGGAAAGAGGAAAGACACTCAAATTCATCTAGTACATGTCAAATAAATGTATCGACATTTGCTCCTTGGCAGAATTTGTGGCAAGATGAAGACCTTGTTTCTATTTTCTTCCTTCATGTCAAGGCCACCATCTTCTACTTCAAGGACGGGACTCCCTGGGAATCTTCCAGTGCTGCTTTTAATTAGTCAGATAAGTCAAAGTCTCTCATAGGAATTGGGAGATGAATCATAGCATTCCACACGGTAGTGCAGAAATCTGTTAGTAGGCCAAGCTAACAAACAGCCTCCTAAAGAAGGCCAAATTCTACTCTCTGAAATGTGCTCACTGAAGTTAATAGGAGCCTAGTATGCACACCCAAGAGCAGAAATTGAGGTTGATTGAGGTTTGGTGCTATAGCCTGAGCTGGCTGAACTATTTAAAAAAACCCATTGGTAGGGGTGAGTGGTGATTCCTTTTGGGCTCGCTAAGAAATCTTTAGCCCATTTAAAAACAAATATTCCTTAAGAAAAAGTTGCTCTTTTCCGTGATCATAAAGCCAGAGTGAAGTAAGGGATGTCACACTCCAGACATTCTAATGTAGCCACTTCCCCAGGGTTCCTCACTACAACAAACCCATTTGCTATATCCATATCGCAGGTTGTAGCAACTGAGATTGGGCGGCTCACAAAGGCTTGTAAGGCTAAGGCGGCTAAACTAGACTGTGTCTGAAGATAAAGAGTTGCATGCTGGTGGTCTGCGCATTCATTTCCACTCCTCTCCTTACCTCTTTCTCCTTCTCGTTCAGTTTCTCTGTGCCTGGGAGACCCGTGAGGTTCAGTGGGGGGGCGCTCCGTCTACCTATGGAAATAAGGAAAGCAATGTTCAAAGCCTAGGATGATAGTTTGGAGGCGCAGTTTCTCCAGTTGTCTCAAAAGGCAGATACCAATGATGTTAACC
The DNA here is from genome assembly GCA_007922155.1 of Mesoclemmys tuberculata. Classification (NCBI taxonomy): domain Eukaryota; kingdom Metazoa; phylum Chordata; order Testudines; family Chelidae; genus Mesoclemmys; species Mesoclemmys tuberculata. Next base: position 14,283,172 of record ML675623.1, read on the forward strand.
CAGTAAAATCCAAGCGTTTGTGGACGATTATTTAGGGCTCAGCTTCAAAGCTGCCCTAGTTTAATTAAAGATGTGGGTTTTTGAATTGATTTAGTTAAAATGCCTGTGAATACTTAACTTGATTTAACTGCAACTGTTTTTTAAGATAAGTTGATCCCTTTAAATCCTAAACTAACATACAGTTCACAGCATGTGTGAAACAGGAATTTTATAGGAAACTGCCAGGATTGTTACCTTTTTACTGAGAAACTTAATGGTCTATCTTCCCCCCTAATAGTGCAATATGTATAAAGTGTAACTGCAAATGAATGCCTATTGAAAGCAAAGCAGCCAAATGGAAAAGTTCCAGAATAAGCAGTTGAAATGCTAAGCAAAAATACAGTATATTCCATTGTTTGCACTGTTGGTCCCAGGATATTAGAGAGACAAGGTGGGTGAGAGAATATCCTTTATTGGACCAACTTCTGCTGGTGAAAGAGACAAGCTTTTGAGCAACTCTGAGCTGCTCTACACGTCAGACTTCAGGTCAGTGTCTGCATTTTTTATATATAAAAAAATTGAAATTTTCTTTTGGGAGGGAGACAGCAGAAAGAGTTAAGGGCCAGATTTTCCAAGGTATTTGGTTCCGAAAGAAGCACACAGGTGCCTAGTGGATTTTCAAAAGTGTCTGGGTGAAATTTCAACTCCTCCTGGTATCACCAATGTGAGTGTCACTATTAGGGTACACGTCAGAATTTCAGTTTTTTCGATTTGATTTCCTTAAAAGCCTAGACAGTCAGGGAATTGCTAGTATGTGATCATGCAACTAAAGAGGGCATCATAGTGAGTAGGCACAAGGAGGCTGAATTACGGTTGCACGGGTAACCTTCGTTTTGGCATTTCCTAACTTCTGTGTGGAAGATTCACACTCCAGCTCACTATGAATTGAGGCTTGGTCTACACTACCAACTTATGTCAGTATAACTACATCCCTCAGGCATGTGGAAAATCCAGACCTGCACCCCCAGTGTAGACAGCATTATGTTGATGTGAGAGCTTCTTCCGTTGATATAGCTACTGCCTCTCGAGGAAGCAGAGCACCTATGCTGGTGGGAGCAGCTCTGCTGTCGGCGTAGGCAGATCTACACTAAGCACTACAGTGGCGCAGCTGCACCACTGCAGCGCTGTAAGTGTTGACAAGCCCCTAAGACTTTTATTATAGCTCCATCATAGAAAATAATTACCTGAATTTGAAGCAACTGGTATTGTGGGACTCAGGCCAGAATCACTGCAAGGAAATGAAATTTCAAATTAACTATGCACTGTATAAGAGCAACCGGAAAAGCTGGCCTCTACACTGCTTCTCCCCATCTTGTAACAATTGGAACAGCAAACCTGCATAGCCCAGAGATGAAGCTTAGCAACTCACATATACTAGCCTGATCATTGAAGTCAATGGTATTTCCAGGTGTTCAGCACTTTCCAGTACTGGCCTGGCAGTAAAGACCAAAGATGGAGACCCGTAAAAAGAGGAGAAGGACACTATATTTCTGTTGATGGGGACGAAACTGTCCCCAGCTGAAGATAAAGGGAAAGTATGGCCCTTTTTCTATACTATATTCTTAGACAGTACAGGATGCAAGTTGTACAGGATGCACATTTCCTTCCTTTGCACTGTAGCTTTTGTTCACAGCCCCAGTTTAGTTTAGATGGCATATTGGTAAAGCTGCTGCTTCTAACATCACACTGCAAGAAAGTGTGATCCATGCTCTCATTAATTCCCTGCAATGGCTTTAAAAGGAGCGGTTCAGTCTGCAATGAGATAAATAATGTGGTCAAGTTTTCTAAAAAATAATCAGAATCCAGGTTACTGGATATTTCTGAACCCTGCCTAGTCTCTCTTACTTTGTTTGAAACTTAAACAAGCACTCTTCCCATTTCTCGGAATGAAAGACTATTCCCCTCTCCCACAACACACTCATCTCAGAAACACATTTGTCATTGCCAATAAACAGAAATGTTTCCACATCTGTTCAATTAAAGTCTGTGCATGGAAAAGGCCTAATCTTACTGTCACCGTACATGTCAGCTTGTCGACTGAGCCACTGCTGGCAGGCGCTGCTGTCCTGGATGTACTGGAGAACTTCGGAAAGCATGGTCCGCTTTAGGCGCGCCTCCTCTCGCGTCTTCTTAAGGTGATCGTAAGTTCTCGCACCTACAGCACACAGGCACCGCGTTCTAACAGGCTGTGCTGAACCAGAATTCTCCCCCTTACTTCAGGAGATGGGGGGCAATTCATTTCCTAATATTGGGCCACCCTTACTCAAGTGAGTGAGTCCAAATGATTTCAGTGGGTCTATTTGTGGATGTGGATTCCGAATCTGTTCCTTTACAATTATATTTAATTTCAGGGAAAAATAAGTTTCTGTAATCACACTTCTAGGCCTGACTGGGATTTTTAACAAATCTGATTCCTTCCCTCACGTTCTTCCCCCATTGGTAGATATAGTGCAGCTGCCCTGCCCTGCCCTCCCCCCCCCACTGGAAAGCGCTATGGCTATTGAGCTACCATACTATTGCTTTGACAGCTTTTTGGAGTGATGACTATGTTGAGCTTTGCTCAATGGTGCATTCACCAAGCTATCCATCAACTCAAAATAGTCCTATAAAACCACTGCTGTCCTGATACATTATTAATAAAAGACTCTTTTAGCTAAAGAGTGAGTCACACACATTTAAAAACAACCATCTTCTCATTGAACACATCCTAAACATAACTTAAGCATCCCTCACAACCCTGACTAATGATAATAGGCTGAATAATCTACCTTGTACTTACTACAGAAATTAGTGATTCCTGCCATCCTGTATTCCTGTAGACGCTTTATTTCCCTTCGCAGTTCAAATTCCACTGGTGTTTTTCCCCCAATAGTAAGGAGCAGAGAAATCCAGAAAACAAATGTGGATAAATGCTGCTGTTAGTAAACATTGTGGCCCTTGGAAGACTGACATTCCTTACTCGTCTGCAGTTCAGTCACTGAAGTGTAGAGCCACAGATAGTGTTCGCTTTTGGGCACCAGCCCGTCTGCGATCTTGAGCTAGCAGAATCAACCAATTACTGTATGTGGTATGACATCCTCTGACTACAACTCAGCTTTAGTTTTTAAGACCATTTCTAAACTATTTGTTCAGGGAAGCTATTTTAGCTGCTTCTTCTGCCCTCTATTGAGAAGCCAAATGATGCTACTATGTGGGACTCTTATAAGACACTTAACTAACAGGATTGTGGTGATTGTTAAATGTTTGTAAAGTAGGAATATCCCCAGTTCACAGGTAAATAAATTTTATAGAGAATGTAGGGTCCGACTTTGTTCACACGGACATCAACAAGAGCAGGACTGAGCGGTAAGTAACTCTGGTCACTGAGGGATGCTGTAAAAATGAAGACTGGAACTTGACAGACACTAGGTTTTCAAATGATGCCTCTCTGCAATGGGGGATGGAGGGGCCCAGTGTTTGGAAATCTATCCTGTGTTTTGTTGTGTTAAATTAGCTAGCTATCTGCCTTACATTATCCTACATTGCCTCTGATCCATGATTTTAATTACTGGACTGTCTCTAAGATGTTTCCTGGCTTGCATCCCTTTTCTCTGTGGTCAGTTCAGTAGTACAGTTAAGCTAACTGCCTTTTATCCCTCCTTCAGGGATACTTTCAGGGATGTAGATTTAATTATGCAGCTTCCCAGTGTCAGTTTGTTTACAATAAGTAAAAAGTTTGTTTGGCTTAAATTAGTGCCTGGATATTGTTCAGGAGCTTGATATAATGATTGTGTACCCTTGGCTAGATCAAAGGGTGCTCAGATTAAATAAAAAGGCCTCACTCTTGCTAAAAAGACAATGGGACTGGGTGCTAGAGTCAATACCCCCGAAAAGTGCGAAGATTTGTAGAAGACCCTAGCTTAGCATCTGTCTGTGTTCTGAAACACAGCCACATCTGGCGTGAAACAGTATGGCTGTTCACATGTTGCTTTGTGCTTGCTAATGAAGAGTAATTGTCTCCCAACGAAGCAACAGAATTTAGGTGAGCAGGATGCAACTACCCACACTGGAATTTGACTAGGACACCAAAACATGCAGAGATGCATGCTATAATTACGGAAAAATAATTTGGACAATTAGATGATGGAACAGTTTGAAACAATTTAAAGTGAGGCACTTAATGGAGGCCGTACTATATAATTACGTACTAGCTAAGACAGCACATGTATCTTATAGAATATATAATTAACTGCTGACCTAACCCCAATATAGACTTAGGTCATAGGGATTTTACTCTTTCTATGGTACAGTGTGGTAGTACATGAACAGTGCTCTTCTCATGCAGAGGACTAGATAAGTTAGCACAGGACATATCAAACAGTACATTCAAATATAACTCAATCAACTACACACCTATAAGAACTGAAACTTAGTATACCCACCTAGGGCCATATTTATTTTATGTGAGGTAGCTGAGTGGAAGGGGAGAAGGAAAAGCAATTACCTGTACAATAACTATTTAGAGAAGGCCACTGACAGCTAATATAACAACCTGCTGCCCACTTACATGCTTACTCTCATTTAACAGCTTAAACATGAACAAAAGTAAAGTAAAAAAAAAACAAAACAAACCTACATGCATGGCTTTCAATGAACTTGTCATGCTCAACTGGGCCTAAAATTCTTGCAAATCGTCGCATTGTTTCATAAAGATCTTGGACCTCCTTTGGGTATCGTCTCTCCACAACTGCAAAAAAGAAAAGCGACCACAGTGAGCAATATCCTTTTCTCTGGGTAGGGAAATGGGGAGAGCTATGTATTGGGGGGGGGAACAGACATTCATATGATAACTGGTAATAGTTCCCTTTACTTGATACAAGTTCACACATCATTAGGGACAAATGTGTGTGATTGGGGGGGTAGGTCTACATATTTGGCCAACATATTCCTACTGGTTGTAATTGATATGGTGGTAAAATATGCCACAGGATCCTAATCCCCATTAAAAATCCTACTGGTTTTACCACCAAGGCAGCTAAATTCCCTACTGTAGGCATGGCCTGTGTGTGTGTAAAAGGGCCCGATTAGACTGTGGCCCCAAAGTAGTGGTGTAATATTAATGGAACCATGGAACATGTAACTATCATAATTGTTTTTGAAAAGGACAAAGTTAACAGCACATCTGATATTACTTTTGGTGAGAGGGAGCATAAATCCCACCAATAAATAGACTAAAGGAATCTAAACAGATCGCCATGACCTGTAATCCCTTATGGGTCCAAATTTGATTTACTCCCTGTGGTGACAAAATTACAAACTAAGTGACACAGAATGATATGGTGCCCACAACTCGCAATTCTAAGTCCTAATGTATGATAACTAAGTGTTGACTGACACTATCTTGGACGTAGTATGAACAAACCATTCTATAGTATGCACTGCGAACACCTACCATTCAAAGTCCATCTCTGGCTTGAGCCATTTTAAAACAAAAAGCTGTATTGAAAACTTACTCTGAAATTTTCTGAGGTTGATGAGGCCATGGTCTCTTATAATTCTATAATTAAGAAGAAAAAATAGTAATATTGACTTTTTACTTTAATGTGCAGATACAAACTTCAAAGGGGTTCTGGTAACATTTATACAATTTTTCACAAGTTCTAACTCTCTATAAACATGGAATACATAATATTTTATAAATGATTAGTCAGCATATGTTAGGAATGGCCTTGTTCATTACCATGAGTCCCACTGTACTGTGCTCAAAGAGGACTAAAACCTCTCTAAAAAATCTAAAGTATCTTTCCTAGAAACAAATGTAATGTCTCTTTTAACATCTTATGTCCTGCCTCTCCAAGGCTAGAAGCAAGACCCACAGGAACAGGAGGAGGAAACATTTGGCCAGCTTGATTTTAAAAAACAAAACGAAACACAGCGGCTGTTTTAAAGCCACTCGCAAGTTTGTAATGTTCGAATAAGCCCCCCAAAAAATTAAATTAGTGGGCAGACGGCAGGTGAGTTGGTCACAGGCGCATGATAAATATATTTGTCACAGGGCTCTGCAATTATCACACGGATCTTGTCTCTACATGTGTTTATTTTAGATATACACAACTCTTGCGAGTGACAGGTGCTCAAAAAGCTAGCTAATTTGGTTAGGCAAGGTTGTGGCTGAACTTTAATCTATGAAACCTGTTATTTTCTCTGTCTACATAAGCTGCACAAGTGTGTTTTTTCCATCCCAAATAGAACAGGATTTAATAGGCTTCGTGACAGTAACATTAGCAGTTTTGTGTTCTTTTAGGGTTTTGTTCCGCTTCGTCTATTACTACCTTAACAGCCACTGACACCAATGTGAGTTACACAACTATAGGAGGTTAAGACATCTCTTTTTTAATAAGCCACTTTGTGTATCATCATGTAGTTTATACGACATATAGAGAGAGATTTTTAATTGGGAGGAGGAAGGGCTGCTCTAACTGAGTCAACTGCCCTTCAAAAACAAATGTTGTGTTGACCTTTTATTCTGGGAGGAAAAATGGACAAGTCTTGCTCCAAACTTGCTAATAATCTTGGCCCTGGCAACAAAAGAGCAGGATGAATAACATACAAAAATCGAACCAAGTATTTGAGAGAGTGCAAAATGCAAATAAATGAACAGCTTCACTGAATAATTCTAAAGAGTCATAACATCTGTGGAGTGAAGTATTCAAACTTTTATTGAACCGACTCATATTAGCAATAGTTATCTATCTATATGATGTGTCCGTGGAAACTCAGGAAAAGAGGCTCCAGTGTACTAACCATCAGGATGCGAGCATATCTATGGGAAAGTACTGGGTTTAGGAAGACGGAGTCAGGCCTTCTAAACCTGGATCTAAGTGCATGTGGCCTGGTAGCGCTGCTTAGAGAAGTGAGCTGAGTTAGGAGGGCTGGTTTCTACTTCTGGATCTACCGCTAACTCGCTGAGATGTCATTTAACCTCAGTGCCCCACACTACAAAATGGCTGTTCTCTGACAGGTGTTGAAGGGCTAATTATTTTTATATATTGGTTTAAAATCAATTACACTTGATATCAGAATATTAGGGCACGTAATGCATTCTGTATTGAAGCAGTGGACTACAATCACTGGTTGAGAACTCACTTTTTTCTCCTCTGCCTTTCCTTTAACCTGGAGTGATAGATATCTACAACTGCAATCTTCAAAGCTGCCAAGTATAGAAAGGAAGACCAGAAGAACAGATTAATCACATAGGAGATTATTTTACCGGGCTTCTCCCCAAATCCCCCAACCTCTGTTCATCACATCTTAAAAAGACCCACTTCACTTGCAGGAAGCAAGCTTGCTGCCTTTACTTCAAGACGTTAAAAATCCCAAGCCACTGAACTGTACAGCAACATAAAGCTACTACAGCCTAGGGTTGTGCACAGTGCACACCCCAATTTGTAAAATGTATTTAACTTATTTTTCTTAACGCTGTTACACACACGAATATGAATCTTGAGAGACCTTGAATCCCTTTTCCCTCTCCTTAGTCCAAAGTTACTATCTTACTATTGATATTAAATACTCTTATTTTTTGCAAAAGGGAAAAACATTTTGCCTTTTATACTTCCCCGAAAAGCAAATGGTTAGCCTTAATCTATTATGTGTCTTCTTTGGACGAGGAATAGCCTGCAGGGCAATAAGGAAGGAGATTAAAGAAATGCGCCAAGAGCTAAAAAGATTGCGATCTGAATTGACAGTGCAGAGTAGATTTTGCTGAGAATCTCCGAAATTACCTAGAAGCTTTTTAGCTAATTAATTTTTATATTTTACTATCAGACAAAAGAGCCCCAAGAGAAAAGCTGAGGGCAGTTCTCAACAAGAATGGAGAAAACAAACTTGCGAGAAACCATCGCTTTCTAAATGAAATTGTTCAGAGTTATTCGGGGTAATCTACCTATAGGCTCTGCAACTCATTTTTGCTGATACACTGAGGTAAATAAATTTTCTTGGTATATTCTGGAGAAAGCAGATGAGACACCCCTTCCACTAGGACTAGCTTCATAATTCCATTAAATAATTCAAAGCCTCATCTTGCTAAATAAGCCTTGTGTGTGTTGATTTCTGGATTGGATTTTTCTCTGAGCATTACTTATTTTAATTTGTTCCCAGAAAGAACAGGCTTAAGACTCTGCAATGGATTTATAGTTTGCAGAGAGAATATACAAATCTCTGAAACCAAGCAAGAATACTTCTCACTCCATCTCAATATGTTGCATGAACAGGTATGTTCAACACATAACAGAGCCCAGAAACGTGGCCCGTGCAAACCTCTAAGAGGACAAATTTGATCAAATGCAGTTGATTGGTGGAGAGTCAAATCAATTAGCAATGAGGAGGCAGGCTATAGTAAGTATAGGTATGTGAATTTACTTTGTTTTTGTTTTTCGCCTTCCTCCGCAGCGTGGGGCATGGGTCGCTTGCTGATGGATTCCCTGCAGCTTGAGGTCTTCAAATCTCACTTTTGAGGATTTCAATAACTCAGTCATGGGTTCGGGGTTGTTATATATGTGTATGGGTAGGGTTTTGTGGCCTGCCTTGTGCAGGAGGTCAGACTAGATGATCATATTGGTCCCTTCTGACCTATGAGTCTATGAGTCTATTTGTATATTTATGTGCAAATTGCATGTGGCCCCTAGTCTCCAGGCACTTTGCCAGCGTAGCCCTCTGTGCCATAAGGTTTAGCTATCCCTGTTTATAGGAAACTCCAAGGGTTGTGTGTGCGAGTTCAGAGAAATCAGTTCTAAGTTACATTGGATGTTCCTTTTTATTTAGGTAGCATCTTCAGGAGAATACTGGATTTTGATTTATGTGAAATCAGTGTCTAAACTAAAGGCTGACAAACTAAAATCCCAGTATCTTAGAACCTTTATCTGATACACAACCTGGATACAACCAATTACTTAATCATAGCAATAGGGAAGCTACAATGTCCTTGTTCTTTTTGACATAGGATGATGGGCATATATTTAAATATATATATTTGCATGGGTTTCCCAGCCCAGCAACATGGCAGTATTAACAAATTCTCTGTTCCCTGCTTAGATTCTGAGAGAGAAGAATGAGAAATGCAGTAAGTTAAATATAAATTAAATACTTTACAAAGTACAGGAATTACTGCTAATTTATAAAAATCCTTTGTATTTTGAAGCTTCCCAAAAGCTAAGATGTCATATTATTTTCTGGGATTTGCTGTGGGAAGAACTTTTGCATAGACAAAGACATTGCAATGGGAGAAACTCTATAAATACTACCAATAACTGATTACCTACAACTGGCGGATTGTATTTCTGATGCTTTCACTTGAATGTAAAGTGTTCTGAAAGAAATTACAACTGATTGGATAGGGGAGAGAATATTTACCAGAGCAAATGAAGGAAAAAAATGGATATCTCGCACAGACAAAATTCATATTCGTTGCAGTCTTCTCCTTTTCTTTATCGACACATTCACATAGAAGCAACTGATTACAAGATCTGGCATGCATGAATAACCCAGACTATGACTGTGCTACATGCTGCATGGAAATGAGGTAAGAGATGCTACAAGAATTAAAATGATCTGCCTGCATTTTCCCTTTGGAGAATGCTGGAGAAACAGCTGTTGAGCTTTATGACTAAGAAAATCCAAGGTGATGTCCCAGTCAAAGTGTCCATTATGGGAAAAGGTAAGAAACTATCAGTATTGCTTCCAATAATAGGCAGGAATCCAAAACTATTTCCTCCACTTTAGAACCAAACCATTTGTGCATGTGCAAGAGTATGTCTAAATATAGTTTTGCCCTCCCCTTCCAATTCTCTAACAGCACTTGCTCTGCAGAAACCAGAGTGGTAGTGAGTGAAAGCCCAATTTCAGGCACACTAATCCACTAGTTGGCACCACGGTCCATAAAATGAAAAGAATGTAAATTAATGTATGTAAGCAGGTGCCATTCCCAGTATGGTTTGTAGGCCCATGTTGGATATCATCCAAACTCACCTCTTCCCAGAGGAGAAAAAAATCTTACGGAATCTATTTAAGACAGCTGTAGTACTGCCTCCCCTAGGGTTGGCTCAAGAATAAACATTGTGTAGTGTTTTATATAGACAGTACTTTTAAAAGGACATTGCCAGGTCTGATACCACACATTTTCACTCCAGCACACTCAGCGTTTTAGTCTATTTCCAATCACATCTTCAGAAGTCTGCAGACAGCCGTGGTAAAATGCTTTTCAATGTTAAAAGTAAAAAAATCTTTTATGGGGGGCAGGGAAAGGAGAGAGTCTGGACGAGGATTAATAACTATTACTAGATTTCAGTCTCCAATGAAAACTCACAATTTATGAGATTGTCAAAAGCCCCTGACTGAATTACAGATCTGAAATCCTTTGCTTCTTTCATCCTATCCGTTACACTATATTTAATTGTAATATGCATTATCTACCTGCACGCACTTACCAACTTAGAGGTGCTGCACAGACAGTTAACTGTAATAACGTATTTCACACTGTTGGTGAAGCCATCTTGTTAGCTTCAGGAAGAAAAAGTGAAGGATACAGATTATCCACTGTAGGTAAGAGAAGCTGGATGACTCAGCAGACGCAAGCATTCTGTGCTCCCAAGAAAAGACAGTTTGGGAGTCTAGATGCGTTATATTAAATTGCATTCCTCCTTCTTGTAGGAATATTGAGAAACTGTGTAGGGCAATGCAAAGACATATAATTAGGATGAAATTAAAGGGACAGAGGTCAGCTAGTTTAGACCTGAGATGACCATAAAATGAATCTGCCGAACTTCCAAGAGTTAAGATGTGGGAAGTAAATTAGATTTCAAAAATTCATTTTTAACACAAACAGTTGCGATAGGGACACCGAAGAAAACGTGTAGCTTTTTTAAAAACAAACACACACACACAAATTTAGGTTAAATGTCAGGGGGAGGGAAATTCCTACCTGTGAGAACTCTTTGTATGAGATTCTCATCCCTGTGCTAGTCCCCTTTATGCTGAGGAAGAAGGCTGGAGCCTTTTGAAGGGGTCCCAAGTACCCTAGTTGTGGCTGACCGTGGACTACGATTGCCCATCCAGGACCTTCTCACAAGCCCCAATGGAGATGGTATGCCAGGAGGCAGGGCTGGGAGCCGGAGGGTCATATTGGAAGGAGCTGCAGGAGGAATTCCAGGCAGTCCAGACAGGACAAGCTGGGGAGACCGTCGTAACTTAGGACTCCAGTATATCGGCAGATCTCTCCAGCTGCCAGAACAGTCAAGGACCGGGAGGTACAAAGGTGACTTACAATCTCCTTATCCACCCTCCTCCACTAGGCTCTGAGTTCTGTGCTGTACCTCTTTGAGGGATATCTTAGATGGCTGAAGTTGGGGAAAAAGGGGAAGAGAGAGCATGTGACTGAGGTGGAAGTGTGTCGGTAAACAGGCAAATGTATGACCAGGCTCAAATAGATGAATTCGGTCCCAAACCAGGACACAATTTACTTAATTATTGCTTTTCGATTTGCCAGGAGTTGGTGGAGGAAATGAGAGCGGCTGGATTTACCCATGACTTCTTTCCACGTGTTTAAAGAGGAAGAACTTTTTTTGCTAGAGCGACAGCATTTGAATCTCTGCACAATGCACACTAACTCAGTAAAGGAAGCTCTTAAAGGAAGGAGAGGCTGATTTATAATGCAGACACACTGTTGCTATTCCAAGATTATCATTTAGAGATGGAAATATCTCATGGGAGCCAAGGTAAGGTTTAAGGATTACAAACTCTTGTTCTGTGCTGTGTCCTGCTAAACATCAAACTGAAAAGGGTGGGCTTTGCTGAACTGGAATTTGCTCTGTGTTTCCAAAGAACACTAAGACTTTCATGTTCATGGCTACATAAAAAGAATGAAAGCCAGCCCACAACAATGAGATGGAGAACTCTGAAATGTGAACACTGTCATGTTGAATATTCAACATCTCTATAAATGAGAGAGACCAGAAATACTTTCCCCAAGGATTTAAACCTCATTCAGTTCTTAGCGCTTCCTCTTATTTCGTACCAGTTAGGCAAAACTTATTCACAGAATTTCAGTGAACATTTATTAGGAGCTCTTTTCTGAACAACTTTAGAAGCTCTGAAAGCAACCTTCCTTTTCATGGAGGAAAAAGGAAATCTTTACATTCACCTATACCACTGCAGTGTATTCACTTGGCTGAACGAAGCTCACAATATCTCAGGAGCATGCTATTTTCAACTTGCTGCACTGGGCTTAATCTCCACACCACCTAATGATGTTGCCTGTATCGATACCACTCTGCTAGCAGATTTCACAAGCTAAGCAGGGTTTAGAAAGGTAGACTTTCATGTAACACCGAGGTGCAACAGGAAGTGGTATTAGTAATTCAGCAGGTGGCACTCTTGCTTCTGAATCAACACTGATGCAATGCCTCAACATGGTGTTAGCAGACACTGTGCTGCATAAGGTACTGTCTTTCACATCAGGGTAAAATCCAGGTTCTGGCCTCTTAAGATCAGTGACTGATCATAGTAGTTTCCCATCAATATCTGTATTGATGCCTGTAACCTGGCAAAATGCTAGCTCTGGTCAGTACCGTATACCCACCTAAATTCCCCCTGCGGTTTCTATTGGATATAGTATTCCTGCTTTCCTTTCCTAAAGTGCTGCATGATGTGGTTAGGCCTTATTAAAATAAGGCAATGTTCCACCTTACAGCTGGCTACGTTTCAGTGGGGGGGGTGAGGCGATCTCTTTATGTGTAAATATAACCAATGCACCCAGTGGTTAAAAGTTTTGGCAGGAGCACTGGACTGAAATACCCTATAGAAATGCAAGTTATATCCTCGCACACAGAATTGAGAGAATTCTATTCAAATTGAAACCTGACCCAAAAAACCCATAGGGGCAGAAAAATCAATTGAATAATTTTGAGCAGACCGCTTGAGACACGACTTTTAAGCGTTCTTCTTGAGACATGTGACTTACCATGTAAAATGTCTGAATCATCTTCCACAAAATCGATATCTCTCAAATCCCATTCAGCATAGTTGTCAAATTCCTGTTGAGAGAAGACCAACAAGTGCTCGCTAGTTTAATTCTCGGAATCTTGATAAGTTGCTGGGGTAGACAAGGGAACTAAAGGATACCGAAATTAGAGAGATTTACTAAAGACCACTCCCTCCACACAAAAGAAAGTCAGGTAAAGCACAGCTTCACATGACCACATCAAATGGAAAAACCCTAGTGGGGTTTTAATTAGTGTCAGAATAACCTACAGCATCAATGACTGTGACAGAAATACACAAGCATCCAACTAGAGTACAATTTAAGTATTACAATGATGTCATCTACCAGGTAACTTTCACTGCTCCTATTCTGTGTGGAAAAGTCTGCACAAAAATTGAAAAATAATATAGGCCAATGGGGGCTGTTTCTGCTTCTGCTGGGATTGAATTTATCCTGGAATGTTAATTATGACATTAGTGATCACTGCATGTATAGAAGCTTGCGTCGTAAGAGGACTGTGTAACCACAAGTCCGATCAAAAGACATGGAAAGCTGCAGGAGCCTTTTTGTGAATTTCACTGAGCTTTGAATCAAGCTCTCTAGGGAAAGTAAACTAAAAACAAGCTGCCCCCTTTTGCTGATCATCTCATTCACACCTCTAGCCTTCTTGCCTAGGAGTAATTATTTATCAGATTTTTGGTAGTCATAATGGCATGCCTTACAATGCTAATTCACAAAGCTACAATTAGCTGCTTCTCAAGCCCTTTAGTGCACCTCTTGGATTATAAATGGAACCCATAAAGTAACGTCGTGGCTATCTTTGGTTTTATCATCCAGTCCCCTCATTTCCTTTAATACTTTTTACATGGATAAAATAAAGGAAATCTGTAGATCGAGCATGTCCCCTCTAGTCAGTAGCAACAACAAAATAAGACACGAGATTTTTACCTCAATAAAGTCAGCTCTGGCTGGCATGTACCCCGCCATGTCCCGGGAGAGCAAGGAGTCAAAGGTGGGTCGTGGAGGATCATCAGCAGCTGGAAAAATATGGGTTTGGGTTGCTGTGGGCTTTTTAATTTGACATAGGAAATGCAAAACAAACTGCAGTTCTAGAAATATATAGTCCCTTTGCAGATGCAGGAGGAATTACTTTAGCTAAGACAGCCTTATTATTTTGCAATTAAGGATGGGTAAAAGTGCTGAATCTATTGGGAAAAGGTGATGTACCCTCCATTCTTCAGAGAACTTTCTGTCCGTACATTTGGCCAGAAGCATTTCTAGGGGGTTCACCTTCTTGAGTTCAGTATATCAGGTGACTTCATTCCCTCACTCTCCCACAGTGCACCTGATGGAGGGGAGCGCACCATATTTTATGTACAAAGGCTCGGACCAGTATATGGTAAATCCTATTCTTAAATATTCTATAGTGATTCACAGACCAATTATTACTCTCCTGTTTGAGAAAAAGCAAAGTGTGCAGGATTCATTCTATTCTCTGAATGCTTTTTCTTCAAGACTGCAAAGAAATCCGGTGGTGGATACTTACAGTGGAATGGAATGGCTGTGTCAGTGTTTTGTGCCTCTTCTGCCTGCTTCAAGTTCAGCAACGTAGATGCAAACAAGGGATTGTTGATGAAGTGTTTCATGTAATGTTTCTCACACTCCTCCTTGGCTTTTGTGCACATCTGATTGGCTACGTCCTGCCTAAGAAGGGGGGAAAATCCCATACATATTGGCTCATTTTTCACTAATGGAAAAAAGAATCCTTTTTTGAGCAGAAACTAAAAGAGCATGGCATGTTTGGCCTCGCAAAATGAAGGCTGAGGGGGGGAAATGTGATTATTCCCCAGCTGTATTTATAGAAAAACAGCAGGGAGAGAGAAGAACTATTTACCGTAAGCTAAAGAATAATGTTAGCACAAGAATATATGAACTGGCTATAAATAAATGTAGGCTGGAAATTAGAAGACAGTTTCTAACCATCAGAGGTGCGACTTTCTGTAATAGGCTTCCAATACGAGTAGAGGGGGCAAACACCCTAAGTAGATTTAAGATAGCACTTGAGAACTTTATGGGATTATCTGAGTGCATTGCCTGCGATAGCAAGACTGGACTCTGACCCAGTCCTATATCCCTAAATGGAAATTCAAACAGGTTTTCAAATTTAATTTTGTCTGCAATTATATTCATGAGACCTGATGAAATTCTGTTTATAACCAAGCCTGGAGTTCTCTTAACTTTACAATCTGGCTGTTATGTGTGGACCACATCTTAATGCTGGCATGGGAAGGTAGGTGGCTCACAACTGCAAGCGTGATCTCCTCTAATTTGCAAATGCCTAACATCCTTGTGGCAACTACAATTACTTGACTAGAAAACAGTATCAGAAAAGTAATTTATTTTTAACTGTCTTTAATGTGATATAGCAGCTGGAAGCAAGAAGAGCCAGCACCATGTAACCAGCCAGCTCTCCGCAGACCACCGCCTCTAGGGACCATCCGTGGGCCACAGACCACAGGTTTAGATCCTTTGTCTTAAGGCAATTTACATATAATTATTTTATAGATGAGTAAACTGAGGTAGAGTGAAATCAAAGACTTGATGATGATGATAGATGTTGAACTCCCTCAAATCCCAATGACTCCAACAGGAATTGAGGGAGCTCTGCACCTCACAGGAGGTGCTTGGCATCTCTCAGGATTAGGCCGTCCGTGACTTCCTCGATGTCACATGCAGTCAATGACAAAGCTGGGAACAGACTCCTGGCTTTTCAATCCTCCACTCTAATGGTTAGATTGGACTCTCAACCATGAGGCATCCGCTACGTTGTGTGCCAAAACATTCAGCTCTCAGATCCTGACCCAAAGCTCCCAGAAGGCAATGGAAAGACTTGATTTCAATGGGCTTTGGTTCAGGCACTAAGTTCTCACCAGTTTCCAAATCCACAATCCATCACAGCTTCTAGAAGTGCCATTTCCTCCTGAGCGGTCCAGCTGGGATCCAGGACAGGAAAATCTGACGTCTGGAGAGGACAGAAAGAACAAATCTGTGTCCCTCTCTATACGGATCACCACCTATAGAATCAAAGACCTTCTGCCACTTCCTGCCAGCCAAGAGCTCATGCTGCTTTGGTACTGGCAGTTTAAAAGCTTCACTTTGTCCCAGGGCAGTTTGTCAATAAGCCATCTACCATAACTGTTAGTTTGTGACACTGACATTATAGAAGTTCTATGTACACCAACATTTAATGTATCTATCAGCTGTAATGCAAGAAAGTGCAGTGGCATGAAATAAAATCTAAATTGTTTTTTAAAAGAAGCTTCTTTAAATCTTTTTGTTGGGGGAAAGCTATTTGTTCATATGATGGTATAACTGTCTGCCCATTTTTCTGATGAAAGACTTTGAGCCACATATGGACAAAAACCCATAAATTTAAAAACCCCTGCATCGTCCCATAATGTTACATATGGATATTTTTCTTTAATTTCAGAAAGAACGTAAGAGCTGCCATACTGGGTCGGACCACAGTCCATTTTGCCCCATATCCTGTCTCTGACAGCAGCCAGTATTACAGCTTCAGGGGGGAGTGTACAGAACAGGGCAATAATGGAGTGAGCCGCCCTTCTTCCACTCCTGGCTTCTGGTAGTTAGAGGTTTAGAATCACTCGAGCGGGGCTTGCATCCTGACCATCTTGGCTAATAACCATTGATGGACCTCTCCTTTGTGGACTTACCAAGGTTTTTCTTTAAACCTAGTTCTACTTTTGGCCTCCCAGCATCCCATGGCACTGAGTTCCACAGGTTAGTGGTGGGTTGTGTGAAGAAAGTACTAAAAAAGTTCATCCTCTTTCATAAAACCTGCTGCCTATGATTTCATGGGGTGACTGTAGATTTAAATATATATATATATCTATTGCGGGGTTAGTTTTCTGACAATTATAAAATTCTGAAAACAATTTGTGTATCTAACAGACATTAGAAAACCTGGGTCTAACTTCTAGAGAAGGATAACAAAACCCAAGATGAAGACAGAAGATCTAAATTGTATATTTACCAGGATTTCGTAAGTATGATCGCTCTGATGTTTCTTATACTCAAATCCTCGTGTGAAACACTGCAAAATAAGATATTATAACTGTTATTTTCCTACCTCTTCCTTGAGAATAATTTAAGTTCTGGTATTTTCTTTTTTATTGTGCACTAGTTACCAAATAAATGTCCAACCTACAGATGAAAGTGAATTCTAATAGTGATTTAGTCCCCCTCCCCACAAAAAAACCCAATTTGAGTTAATTCTGAAACTAATTTGGTACCCTATCGATCTTTGCCCCAGGAAGTTAAGCTTATGATGCTATTGAAAAGCAGAACAAGTTGGACCATAGCAGAACATATGGGTCCATCTCACCGTGCCAATACATCATACTGCAAGTAAATTGTTTTGTATGTTTCTTTGTAATGTATCATGGTTAAGTGGGTAGATGTAAGGAGCCACGTGTTGTTGGACTGTTTTCATAGTGGCTCAGTCCAGAGGACAGAGCACAGACATTTGTATGCAGGAAAGAACTAGAAAAATATAATTTCCTTTTAGTTAAAGGAAAAAATAACTCCTCACCCATCTTTCCCAGTTTAACACTATACCGAGGCTGGTTCATGGCTATGTAAGGCAATTTAAAAGGAACTCTGATTAGGTGAGACATGAGGCATACTAAGTGATGAGACAAAGGCATAGTCTAGCTGTCTGTGTAAATCACTGGACCACGTCTTTCTCTCTGTGTGTCCACAGGTGCCTATTCAAAGACTTCCTCCACCTGCTTAAGCTCATTCTCCCACACTCCAACACTTTTTCTCTACCACTTCCTTGTGCCCGAGCAAATATTTGTCAAATGAACGTGAGTTGATGCGAGACAGAGGTAGGAGGTGATATGCAATGGTTTAACATTTAGAAGTCGCTTGGATGACCTGCTTCTCAAAAAGGCGTCCACTGCCACTTTTACAGTCAACTTACCTGCAAGCACAGGAGAAAGGGAGGAGGCCCACATTCGGCACATTTGATGTAAGGTTCCATGAGGTACGAAGAGCAGCCTCTGCAAGGTGGCTTATCAAAAGGGTCATCTAGGAAAAAAACAAGATCTGCTGAAGGAAATGTAATTCAACACAAGCAGGATATTATCTACCCAATCACCGATAACCACTATAACCTTGTATTTTTAAAATAAAGTTAGCAGTATGTCTGTATCAGGTGTCTTCAATGTTTATATTACATTTTTAGAAATACACTGGTTAGACAATAGGAGTTTACATGTTTCAGCTGATGTAACTCTTTCT
Organism: Mesoclemmys tuberculata; assembly: GCA_007922155.1. Lineage (NCBI taxonomy): Eukaryota > Metazoa > Chordata > Testudines > Chelidae > Mesoclemmys > Mesoclemmys tuberculata. The sequence continues at coordinate 14,301,551 of ML675623.1, forward strand.
TCTCTAATGCAGTTTCAGCTTCCTCAAATATCTATTGGAAGTTCTAAGTCCAACTGCAGCTGTTGGAGGAATCCTTACCGTGACATCTTCCCAGAGATGGTGAAATTATATATCATTGCTTGGACCTGATACTGTGGTGTGCTAAGTATTTTCAATTTGTGCAGTGAAGTCAATGAAAGTCTATCCTGATGAAATCTAGAAATACTATCCTACAGAAATACAGGCAGCATGGAGTAGAAGATCAAAGAGGTCCTTTCTAACTCCAGTATCTATGATTCAGTGTTTTTGAAAGCTGCCTGAACCACAGACCAGGAGACCAGAGTAATATATTTATCTAGGGAGACTGTACAGCACAGGTAATGGGAGCTGTCCCATCTATGTGCCCCCAAAACAACCTAAAATGATAGTATCTGGGGGACAGAAAGGTAGTCTGTTTCCATAGCTAACTCAAGCCTTAGCCTCTCTAAATTTGTCAACAAGGGAGTTATTTAATGCTGTGAGGTGGTATGTGTGTTTTTTTTTTTTGTGACAAATTATTTCAGTGGGATTTTTTTCCCAACTTTATATTTAAATAAACAACTCGGATATTTATTTAATTCTCTGTCTAACTAGCTTATTTCCATTACGAATCCCCTGATCCACCCAGTGCTCCCATCAAATTATTTTATGATGCTTCTGAGGCAAAAACCATCACATGACTCAAAAAAGCCCTATTTCCCAGCACCCTCATTGGAGGATAAAGTCTTCAAGTGTGGGCAGATGTTTTTAAGACCTCTCTGTAAAGCTCTGATTACAGTACTTACTGCTGAAGGAGGCCAGGCGCTCCATCCTCCTCACACTGTTGAGTTCTTCCTTAGAAGAGCAAAATAAGCACCTCCTCCTTGTACAACACTCCTCAGTGTAACTCCGACACCTGCCAAGTTGTCTACCAGGGTATCCTCCAGTTGACAGAGAGTAGACTGTTATGTAGCCCCTAGATAAGCTCCCCTCAAATTGTACCAACTACTCAAGCAAAAGTGTTGTCAGTCATTGCAACACGAACCATGTGACATGGCTGAAAGTCTGTTCTCTGACAGTGAGAGAAGAAACCAAAGGTAGAAAGACAATTCATAGTATTAAGAAATCTGGAACTCCAGGAACATAACTTATCCGAAGAGAAGATTGATGTGACTCCAGTAAAGGTAGTGATTGCCAAGTGACTGTAACATCATGAATCTTGAGCACTTTGTTATAAGATGTCTTCCTTAGCTCTGCAGAACCATGAGCTGGGCCTGTCTGGTTTTATTGATTTGTATTAGGTAGATTTAGCCTCTTCTTTCTTGCTCAGTTGTGAGACCTGAGAGTTGAAAACAGAAATTTCCTTCATGGAGTAGGGAAAGCTTCCTCTAGGCATATGCTCATTACTGCTAAGTTAGCTGTCTGACTGTGTGTTCTCTCCTTCTCATGCAAGAGTGCCAGAGCAACTATATTCCTGTCAGAAAAGAAAATAAGTAATTTAATTCAAGGATCTGAGTGCTTTACAAATATTAACGGATGCACCCTCCAATGAATTATTTTAGACAGATTAAGTATGGTGGTGGTAGTACCTCCAATTTACTGATAAGTAAACTAACTTGCTGAAGGTCACAGAGTAAACCTAGGAACAGAGCCGGAGTCCTCTGCTCTAACCATTGGACCACGCTTCAGATCAGATCTCCTGGTACAGAGCAGGACAGCAATCAAACTTGTGCTTCCCAAGAGTAAGGTACAATTTTGTTAGATTCAAGTAACAAGCTTCTGTTACTATTTTTAATTAAAATTGATCTTCTCCGCCAAATCTATAATAACGTATATTTCATTGGGTGAAACATTTAAAATGTATCACTACCAACAAACAAAAACACCCAATGGAGGATTGCAGTAGAAATGTACGTTGTGAGAACAGAGAGCTACTGAAATTAGGTATGGGATAAGGACCGTTTCAACTCTGTGCAAGTGCAGGAAAGAGAGAGAGGAGGTACTTGAGTGTTTCTCAACCTTTTCCATATCAGGGACCAGCTTGCTGCCTTTCTCAACTGTGCCCGGGAGATCTCAGGCAGCCCTGCCACAGACCAGTCCTTGCCTTAGTCAAGCAGGGTAAATATTACCCTCCTGCCCGCTTCCAGAACGGGTGCAGCGCCTGGTAAAAGTGCCAGCCAGGCGAAACATAACCAAGTTGATGAGCAGACCCGTCCACAGCAGCAAGGAGGGGTCCACGGGCCGTGTGACGGGGATCGGTCTGAGGGGTTTACAGGGCCGCCTAGCCCATTGCGGCCCCCTGGGGCGCCTCACCTCTCCTGAACTGCAGCCCCCCCCACTAAAACGTCCCCAACCCACCCTCCCAGACCCAAAGGAGCCCCCCCAAAACTCCTCTCCCAACCAGGGGCCCCGCCCTCCCCAGGGATCCTGCCCCCCCGGAACCGAAGGGCACCCCACTCCCAGAGCCCCCCCAAAGGCAGTGAAGACACCCCCTGCCCGGCAAGAACCTGCCCCTCCCCCCACCCGAGCCAAAGCCCCGCCCCTCCCCCCAGGCCCCGCCCCCTGAAGGCCCAGCGGCTCGGGCGGCGGTTTACCCCAGTGCCCCCTAACGGAGCAACGGGGGAGGCGCGCTCCCACCGCCAGAACGCGCATCGTGGGGTGGCCAGGAGCGCGCAGCCACGCTTGCCTGGACCCCTCCCCCCGCCCCGCACACTTGGTACGTCCCTGCTTCCCTCCGTAGCCACATGGTCTCTCCCTGGGCTCGCGGCCCGCTCTGCTCCTCAACCCCTCACCTGACGCCGGCTTCGCCCAGGCCCCGACCCCGTCCGCGGTCCCCCGGCGCGAGCGTCGGTCGCCACGTGCACAGGCTCGTCGGCGCGGCGGGAACGCTTACGTGCGCGCCCACGGGGGGAGCGAGCGGGCGGGCGGGCGGGCGAGCAACTGACTCGTCGGCGCCCTCGCGCGCTGTGACGCGCGCTTACCTGAGCTCGCGCCGCAGCCGGCCGGGAGTTGGGGTGGGGCGCGCGCTGGGTGTGTGTGAGGGGGAGTTGTGGGGTTGGGGTCACACCGCGGGGGGGCGCGAGGGGGGAGTTCGGGTCACGGCCGGGATGTGTGTGAGGGGGGAGTTGTGGGGTTGGGGTCACGGCCGGTGTGGGGGGGGGTGCGTGCGTGAGGGGGGGAGTTGTGGGGTTTGGGTCCCACTGCAGGTGGGGGCGGGTTTGGGTCGTACTCTGGGTGTGTGTGGGGGGAGTTGTGAGGTTAATGTCACTGCAGCTGGGGGGTGTTTGTGGGGGGAGTTGTGGGGGTTGGGTCACAGCAGGTGGGGGTGGGTTTAGGTGGCACGCTGGGTGTGTGGGGGAGTTGTGGTGTTAGGGTTACTGCAGGTAGGGGCGTGTGTGTGTATGGGGGGAAGGGGCAAGTTGTGGGGTTTGAGTCGCACCGTGTGTGTATGTGGGGGGGCAGGAGTTGTGGGGTTTGGGTCACAGCAGGTGGGGGGGGGAGTTGTGGGGTTTGGGTCGCAGCCACCCAAGGGCCATCTCTGGACTTTGGCAATATGGAAGTTCCTGCAAAGCTGCATTCTAATAACCAGTTATAGGTAAATAGTTTTCTCCTTGCTATAGATAGTTAGCTAATAAAACTGCAGGCCTGTCCAGTCTCCCTTGCCGTCTGTGCAGCAGCTGTTGCCAGGCATAATGTGTTCAGATTTACTTGGGGGTGTCCTCATTTGTAGGAGGACTCCCTTCTTTTGTATTAATTTGAAGGCTGCTGTTTTTATTTATTTTTGCAATATGCATGTTTCAGTGCAACATTTAAATTATTGTCCTTTATTTAGTTTTAATCTCCAATCACTCAAATAGTTTCCTCTTGATCCTGTTTTGCGGATGAATTAGTTTGGCCAGGTCCTCAGCTCTAATTTTACTTTCTATCATCTATCTGAGGAACTATCTGTTCTACAAAAACACCAGACCCCCCACCATGTTATGTGTCCATGCATTTAGCTATGTTATAAAACAAGCAATGTTATAAAATAACTTATCTACAGTACACATTGGGACAATTTTTGAATCTTCGTTAGAGCACCACTTTGTTGCAACAAGCGTACTTAACCTGTTGCTGTTTATAGCATAAATGGGTATGCTCAGTCTCCTGACTGTTTCCATTGCAGTGTATGGGACTTATTGATGATAATCAACTATTGAATTAGATCTACAGTAGGGGTTTGCACCAGTATAACTACATTGAGGTAGTCCTTTCATGTAGACAGGGCTGTAATAAACAGAGCTGACATTTAAATTATCACTCTTTGACTTCCCACTAAGATGAGTTTACATATCTGAGAGCAAGTGTTTCACAGACCATCTGCAGACTCTAGAAGATAGCACTGCATGAGGTCATGTTTGAGAGGTTTTTTTCCCCAAATCATAAAGGCTAGAAACTTTATATTGCAACCTTAATCTCTGCAGAATTTTATATTACAATGGGGATCAGTGGAATGCAAGAAGCAATCTGCATGCTGAAAAGAATGACAAGAATTCCCAGATTTCAAAAAGGCGAGCCCGTGAACTTTGGTGGTAAGAAGAAAATTACTTTTATTGAAATATTTCAAACAAAAATCAGTTATCCTTTCCAAGACACAGTCCTAGACCTGTGTATCCTTTCATAAGTGAAATAAGGAATTCAAGTTCTTTTTCATGGAATGGCAGCTGTTTTCCATGGATGAGAGACTATTACTAGTTTAGCTGTGAAATGACTACCACTTCCTGTAAATATCCTATACCCCAGTGGTTCCCAACCTTTTTGGCTCGAGGGACCACAGATACCATTTTTACAATCCTGAAGGGCCACCAGTCTCTGCCAACAGCACCCCCCCATCCACTTTTGCAGCCAAATGGAAGGAGTCTTTGCTGATCTCCCATCCCCCTAGCTGCAGCAGGAAACTGCATACATCCTGTAGCCCCGTGTGCTCCACCTGGGTCCTTAGGCAGTGGCTCCCTTCTGCAACCAGTGGGAGAAGAGCAGCGGGTCACTCTGAAAGATCCCATGGGCCAAAAGTGGTGCGCAGGCCACGGGTTGGGAACCACTGCCAGACACCGACATATCCCCCCTTCATGATAGACTCAGCTAGGACCCTCCCATAGATGATCTAGAGTGGAGCCAGGAAGACTGTTGTGAGTTATAAGTCTTGGTTCAGAAGATGTGTGATGGAGAGTGAGGAAAGGCTCTATTAGAAGTTAAGAAGGAGCATAAGGATATAGGATGACATGAAAATGGACCTGTAGGTGGTAGGTAGTTTCCAAAGCCTTGAGATGAAGATGAGGCATGGAGATGGGTCATATTGTTTCTTCTGTCTGCTCAGCACAATTACTGAATTTGCTGCGTGAAGCTGCTTCCTTTCACAATTTGTCTAGAAGTTCCACATAGTGTATAATAAAATTCCATCTCCTATCAGCTCCAAAATTTTCCCAAATGTGTGTTTAGTACATTTATAGTTCATTTTTATAGTTGTGCAATACAGTTCATGTAATTAAAATTCACTTATGGCTAACCTCAAATCTGTGGAACAAAATCTTTCCTGGTGTGACACTGCGAAGCTCCATGGGAGTATACTATGGAGCTATTGAATCTCCTCTTTCTGTAGTAGCCCATAAATAAGCTTCCGAAAATGATAGGATTATCTTTATAAATTCCCCATTCAGGGTTTCTAAAGCAGAAGAGAGAGACTTCGGCTTTCACTTCAGAAGGATCCCCTGGTTCCTTTCTGCACCTTCCCCATCCATCTGAAGTCCAGAGCTCCTGTAATCTTTTTCTGACTGCTTCCTAATGCTGTGTTTGTTGCACTCTGATCTTCTCAGTTGGCAGCTGTGTCTGTATGTGTTAGGTATGAGGATGTTGAGGGCACGCAGTCAGAGGGATTTGAATGAAGTTGGTGCATCTTGTTTTGCATAAAGCCCTGCAATTTAGAAGTGGCTCAGTTAAGACCCCCTATTAACTTCATAACTTATCAGCCATTGCACAGTGGTATTCTGTGGTACGACACCATGACCACGTTGGGAGCCTTTCTTGCAGCATCACTCCCTTCTGGGACAATCAAATAAATTTAATTTATTATGATAGCATCAGAAGGTCTCACAGATATTAAGGCAAATTTGTGAAGATTCTTTTTATATGCTCATGTACATGATCCACTGGTGGGTCTAACCAATATTTCATGCCTTTCAAATACATTGTTAGGTTCTGGTCTTGCAATAAACTCTGCAGAGGGGGCCCACTTATTATCCCCTAAAATTAAATATTGTGACCAGTAGTAATCCCTCTTCTAAAAACAAACAACCAAAACCTCCCAAAAACCTTGTCATCACTGTTCGTTCAAATGTGACATGTTTTTGTGCTTTTGTGATGTTAATTTTATTTGAAATTTTGTTTGTGTACCCTTGGAGGATGCATGATGCTGATTTAGGAAGACATTTGCTTGGAGGAAATGTTCTGTTGTTCACCAGTAGCCTGGAAGGCTACTTTTATTCATTTTATGCAGATCTTTGGCATTTAATTATTTACATGAGAACTTGAGATGAAAGCTGTTCTCCAGGGTTCAGATGTTGCCTTCAGCATTCATTTGTGAAACCTGAATCTTGCATCAGAGATGGGCAAACTGCATACAGTTCAGAGATTCAGTTTGGATCAACACCTGAAAATCTGAATCGTTATCTGAAGTGGAGATGGGCCCAAGGTCAGAGGTTGAGATCTGGATTAGAACCGCCACACAGTTTGTAGGATGTGGGGGAGGAGTTAGTTCCTGTGTTCTGGTGTGAGCCCATCTCTAATCCAAACCTTTTCTGAACTATTGGAGATTTTAAAATTCTGCTGGAAATCTTGCAAGTATCCTATTTCAGGCAATATTTAGTTTCTCTTGGCCTAGGCCAGAACAAGATAGTGCAATTGCACATGAAAATGTGGTGCAAAAAACAGTTAACCGGTGTTTCTGTACCTTAAAGATTTGTTTTGAGTTTATTTGGAGGTACAGTGGCACACTCAGTTACTAGAGTACTTGTATTTTTCTGTGATTCTGTGTGAATGTAAAATATTTTTTTTTCTTTCATAATAGCCTGTACACTGTAAGGCTCAAGAGTAAATCCTTGGGGAAAGTAATCTTTCTAAGAGTTTTTTCTTTGAGTGTTTGCTCTCTCCACACTACAGGGTATGTCTACACAGCAGTCAGAGACTTGTGACTCACTGCAGCACATATAAACATACCCAAGTTAGCTTTGATCTAGCTAGCTTGAATGACAATAGCAGTGAAACCATGGTGGCATGGGCTCGTCACTTGCGTACATAGCCAGGGTACTAGGTAGGCTTGTACAGCCCAGTACTGTCATGGTTTCACTGCTATTATTTGATCTAGCTAAATCAGAGCTAACTTGAGTATGTCTGAATGTGCTGTATTCAAACTTCTGATTGCAACATAGACATAGCCATAGTTATTCACTATTGATCCCTGCAGAATAAGAATCTCAGACATATTCTGATTACTTTTTCAGGGTATTTTTATATATTCACCAAGAGGTACAGTTATGCAAAGTTATTTGGCTTTGACTTTTCAGCATGACAACAAAAATAGTCTATAAACGTGGAGTTGCTTTTGATTTATCTCCCTCAGAAACTGCTACTTTTACAACAAATAACTGTCTGGTGTATGGTCTCATTTGGAAGCAATATTGCACTGCGAAGGCCCCAAAGTAATTGAACTGCTAAACCATAGTATGATCCAACTTACAGGAGACTAAATGAGGAACACAAGAAAATTAGTGGCACAGGATGAAGCAGAGTTGAACATGGTTATTGCTAATCCAAATTTCTTGTGGTTCAAAGATGCCGATGAAGGCAGCTCCTGATTGCTGGTAACAAGCAAGTGTGTAGGCTCCTTTTAGCAGCCCGGCTAAATTGTAGCACAAAGAATGGACACTGAAGTCAAGATTCTGTCCTTTGATTCATACATCCACTTGTTAATAAAGTTGATGGGATTTGTGTATATGTATCTCGGGGCAGAATTTGACCCTCAAGCTCTATGGGCAAGGTATTTATACTTTTAGTTGTGTCCAGGGTTAGACACTTCTCTGAATAATCTTTGTCTTGAATTTAAGTATAATCTCTTTAGATACAGTCTTCAGTATAGCGGATGTTAGTTGCTGTGAAAACTCCAACTGCGATTTAATCTAAGAAAATGGAGAATTTGCAGTGTCAGTGAGATTTTTATTGTTTCTACAAGTAGGTTTTTTCATTATGACCATACCCTACTGCTGAAATTAAAATATGATTTCAGGTAGTTCATGGAGGGAGTCAGCACCAAGATGTGTTCAGAAGGGTTAGTTCCTTAAGGAGCGAAGCAAGTTGCCCCCCAAAACAGGTTATTGTCACTCAGATTTAACCTTTCATTGCAATCTGTAATTGTTTGACTCTGTATCATGTAAAATGCTGAAGTTCTTGCTGTTGTGATGATAAGCGAGGAGAAAAACAATGCAGACTTAAAGGTAAAGCAAAAAACTGTGCTTGGATAAAACTGAAAACTTTCTCCTGCAGTTTGCAGCTTTTCAGAAGTAAGTCTCACGAATGGCAGCAAGCTTGGCCACTTTGCTCCAAGGTGCTTGATGTGCAGCTTCTCTCTGGGGAATGAAGGAGGATATTTCAGCATAACTGAATTTAGCAACTCTGCTCCTAAATTCTGATCTGTGTAATGGCTCCTCTTGATTTTTCAATAGCTTAGTGTAACCTCCTCTGGCTTCAATTTGAAGTAGATATAGTGGGGGATGATGGCTTCTGGGCTTGGAAATGGTATATAGAACCTTTTGCCTCTAGCCGGTCTGTTCTCATGCATACCAGGTTATTGTGGCCAAAAGTTACCACCTGATGGCTGCTCGGTACCCTATGTTAAATGTGTCTAAAGGGTCTCAATATTAGTGTAATCATGCTTTTCACTGAGCAACTTCACTCCAACTAGAGCCAAGTGAATAATATGTAATGAATAAAATACTCAAATTTTGCCACTTTTTGTTCAGAAATTTTCACTAAGGGTATTCTTCATTTGTTGTTTGAAATTGTTTGCCAAATAATTTCTGCAATAAATTTTTGGTATATAGCCTGTTCCCAAGCATCATTGCAAATATTTAATATTTTAGGGTTTTGGATTGGACACACAAGTCACATGGTAACATTTTTGTTCTCTGACTGAATGAGAGTACATCTTAGAATCAGATTTCCAGTTGGAATGCTCAGAGTTATAAATTTGAAATTTGCTTTCTGCAGACGTTTACAGCATATGCTCACAACTTGTGTGTGCAAACAGTCCTGCTAGTAAACTCATTTTCTATGATGATTTGCAGAAAACAAATGTACTGGGGGCATGAAGCAAATTAATTAAACATTTGGTGACAGCTTCACTTTGCAGTATTCAACCTACTCTAAATACTGTAGAGATTCACTTTAACTGGAATTGCAATTGACATACTGTTATGTTTTGAAACAATTTGGGCCATTCATTTTACTTCACTATATCCAAGACTGGTATGAATGGGTCCCACTGTATTCAGTTTAAAAGCCATAGCATTCTGTTCCATTGATGCACAAGATACAGGACTGGTCCATGCATAGAACTGTCCAGTGATGTGAGATTTCTATGCTAATGTGCCATTGAAAACTAAACTGTGCCATGTCCTCGCTGATATTCTTTGCTTTGAGCTGTCAGATTTTAATTGCTACTTTATATACATTTCAAGAAAATGACAAATCAAAGCATTTCTAAGATATGTGAAATGGGGCTTCACATTGTATTCACTTAAATATTTCTTCTATTATGTAGTGCTGTTATTTGTCCTTTCTTCTAAATAGATTCTTTGACAGTAAGGGCTTTTCCTCCAAAGATCTCAAATCACTTTACAATCACTAAGTTTCACAATATCCTTGGGAAGTGGGTATTACACATGTTATAGAGAAGTAAATGGCCACTATTGAGGTTAAATAAGTTGGCACAGATCACAGAATGAGTAGGTGCCTGAGATGGGATTGGAACACTGCTGTTTGAATTCTCCAGGACCTTTTTCTAAGTATTTCATGCCCACCTCCTTCTGACATTCATTTATCAAGGGGGGAGGGAGGGATTAAATCTTTTCATCTTGAAAAGACAGCCTCTTAACACACTTTCAGGACTATGGTGCCATTTACTTTTGTTGAGGGAGATATGTTAAATGAAATAATTGTTAATGAACTGCATTTAAAAAACCAGTGGTTCCCTTTTTGTGACCCACCATGACAGATGTTTCAGATGATACAGGATTTGGGGTTTCTGTGCTTGCTTCTCCTTGTCTCTTACATTTCTGAATACAGTTGCATTGCTGGCTCCAGCCAGGGCATGGACACTCAGAAAAGAAGCAGAAGCCATTAGAAAAGATGCTGCCAGCCCGAAACACCAAAAATTTGAAGCTAGTAAAATGTTGGTTGTTCATTTTTTAGGAGATTAACCTGAATTTTGACTGAAGCACATCAGAATGTGAGAGCAAGAAACAATGTAGCTTTTAAATTAAAAAAAAAAAAATTCACATAGACCAGCTCAGCATCCACTGTGTTCTACCCCAGAGACCGCCACATGGGATAGGCCCTCTTAGGGTCTTTGAATAAAGAAATCCAGGGCCTACAAAACTACAGAGTCCACGTTAACCTGCCTCTTCTTGAAAGTCTTGTCTGTTCTCCCTTCTTCTACCTTTAGAAATTGTGTAACTCCTCCTCTCCTGAAGTCAGGAGGTTTACTTTTGATCAGTGTCACTTTACAAGGCTGCAAGACTGTTTCCTCCCCATTTTTATCTAAATGTAATACCCTCACAGTACTGTTCATCTTGCTGGCTTGAGAGCAAGTCATTGGGTCCAGGAGTCAAACCTAAGTTTCCCACAATCCAAAATAAAGCCTTACTAGCCAGGGTATCTATGATTCCATCTGATACAAAATCCCAAGGTGCAGATATGCACTGGCATTGTATACCCTAGCAGCAACAGGCAAAACCGATCATTGTAGGTATTCATACCAAGTGTGAGGAATTGCTCGTTTTTGCAGAGTTTGAATGATGTCATTTTAGGTCCTAGGATTTCTCATTAAAGAAGTGGTTACCCCAGTGCATCACAAACATTAGCGATTCTTTTAAAGGCACGGTCTCTCAGAATTTACCTTTGTATCACTGTCCTTAGGGGCTTCTTAAACTCAGATCTCTGTGTGGTTTATTATAATAATAGAAAGATCTTAAATCATATTTAGCTATCGATTAAAATATCCTTTGCAAATTGTCATAAGGAGCTGTTGCGCTCAACAAACTTACTGGGAAGGGAACTTCAAATATAACAAACACAACAAAGGCTAGCGCACAGGGTAGCAGGAGACATATGATTAGTACTTTAACATAGATGCTTTGTCTTTGTCTTAGTCTGAGCAGCATGTCTTCACCTGTGCCTGTGATTAGAAAGGGAGAAAAAAGTCTCTCTGAAGCAGATGAATTACAGAAGACAGTATGTTCCACGTTGGTAGTTTGAGGATTTCTTAGCTTTTAGGATGATAATGTGGTACAGCCAAACCCGAGAGAACATTTCATTAACATTTAGGGATGTCCACAAGACAAGGTGACTATATATCTATCTAGAAAGTCTCTATGAAACTTGTTAGAACCCCTTCTGGTTTATGCTTGGTTGAGAGATGGGAGCAGGAGCATAACTTCCTGTGGGAGAGGTAGTGCCCAGATTTTGCTCACCAATGCAAATATGCAACTTTGCAGAACAAAGAGGGGTTGTGTGGATTTCACAAAACCACCTCGCCCAATGTTTTTCAGGTATCTCAGTTGTTACTCTGAAAACTTGTAAAGATGTGTGTGTGAGAGATCTAAAAACTATCCCCTTTTTCTCCCATCCTTACATATGCTGCTACTTCTGGTTGCTAAGCTATGGAGAATAAACTTTTTACTATACTACCTGAGCTGCTGGTCTGTTGATGTGTAGCTGTGGTGTGCAATTGCTCTGCAAAAATTTCAGGCTCAGACAGCTTTGCAATAATAATGCAATTTGATATCCCTGCCAGAAACACTGTGAAAAGAATGAGATGTTTAAAACCACTCAAGGATTGATTGATTTATTGAAACCAGATAAGGAACAAAAGCAACTCAAGGCTAGAGTAAACTAAGCACATAGTTGCTAACAACTGGCAGAATATTAAGCAATTTGCAGCAGAGTACTGGTAACTTGCAATGTTAATATGATAGACATGATAATATAGTGAGTGAGATGTCTTTGCCAATGTTCCTTTATTTGAGGAGAACTCTTCTGAAGTCCAAGGCTTTTTGTAAACTTACATCGAATACCTCAGCTACTATGCTTACTTGTACAGTCCCTGCAATAACTAATTGCTTTGTAAAGCACTTCGGGGACATACAGCCATCTCGAGGGACCATGTTACAACATAGTAAAGTGCTGACATGGTTAGAACACAGATTTTGCCATGCAGTTGGGTTTTTACTGTGTTTAGACATGTTGCTGAACTGTGCTACACCATTGGGCTTTTGCAGGGCTGTAATGCAATTTGGGCTCTCAGTTTCCCTACACTGTCATGCTTAACTGTGTCTTTGGACTACTGCATTGCAACAGAATTCTCAAACTTTGTAGGAATTAGTGTAGCTGGAATCTTCACAAAGAAAATCAACTAATTTCGTGGCAGTGGTTTGACACAGACTAAACTTTCTAAAGTCTATTGGAAGACCCTGGAACAAAGTGGGGGAAAAACAGCCTGCAGTTCACTCTTCTTGCCGAATGTTCTATGTTTGATTTTGTTTTCATTTTCCCCAAATGAGCTGGATTATTTTATGACAAATCATAATCGGCTATACATGGTTATGGTTATGGTAATCAGATCTTATGCTGACTGCTGCTGAGATCCAGGAGGAATATTTCTTTGAGAATGTTCAGCATAGTACAATTAAATGCTTTCCCACCTCCATATCTATATCTATAAATATATATAAAAAAGTATTGGAAAATACAGTAATTGTCTACAAAACTGAGTCTTAAAATAGTGTTTGTTTGAATCATTACTTTAGAATACTGGAGAATTTTTTTATGATTTTTTTACTATTGATAGATATTTTGCTTTCCATAAACACTTTTGCTGGCAAAGTATCAACTGTTTACAAAGCCTGAGACTACACATCTTTGACATACCTAATAGGAATATGCTAAAATGAACTAAATTGATTTTTTTTTACCTGTGCCTGTAAGGTTAAATTCAGTCTGAAATCTTCTTTTATGGTTTGTTAATAAGAGACAGCTGTGGGTTGTAGAGGCATTCTCATCTTGATCAGTGATGACTTTCAGGCTTTGGAGGGTATATTTGACATTTGGCTTGTTTGTGAAAACACTGTACATCTCTGAATAAAGGAGATTTACTTGTATGGGGCTGTGCAGATAAGAGCATTGCAAAGTGGTGACTGTCTGGTTTCTGCTTAGCTCCCTTTTTGCCACTGCTTTTTCAGACTCTGGTGACAGGAAAGCAAAAAACACAAACAAACAAAAAAAAACTGCTAGAAAGTCCTTATCCTAAATTATTTACAGTTTCTCTCGTATAAGATTCAGGCCATCAAGATTAGTCATGAACATTTGCTACCACATAAACACAGACACACAACTGTTAATATTATATTGAGGAAAAAATTACCAGATTTTCAATTTGTGTATGTAAGTAATTCCTCGGGGTTCTTTTAATGAACTAACTTTCATTCTTTTAAAACACCGCAGAAATTCTCTCTTACTGTAATTGCCCATTTTGTGTCCAGTCCAGTAATTGTGCTGCCCATGTCACAAGAAGTTGTGATTGCTCAAGACTGAACTGGCCATTTAGAGAACTATCAAAAGACTCCCCTGCATTGTAACTTGTGCAGTCATTTATGTGTGTGTGGAATCAAAAAATACGTAAAGTGGATCTAAAATGTTGCCAAATCAGGAGAATAGTATTTTGCATCCACCTTTTACCATTGGGCAAGAAACGGGGGATAATTGATGGTGGATTATTGATGAGTGTTTACTGTTGACGATAGTGGTACCTTTCATTGTACACAAGACAATAACAGCCATAGTGGGTCAGATCAATCCTAGCCCTGTGGCAGATGCTTTGGAGGGAACAAACAAAACAGGGCACTTTATTGATTGATCCATCGCCTGTTAGTCAGTCCCAATATCTGACAGTTAGAGGTTTGGGGACACCCAGGGCACAGGTTGCATCCTGCCCATCATGTCTGATAGCCAGTGGACCTATGCTTCGTGAATTTAGCTAATTCTTTTTTGAATCCAGTTATACTTTTGACCTTAACAATCTCTACACCCCCAAGTTGACAGTACATGGTGTGTAGAAGTTATTTTGTATTGCTTGCAAACTTTGACAACTATTATTTATTACTTTTTCACAGATCTTTGGGAGACCTTGCCATTTCTCTCCACTGTGAAAACTGACTGTTCCTGCCCTTTGTTTCCTATCTTTTAACCAATTACTGATCCATGAGAGGACCTTCCCTCTTCTCCCATGATTGCCTATTCTGCTTAAGAGCCTTTGGTGAGGAACCTTGTCAAAGGCTTTCTGGAAGTGGAAGTACACTATGTCCACTGGATCTCCCTGGTCCACATTTGTTCATCCCCTCAAAGAATTCTAATAGATTGGTGAGGCATGTTGACTATTCTTCAATGTACCGTATTTGTCTGTGTGCCTGATAAATCTGTTCTTTACTATAGTTTCAACCAATTTACATGGTACTGAAGTTTGGCTTAACTGGTCTGTAATTGCCATAATTAGCTCCAGAGCCTCTCTTAAAAATCAGCATCACATTAGCTATCCACCAGTCATCTGGTACAGAGGATGATCTAACTAAGTTACATACCAATGTTAATAGTTCTGTAATTTCATATTTGAGTTCCTTCAGAACTTTTGGGTGAATACCAACTGGTGCTAGTGACTTATTACTGTTTAGTTTATCAATTTGGTCTAAAATGTCCTCTATTAATGCCTTAATCTGGGAGAGTTCCTCAGTTTTGTTACCTAAAAAGAATGGCTCAGGTGTGGGAATATCGCTCACATCCTTTGCATTGAAGACTGATGCAAAGAATGAATTTTGCTTCTCCACAATGGCCTTGTTTTGTTTGGGAGCTCCTTTAGCACCTCTTGGCCCCACTGACTCTTTGGCAGGCTTCCTGCTTATGATGTACTTATAAATTTTTTGCTGTTAGATTTTGTGTCTTAGTTGAAGAGCAACTACCTCTCTTGGCCTGCTTGTTATACTTTTCCATTTTAATTGCCTGAGACTGTGCCTTCCTATTTTCCTCAGTAGAATTTGACCTCTAGTTTTTAAAGAATTCCTTTTTGCTTCTCACCTCCTCTTTTACTCTGCTGTATAGCCATGGTGGCATTTTTTTGGGTCCTCTTACTGTTTGCTGGGCAGGGGGTTGTTTTGTTTGGGGGTATACATTCAGTTTGAGCCTCTCTTATGGTGTTTTAAAATAGTGCAGTTTGCAGGCATTTCACTCCGTGACTGTTCCTTTTTAATTTCCATTTAACTACCTTCCTCGTTTTTGCGTAGTTCTCCTTTTTGAAGTTAAATGCTACTGTGGTGGGTTTCTTTGGCATTTTTCTTTTTACAAGGATATTAAACCTAATCACATTATGGGTGCTATTGAGTGGTTCAGCAGTATTCACCTCTTCGACCAGATCCTGTGCTCCACTTAAGACTAAATCAAGAATTGCCTCTCCCCTTGTGCGTTCCAGGACAAGTTGCTCCAAGAAGCAGTCCAAAATTTTTATCTCTGCTTTCCTTCCTGAGATGACATATACCCAGTCAAGGTGAGGATAGTTGAAATCCCCCATTATTGTATTTTCTGCCTTCTATAGCCTCTCTGTTCTTGAGCATTTCACACTCATCATCACCATCCTGCTCAGATGGTCAGTAGTATATTTTTACTGCTATACTTACTATTCAATTATGGCATGTCTGTCATTCGAGGTTTCTTTGATCGTTCGATTCATTTAAGATTTTTACTTTGATTCTATACTTTCTTTCACATATAGGGTCACTCCACCACCAGCATGACCTACTCTACGACTATATACTTTGTACCCTGATGTTACCATTTCCAATTGATTAACCTCATTCCACCAACTGTCTGGGATTCGTATTATATCTATACCCTCATTTAACACCAGGCACCCTAGTTCACCCAACTTAGCATTTAGACTTTTAACATTTTATAAGCATTTGTAAATGTTGCCAGTTCATGTGTTGTTTAAAATGGGACTCTTACATTTGACTGTTCCTCACTAGCTCTTACCTGTACTTTACCAACTTCTTTCCTATCCTCTTGAGTAGGATGTAGAGTTCCCTCTGCACCAGCTGGCTTTTCCCCAGGCCTAATTTAAAAAAATCCTCTACAAGCTTTTTTTGTTTTACATGTCAGCAGTTTGGTTCTTTGTGGTTTAGATGGAGCCCATCTTTCCTGACTAAGCTCCTCCTTTCCCCAAAAGTTCCCTAGTTCTCAATAAACCTGAAACCTTCCTCTCTACACCATTGTCTCATCCACGCATTCAGACCTGTAGTTCTGCCTTTCTTTCTGGCCTTGTGTGTGAAACTAGAAAGCATTTCAGAGAATGCTACCATGGAGGTGCTGGACTTCACTGTTACCTAGCAATGTAAATTTGGCCCCAAGACTTCTCTCCTAACTTTCCCTGCCAGTGATGGTACATGTTCCATGAACACAGGCTGCTCCCCAGCACTGCAGGCAAGTCTGTTCTGTTGAGATCTGCCGTCTTTGTACCTGGCAGGCAATTTACCATGCATTTTTCCTGATCACCACAAGCTATCTAATCCCTCTTTGCTATTACTTTGCTCTTCCAACTAACTGGAGTTCCCTCCCCTCTTCCTTTGCTTCCCTACCTTGCAGTAGGATGTGTATGCTGCTTGTGCTTTCAGACAGTGCTCCTGAAGAATTTTCCACATGACAGTCATAATCTCTGAGGTCTGAGTGGAATGGATATGACAGATTAGGTTGTAATCATAGTAACCACTTACTTCTTGGCTCTGAATTTTTAAAATGTTTTAAATGCAACTCCCCACTTTATTTTTCACAGGAACTTTAATGGCAACTAAAGATGCTCTGAGCAATAAAGTGTAGATTGATTTAAACTTGCAATGAATTTGGAGGGTGGGGGGAGAAGTGTGTGGATCTGGGGTTTTGGATTATTGTAGAGGTAGTTAAAATTTATATCCAGGGCTGAACTTTCCCCAAACTTGCTATGCATATGTGGGTTCAGAACCAAGAGTTTGGTGTGGGCCTAACATGAACCCCATTTCTGAAATATTTTAGTGTTAGATCATAAATGAGTGAAACCCTGCTACTACCAGCACAGTGAGTAAATAAAATTAAAAACAAAGAACATTCTGATAGTATCAGCAGAGTTATTTGCTGTGCTTGGGTTTTAAGATTGCTTGTATTGTAGTTTAGTTACCATTACTGTTAATCCAAGGGAACTGAACTGTGTTGAAAGTGCAAATCAATAGTAATATAAAAGATTAATGACCTCAGAATCCTTTCTAAAAAAGACTAGGGGTATGTTGGCCACATTTATATTTCATTTCTGCTCAGCCAAATTCCTGCTGTCACTTAAATTGGGTAGAGGTATTCTTGCTTGTTTTTTGCACATAGCCTGATCCAGTAAGTTCGTGCACATGAAGAATTGTATTCATACAAATGGTTGTCAATTCATTGGTGCAGAGATACTAAGACAGGCAACTTTAAAATACCTTAGGTGGAGGGGTCAGCCTTGAGATGGTATGTTAAACAAATATCCCTTCTGCCTATTACTGACTCAGTGAGGGAAGTTGAAAGCTCTTACTGCACTATTAGAAAGCTTAAGGAGATAACCAATGCACTCAAAAAATAAAAATGATACTGCTGAGCATAAAACCACTGCTGCGTATTGTGTCTGTGGTCAGCCTATTTGTGAGTGGCTTCAGGAAGTTTGAGATTCCTTGAGTATGGGAGGTGGTATGGCAATCCAAATTCTACTGATTTCTCATTCATTTTTAAAAAGCTTTTAATAGGTTACATTTTCAGAGCAGTACCAAAACATTAACTAATTAACAATTTATAAAAATGATATGTCTAAACCCCTTGTATACTTTGTGTTTTGTTAGAATTCTTGAATTATGCAAACAGTTAAAAGCAGTCCACTTACCTTTTGGGCTGAGGTTGTCATATACAAACAGTAAACTAAATACCAATATTGTGTCCATAATGCTAACAAGAATACAATATTTGATCATGAAATCCTTTTCACTCTTATTGCTTTCATTCATTAATCCTGTCTGGTTGCATTGGTTGGTAAAGCTCCCAAATTAGTGTTGTAACAGCACTGATTCCTGTTTAAAACTCACTAAATATGAATATTAATTATTAAAAGGAGTGCTAAAAATTAGACTTCATTGCAGTTTGATCAATTTCTAGATTGGTAATTGCTCTGATCCAGTTTAATAGAGATGCAAGATTTGCTTACTGCTTGATCTGAATTATCTCACTTATGGATATAATTTCCCCTCAGTGCATAGAGTTTGCATGAGGCTGGTAACTGGCAAATAGGACTTTTGCCACACCACGGTGAATTTCACTGCCCTAAACAAGACAGCTTAGCTGCTTGTGAAGACTGAGAGGAAGTCTCTCGCCTGCCTGATACATGCTAGATGTAGGTTCTGTTCTGTTTAGGTTCTTATACTGTGCTGATCACCATGGTATCCATGCACCTTCTAGAATTTGGAGATTAAACCAGAAGACTAATGTCGATCAACATTGTAGTGGGTCAGCAGGTATCGCGGGATTAAATGGATGCTGTTGACTAAAATTTGGCCCCAAAACAGATTTTGTAAAAAAGGAGCTTTTGTAATATGAAGGGTAGAATCTTTATTTAGGTTTGTGAAATTATTCTGGACCCCCTGACAATTAACTTAAAAACACAGTAAGCAAAATGAGAATCAGCAGCAACCCTACAAAGTATAACAATAGCTAACTACACCAAACGGCCTAGATAAAATTAAAAAAAAAAATCAATCATCCCTCAAATATCATTTCTTTCCCCGAAAGGGCTTTTAAAAGGATGAGCCTTACAGCATGCCCTGAAGGTCAGCTGAATTGGGCCATTTTAGATCAAGGGCAGGGTGTGTGCATTCCACAAGAAAAGGGCTCTCTGTAGAATGCCTTGCCAGCAGCCCCATCTCTTTTGTACTTGTAGGGCTATGTAATGAGGGCTGCAGGCATCTCTGATGTGGCAGTGTCGGGGGAAAAGCTGAATCTCTCAAGAAGGCAGGTCCTAGGTCATTTAAGGCTTTTTGGGTCAGTACCAAGACCTTAAACTCTCCAGAAAACCCCAGTGAGCCTGTTTATGAAGCATTACTGCAATGTTCTCACAGTAGGATTAACAAGTGGGCTACTACAATGTATGCTAGCTTTAGTTTCTACATGGATTTGAGGAGGAACCCCAAACAAAGTGCAGTGTAGTAATCTAGTCTGAATATGGCAAAGTTATGAATTGGGGGTGACGTAGCCTTCATCAGAAGGAAAAAGCTTCACTTTCTTAGCCAAATGTAACTGGAAAGAACCAGTGTTTTGGTTACCACGGAAAGTTGACCATCTGGCAATAACTGGGAGTCTAACCAGACTGCTAAAATGCTACATTCATCAGTAAGCGCTAGGTGACACTGAGTGCTAACATAGCTCAATTGTTAGAAACTGGAATGTTTTATTTCGACACAAGGTGGCGCTGGAGATCACCTTTTGGGCTAAGACTTCTTTTTCAAAGACCAAATGTCCTTGTGGTGTTTAATCTTACTGTAGAAAGAAGGATAATATATTTTTAATAAAAATGAGAGTCCTGTAGCACTTTAAAGACTAATGAATTTAATCTGAGGGCATTTTTGGTGAATCTAAGATTAATCCTTGCTTTTCAAATGACTTGTGTTTTAGAGACCCAAACTGACTTTCATGTAAGTATTGACAAGGTCAGGGGGCTTATGTTTTAAGGTAGTGGGAAAAGCTTGTGTGTGCAGCAGCAGCAGCAGTAATTAATATTGTGCACTTGTAGAGTATGGTTGATCTGTAGATCTCTGCTTTAAAAAGGAGAGTAGCAACCCCATAAGAGTATTTTAAAGTTGTGTGAAGAATTATGTTTCTAAAACTTGAGGTACGTTGGCAAGGAACAATTTAATAAATTTGGGCAAAATTATCTGTGCTCCAGTTTATTAAAACTGCATTTCCACACAAGCTGTATTTTTCATGGGATGCTCTCAAGATAAAAATTATTAAAAGTTTCAAAGCCCTACTTGTTACTAGTAAAATCCTCAGTAGTTATGTTTAAAATATATTTTCAAAATCTAATTTTTATTTCACAGTTCTTCTTTTTCCTATGCCACAGAGGCTAGTGATGCTCCAGTACAATGAGATACTGAAGTGAAAAGAGCCCTGTATGGGCTAAATATTATTACAACTGGGCAGTTTAATTTTGATTAATACTGCTGTTTGCATAACAACACAGCAAAGGAATGTTGATATAAACACGCTGATTCTATTTTTAAAAGATGATTGGAATGGTTTTTAAATTAAAAAACCCTCTAAATTTAAATAATAAAAACACACGTATAAACTGCACAATGTTTCTCTAAACAAAAAGATAAGCTCTGTATGTAAGTTTTATTGGAGGTTTATACAGCAAGCTTCTCAAATAGTTATTAAAATGTTATTTTAATTATATAATTTTATTAAAATGATATTTGTTGTTGTAATATTTATTTAAAAAAATTAAAAATAACATACCTCTTTTAAAGAAAAATAATATAAAACCCTTTCCTTTTTTACTTACCTGCCCGGACCTGAATTCTGTGTTATCTGCCAGAATTGACGGCATCACTAACATTTCAGACCTCCCATGCTCCTTTGCCAATGATGATGATGTCAGCTGCTGTGGGAGCGACTTGGAACCCTGAACTTGGATCATTGCAGGTAATAAAACTTTCTTTTTACTTTTCAAAAATATTTTTACTTGCGCTTAAGGCTACACATTTTTTAAAGAAAAAATACATTGATTGCTTTTTCCATGTGCATAATAAGTACTGTGCATATATTTATAAATCAAATCAGAATTCTATCATGAAGAGTGATGTTTAGCATGAAAAATTCTGACTCTGATAAACAAAGAATCAAAGAGAAAAATGGATATGAACTCTTATCCATAACTAGGGATGCAAATTACTTAAGGTGCAATCATACTTAAAGACGGTCACAAACGAAAACCCCCAGTCATAACACTCGGCAAATTACAGAGAAGTTTCAGCCTCATGCCTGTACCAGATAATATTACAGAGACCTATCTGATACTGTGGCTGTATTATAAAATGTGTTATAACTTTCCAGATTGAGTCTCTAACAGGTTCATAACTATCATTTCTTCCTTACCTCTCCAGCCTAAAACAGAGTGACATGTACGGCCCTATCCTGCTCCCAGCTTGATCAGTGGCAAAACTGATCATTCTCATGGGTACAGGGATCACAGTGGCTAGTAACAATAGATAGGGTGTTTCTTCCAGCTCAGTAGTATATTCCTTTTAAATAAAGGACTTCAATTCTCCCAAATGGTATCTAACATTACACAGTATTCTACTAGCACCTGCTCCCACTGAAGACAAGGGAAGTTTGCTAATGACTTCAGTAGAAACAGGAGCAGACACATAAGATGTATAACACAGGGTTTTATTTTATAAATTCAAAGAAACAGTATTTTGGGTGAGTCACTCGACCGCTATATGCCTAATTTTTCCTCATCTGTAAAATGGGGTATTAAAAATGATCCTTCTTTATCAAGTGCTATGTGAGCCATTAATTAAAAAAGCCTGTGTAAATGTTAATTGTGATGATTATTAAAATCCTGCTTCTAAGCCACTGAGTCTGAGGCTTGGCCAAGGTTGACATTACTGTTTGTCAGCGCACTTTCCCAGCCTTCATTTCAGTGTGAAATCCTCATTTGATTATTTTCTCTTGTTTAATTTACAAGTATTCCTTCCCTCTTTTGTCCCAGGATAGAAGAGTTGCTATAAGGTTTAAATATGTGTGGCAATCTCCCTCTCAGCAGCACTGAAATAGCTTTCAGTGGTTGAATGAATAAAAAGGGCACAGCAGACACAATGCAGGTTTTAGCATGACCAAAGGGCTCAGTACAACCAGAGATTTACCAACCACCTGTTTTTTTTTTTTTTTTTTAATTTGGAAATAAACCTGGTGGGTTAAGCAATTTAACAACTTTCTTGACTACTATCTCTAAGGTCCCTGGGGCCCCTGGCATGACTGAAGCAACCTGATTCATTCAAGTTTTGCATGTAGTTATTAGTAGTGATTTAGGACATAATGATATGGGGTGCCAAGTGTACTTAACTTTTACTTGCTTCCGTGTGTGTTGGGAGAGCTCAGTATCTCAGAGGATTAAGCTGTTGCACACTAACCTTTGCACTCATCTTTCTCTTTCCCTGCTCTATCTGAAAACAAATCTTCACATGAAACTGAAGTCCTAAAAGTATAATAAATCACAAATGTCAACCCGAGTCCAGTTTCCCAAATTTAAATTTACTCTCAATAAAGGTAAACACATTCTCACCACGCCCTAATAATTAAGAAAGTTACAGAGTCCCAAACAGGAATTTCCAGACACATGCTAGGTATTTATATGCACACACTCCCTGGAACAGCAGCCAAGGCACATCAGATCTCCCCTGAGCTCGCTACACTGTCTTCTCATAGAATACCAAGACAAGGTGTTAGTCATTATTGTCAAGGTGTTCAATGGGTAGCACCAGATTGCCTAAATTACCTAAAACTGACAATTCTACTCTTGCAAGCTCAGTTTAAAGCTTGTCCATGTGGGAGATAGCTTTCTTCTGGCTAGCTCAAGACTGTAAATGAATTCCCACAGGAACAAATGATCATCACAGATGTCACCAGCCATCTTTTGTTCCAAGTGCGTGGTGCAGTTCTTCAATCTTGCTGTGTGTATAAACACAAAGCACAGCATACATACATGTTTACTTAACCCCTCCTCCCCGTTTCCCAGCCCATCTAGAGGATGGGAGAAAGAGTACAAACCACATGTGACAAATGTTAGTAATGTTGCTTAATGCATCACTGGAAGATGCTCAGATATCATGGTTATGAAGGTTGTATATGAACTTGAATAGAACAGGAGGCCCCAATCCTGAAACTACATCTGCACAGGTGAAACCTTGCATACCGTTGGAGCCCTGTTCAAGTCATTGGAACACTGCAGGTATAGGGGTCTCCCTGTGATGCAGTTAG
Source organism: Mesoclemmys tuberculata (assembly GCA_007922155.1). Lineage (NCBI taxonomy): Eukaryota > Metazoa > Chordata > Testudines > Chelidae > Mesoclemmys > Mesoclemmys tuberculata. Next base: position 14,324,984 of record ML675623.1, read on the forward strand.
AGGTCTGGGCACTTCATGACTAGCTCAACTAGATTTAAGGCTTATATTCTCAATGTTTATAAAATGTATTGAGTGTTTAATATTCTGAACACAGAAACTAGCAACAGAATTTAAATAAATGTTAAAAAGCTATTCCTTGTTGGTAATCTAAAAAGGGAATTGAAGGTCAGAGAACAAATTGGACGATAGGCAAAGGTTAAAAGGAAAATACATATATTTTAAATTGTGCTTATCGCACTGCTCCAGTCATGGTCTGGCCTGCATGTTGTTTGTTTGTTCCCAGCCTACAGACAAGTCAATGGGAAACTCATGTATAAAGTTACTCATGTTATAATGGTCCTCAGTCAGGGTTTGGTTGGGAAGCATGGCCAAGTGGTTAAGGCCATAACCTATGACTGGCAGGGGAGTTGTTGGTAGGGGAGCCCAGACCCTCCTACTCTACCAGGCTCCAACCCAGGCCTCTTTGGGCTACCAGTGACCTGGCTGCCCTCCCCAGGCCACTTCCTAGCCCCCACACTCTACTTAATCCAAGGCTTTTGCCTGCTGCGAGTTCAAATCAAGAAAATAAGAGCAGATTCCTAATGTCCAGGGTCCACATGCAGGGGAAAAGGGAATACCTCCCTCTCTGATTGTTTCTGGAGGTAGGTCCTCCATTCCCTCAGGGAGGGCACCTTTGTAGCAGTTGTGTCTGAGATTTCAGCCTCTGCTGGACCTATGGGCTGCAGATCTGCTGTTTTCTCAGGTGCTACTAACTGAGCTGTTTCCTTGTCTTTTAATTCCTTCATCAGATGAGCATTTGTTGCAGGTGTTGTGGGTGGGACTCATTGAGCCCAAAATAATCCCTTAATCCCTTGTTGTCCAGTGTGGGGTGTGCACCCCATTACACATGTATAAGAGTTTTCAGGATTGTGGCCTTCGGTCACTGCCCAGAATACATATAATATATCGTATTTACTGTAATTTGGGTGCTCTGAGTCTGATTTTTAAAAGTGTTGAACACCCATAACTCCTTCTGAAGTCACTGGGAGCTGTCGGTTCTCAGCACCTCTATATAAATAATATTTCCAGTGTTTTATTTAGTCCCAGTTTGGGCTGTTATCTACTCACTGCTCTTTAGTCACTACAGCATAACTTCAAAAATATTCCAAATTACTATCATAGCCAGACTAACAACTGTGGAAAATGACCCATGCTCATCCCTTTCAACCATCTCATTTTACTTTGACTGATAGTAATTTTGCAAAGTTATATGGCTTTTCACTTTTATTATTATATATTACTTGTATCAGCAATGTCAACTTATTAAACTGAAACTACTGAGATTTTTTTAAATGAAGTAATAAGCCCATGTCATTTAAAGCTTCTCATGCTACTGGACTCTTAGCTTGATCTGTTGTTTTGAGTGCTGGTTTTATTTCCAATGGTTCAGATTTGGAAAATGCCTATCTGGAACTGGTCAAAGCTTTTGTTGTAAAAAATGTAGCCTACAAATGTATCCTTTTCCCTGTTCATAACGTGGGTTGTTTTTTTTTATGAATTTGTGGTTTATTGCCTTTTACATGAATATTTTGTCTGGATATCTTTATGCTTCTAGTTCTTTGGCAGACTGGTTGCTGAGAGTAACTGTAGCTATACTGGATATAGGATTGGTCACCCAAGTGGCATTATATTATTTCTGCCCTCTGAATGGATGATCTAAGTTTTAAAAAGAGGAGAGATTATTTTTCTTGTTCATGAATAGTCTAAACATTTGTAGTTGGTCTAATCTATTGTGCATCTAATCAAGAGTTTGACTCGCACAGTGATTTTGATATTCCGCTGTGAGTAGCAACAAGTACTTGCAAGAGTATTTGTAAGTATTTATTGGCACATTCTTGCAAATAAAAGTCTTGCTTGGGCAAATGTTTGAGAATAAGTGAGTAATAGAATTAAAGGGAGTGCAAATATGGCAGATTTTATTCACAGCAATATTCCCCCAAATTTTTGTTCTTGTATTTGACCACCTGTACTCCCATCCTCTTAAATAATTGCTTGCTAATGACATAGGGAACAAATTTCCTCAGATGCCTCATATTCCTTTGTGTTGGCTTCAGTGACATTTCACAAATGGTGCTCATATGTGCCAAAGATTTGGGGGTGTTCCTAAGACTGTATGGCACTGCTCATGTGAGAATGCTTAGTATGTGGAACTGCCCAGTATTGGAAAGGCCCTTTTTAGAGCAAGAACCGGTGCAGGCAGGGAGAATTGACTGGGTCCATCTGCCTCATTTTTAAGGAAGAGGGCATAGGACTGGATAAATCACCCTACCCCACCCAGTCACCCCCTTGCTCCTTCTCTGCAATCCCCGTGCAGGGTTGTCCCCATCCTGAATTTTACAGGATCATCCCCTACTTTTTTTAATTGCATCTTTGAGGAATCATCCCCCGAAAATTAGGCCCGCGCCGCGTCCTCCTCGTGGCCGCTGATCAGTAGATTTGCTGTGATCCTCGGGCTGTCGCGAAGGACTTGGTCCTTCAGCTGCTGCCCTACAGAGGCAAACCCCACGGGGTGATTGCTCTGCTCACGCATTCAGTTCCCCCAGCTCGCAGGTTGCACGGGCCCCCGAGCCCGGCACTGCTGAGCGGGCGCTGGCAGCCAGGGGTTAACAGCGGCGGAGACGGGTCTGTGTCACCAGAGGACACGGAGCCGGTCTGGAGAGAAGCCGCCAGCACCTCCCTCTGCCTCCGGAACCCGTGGCGGAGTGGCGCGGGCGGCTCAGACCATAGGCCACGCCCTCATTGGCCACGCCCCCCGTGTTATGTGATTGGTCGCACCACCCCTGTGTGAGAGGCGGCCGCCAATGGGAATGGAGTAGGCCGCCCAGGGGGCGGGCGGGGAGGGGGTCAGAGGTGAAGGACCGGAGGTAACCTCTCCCGTCACACCACCTCCGTAGGCAAGGGAGCCGTCAGGGGGGCGGAGCCGCGGCGAGGCCGGCTGAGGGGGCGGGGCGCGAGTAACACTGAATGGGAGCGAGCGAGCGAGCGTGTGTGTCCGCAGCCATCACAGCAGCATCAGCATCGCCAGCCTGCGCCGGGCCGGGGGGCCCTGGGGCGTTGCCCCCGCTCAGCTGGCACCCTGAGGTAAGCCCGCGTCGGGATACGGGGGGACACGCTCCACCCGCGAGGGCCCCCCGGGGCGCGTGAAGAGCACTTCCTACCGCCCGGCCCGGCGAGGCCCCCCAGCGCCCTAGGAGGAGAAAGGGCGATCCTCCCCGGCCCGGCGAGGCCCCCCAGCGCCCTAGGAGGAGAGGGGGCG
>ML675623.1:14328288-14466180 GCA_007922155.1 Mesoclemmys tuberculata
GCCCTAGGAGGAGAGGGGGCGATCATCCCCGGCCTGGTAGGGCCTCCCAGCGCCCTAGGAAAGGAGGGATCACCCCTGGCCTGCCCTCAGAAATGGGGTGGACAGCCTTGGCCTGGTGGGGATCCCCAGTGCCCTATGAAATGTGGGGGGACCCTTAACATGGTGGGGATCCCCGAAGCCAGAGAGGGGAGATGGTTGACTTGTAACATATTTACAAGGCTAAGGGATTGCAAATAAGGGAGAAGGTGCAACATCTTCCCCAGTCTTGATGCTGGGGTTGTATTGGGGGTATTTTAAGTGTGGTTATTTTGAGGTGGTGTTAGAATTTTTTTGCTGGGGCTAGGTGAGTGAGTTGTTATGATTGGTTGGAGGAAGGGGGAGTGAATGTGAATTGCCCCCCCAGCCTTGGGGTAGGTAAGTGTGATTTCTGTAGTGTAATGCTCTCATCATGAGCTCTGTTGCTAGGGATGGGGAATGTGAGCTGGGGATTGGTTGTAAGGAGTGGGGTGGAGATGGTGAGGTTTATTGGGGCAGATGGGGATGTGTGAAAGGGGTAGGTGATGGTAAGTGGCAGGGTAAATGTGTTTGTTCTCAATGCCCCTATAATGCTCTTACCAGACTTTGTGGGGTGCCAGATGCACTGAATCAATGCTTCATACACACAAGGGTTATGGGGACCAGAGTACTGAGATGTATAGATTTCCTCTGCTTGTTCCTGCCTCTTCTTGTAGCATGCTTGGTACATATGCAAACAGCCACTGTGATGGGGGGGTGCCTTGTGGCCGTGAGTGTGAATGGAAATAGCCCATGAGAAGGGCTTCTTGCAGCTCAAGTTTCAGTGTGAAGCCAAGGGGATGGGCAGGAGGAGGTTGCCTGTGAATACCCCAGTCCTGCAGTTTATGACTGAGCTACACTGAGACCATGGAATTCCCAGTGAGTTCAAGAGTGACTGGGAAATTGTAGCTTATGGAGCTGCAGGATATATTTGTAATTGATTGTGTGTTTTAAGGCATTGTTGATATAGTAACTGTTAATAAAAATCCAGTCATGGGAGAAGATTCCTTCATCGTTTCTGTTTGCTCTCTTAGCTCTGGTTCCTGTGATACTGTGTGTGCTCTTTGGGTCTTGTTACCTGTTATTACCATTGTTTACATTTTTCTGCCTCGTCCTTTGAAGAAAATAATAATCAAATCCCTTTTTAATCTAAAGTAAATACATTTGAGAACTCTCAGGAAATATCTGGAGATGGGGGAAAAAGCTGGGGGAGTAGTAGAAACCACAGTATGTAGGCAGGGATTGTCTTTTTGTCCTGTATTTGTACAGTGCCCAGCACAATGGGGTACTGGTCCATGACAAGGGCTCTTTGGGACTACTATAATACAAATAATTAATACTAATAATGATAAATGCCTGATGAAGCTCAAGCATGGAAGTTTTAGATGCTGCAAGAAAGATCTCTGGTCCCTTTCCGTCCATCTCCCTCTGGGTGAAGACGTAATGCAGAAAGACCATTTGTTTCAGAAAGAAAATTGATTGACTCCTCTGGTTCAGATCCGGGTTACTCCACACAGCTGCCTCATCCCCATATCAAGATGTTTATTTTAAGTGCTCTTGGGTCCTACTGTAAAACTGTCTGTGTACCAGAATGTTTCTCAGAAGTTTTTGGGCAGATGTCCTGTAATGTGGTTAATATTTAAAAATCACTGGGCTATATTCATCTCTTAGTGTAGCTCCTTTTACTTTAATAGGATGAATTTATGTATTTACTTTTATTTTATACACTTTTTGAATAGACTCTTCCTGTCTTGGAGGAAATAACTAGCTGACTCTTTCAAAAGGAACATTCTGAGGTCATATAAGGAGGCAGGTAACGCAGGGAAACATCATCACCTGTGTTTAAATCTACTGCTGTTTAGGAAAACACTTAAGCATCTGCCTAAATCCAACTTCAGTCAATGGGACTTCAGCAAAGCACTTAAACATGTTCTTAATCTCATTGACTTTGATAGGATTTAGGTACAATGTTTAAGTGCTTTGCTGAATGTGTATGGATTGCTGATTTGGGGTCTGTTATTCTTAATCAAGATTTTTTTTAACCTATAGAGAGTTGTAGAGTGAAATGTACTGGAAGGTTTAAAAGAGTAGGATTGAAAGATCCAAAAGCACTTTATAGTACACTATGTTTGACAGCTATTGAGTGGTGCAGAGCATTTTAGGACAGGAAGGTAGGTAGCATCCAGTTGAAACTGCTGAGCGAATTATAAACTTGAAAGAAACCAATATAAATGGAGAGGGGATAAAACTTCAGAGGAGATGGAAAAAGCTGATGAGATATGAGTTCAGATTAAGAGAATGCTCAGGATCATGGCCCATTAATTCTGTGGTGATATCTGTTGGGAGAAATGGGCTTCCAGGGTCAATCCTCAGATGCAATGGTATTGGGCATGTCCTGGGAACCTAGGCAGATAGTTCTGAAGGGGGCTGCCTTTCCTGATGGTCACCCACACAGCTAGATATCCTTGAAGAAGTTGTGACTTTACCCCTAAGTGTGGGACTTCATCCTCTGTTGATCTGGAAACTGACTTCCAATGTCAGTATAGATACATATGCTGCTGACCTTCCAATTCAGCAAAAGCTAACTATTATAATACACCTGGTCACTTTTATTGTTGTTTACTAATCACGTTGTTTACTAGTCACAAATAAATCAATAAAATAATTCACTTCAGCAATAGTTTTGTAAACGTTTGAGCCAAAATTACATCAGCGTGTCTCTAAAGGACATTTCCTAGGAAGAAAAATTACTAAAAATGAATTGTACTTTCTTAGACACTTTTTAGGTCGGATTCTTCTTCACAACTTTGCTCCCTGTGTCTGCCTCCCAATTCTATGTGCTCACTTCTCTGACAAAGTAGTCTTTTACTAGTGTTAGTTCATGTAGCTCTGGGAGAGTGAGTGCTGGGTCCTGCCCTACTTTGGGCATCATTATTATTGCAAAGTCTTTACTACCTAAAGAGCACAGCTTGATGTTTAGATTCCTTGTTGAGTCTGCAGCCCTGGGCCATTGCAGAAATTTTTTTTCCATCTTTTGTTTAATAAAACGAGCTAATTTGATCTGGAGGGGAGAAGAAAAGAAGAACATGGATCCTACAAAGACTTATGCACAGGTGTAACTTTATTCACTACTGTGAATAAAATTATGCATGTGCTTAGTCTCTGTAGGATGAGGGTCTAAATCTGGACATTGCTGTGCAATTTGTAGTCCCCTCAGTCTCTGGCCTGGTCTACACTTACCTTCTGGATTCAGCGGCAGTCGACGGAAGATACGCAAGTGTTTTACATCACTTGCATATCTTCCGTCGACTTCGCTTTGTCTGTTCTGCGCACCGTCCACACTGTGCTACGCAGACAGGAACAGCGTTCCTGTCAACGCAGTGCTACGCCACTTACGGGAGAGGTTTTCCTCCATCGATTTCTGGATCGACTGAGCAGGTCTACACAGGCTGCTCAGTCGATCCAGAGACATTGATCTGACGGTGACGAATTTTCTGCCATCAGTATAGACCCAGCCTCTGCAAAGTTTGCCTTGTTTTGTAAATTACAAACTGTTTTGAAAACATCAGAAATCTCCTGGAAACAAGGGATTTTTAGATGAGCAGGGCAGCATTGTTGTCAAGGAAATATTATCAATCTTTTGTTTAGACCCAATCCAGCCTCCATTTAAGTCAGTTGAAAAACTCACAGTTGACGTCAGTGGTGCAGGATGAGGCCCTTCCGCAGATGGCTAGCACAGTTAACAGAGAGATTATTTATTTCAGACTTGGACAGTTAAATTTTCAAGAAAAACATGCACCATGACAGGCTTCGTTGGGATTTTAGAATCCTGTCCTCACAGTATGAAACAAGCAGGCTTTTCTGAGGAGCTCTTTAGGAAAGGGCTACAGGTCATTTGAGCACAAAGCTGAAATGCAGATTTAAAAAATGAATAGATAAGAAAGTTTCAATGTATTTAGAATAAGTAGGGAGTGGATAGCTAATGTCTTGAGTTAACAGCTGCCCAGTAACTGTTCATGGAAATCTAAACAAAGAACTTTTGTGGCTTTGTCTATAGACACCATGGCCTATCAAAAAGGATTGAGTTGCACTGATAATTAATTGTTCTTGAGTAGAGTTGCACTGAGAGGAAGAATGGTCAAGTGGTACGAGCATGGCTTGGAGGCAGGAGATCTGGCTCAGTTTCATGGGTTTTCACTGAGTTGTTAGGCAAGCCACTTATCCTCTCTGTGCCTCAGTTTCCTCAGCTGTAAAAAAAAAAGATGATAATTTGCCTAATGGTGGTGTTCCAAGTCTTAGTTAATGCTTCTAAAATGCCTTCTCTCCTGAGATGAAAGGGACTGTATAATTATTAAGGGTTAGAAACAGAAGTCTCTCTCTCCATAGCTAGCTTTATTTTATAACCTAGATTGTTCTCTCCCACTACACTAACTGTGTCAATACTAGATCAATCCAGTTTAAATTTTCCATGTCTGATTTGATGCCAGAATACAGTAATTTTTGGCAATTTTGATGCAAATTGAATAAGGCATTTTTGAGAGACGAGTCTTAAAAACAAGGTGTCCCTTCCCCCCTTCCTGGAAGGTCTCCTAGTGTGGGTTTTGGCTTTGCTTTGTTGGCTGCAGTAGCATTTGGTACTCTTGGCTAGTTTAGGAGAGTTTGGGCTAATAATTAGGCCCTGATTCTACAACAGAACTAATGGGCAGACCCCTTCATCTGAGCCAGGACCTGTTGGGAGGAGCAGGGATTTGCTCATGTGGCTAAATTTGCTGGAATGTCAATCTTTGCTCTGGGCAGATAGCTGTAGTTTTTATAATTCCCCCCCCCCCCAAAAAAATAAAACAAACCCAAAAAACCCACCCCACACCAAATAAACGAGCCAGGTACATTGATGCAGCTTTTATAATCCCATGACTGGATAGATAAACATGCTCTTTGTAATCACAAAGTGGTTAAGCATTCAAATTTTTTTATGGGCTGCATGTGGCCCTAATGAAACCAGGTGTTGTGTTGTCAACACAGGTGCAGTTTGATTTAAATACTATGGCCATGTGCAATCACAGCAAAAATGAATAAGCCAGTTAGGAGTGTTCTTAATTTTCAGTCACTGATGAAAAGAATAATGTGATAGTGTGTGATGTTTTAGGGTTGTGTTGTTCTAATGCCTTGCCTACATTACAGTCACAGCTGTGTTAAAGACATCCAGTTGCAACATGATTGTGTCTTATTTATGTTATAATGTTGTTATGTGAGCTGGTGTAAACCAGACTGGATTGTTCACGTTAAGGGAACTCTGCTACATTCCTATAGTTTCCCTAATATGACTGTAATTGCAATGCAGACAAGGCTTTTTGTTTGGCTGGGTGGCCTTATCTCTGACCCCCACATCACGCCCAAAACCAACCTGATTTGTGTATTTCTGTACTTCCAATTTTTTTTAAACTGTAACTTTAACTTTGAATTTCCTGGCTCCCTAACAATTACTTTTTCCTTTAAACTACAGCAGTTTTCTTTGAAGTTGCTGATTTGTATTTTCATCTTAACTGAAATGTACAAGGAGATATCTAGCTCTCCATTCAGAACTATGTGCCTGTCAGGTAGAATGACTTTAAAGCATAGTCAGCATTAGATGTGGATGGGTAGGACTATTTTTCCTGAGGCACACTAGCTTTTTGTTACCTGTCTTAGACCGTAATTGAAAATAAATTTGGTGGGTCTCGTCATAGTCCCTTCACCTTCCATAGTTGGGCACAGTTAATCACAATCCTGTGCTCTAGTGAGTCTTAGGACCAGCATAGGAGGAAATGCCACAGGACAGGGTGACATGCTTTGTCTCAGCTGTGTAGGAGACCCAAGGCCAGACTAGGAGTTGCTGCTCCAGGATAGGATGGAGGTGCAGAGCAAGGGTTGTGTGAAGCCTTCATGCTGTAATAGGAGGTTCCACAGGCTTGAGACGTTTTGGCACAGCACCATGGGAGAAGTTCCCAAGGCACCTTCCTGCACCGTGAGTGCTTTAAGTCCCTCTCTTTCACAGCACTAAATTCAATTTTTTTTAAACATGAGGGGAAAAAATCATGTTCCCCCCCCGCCCTCTTTCATGCATTTACAGAAAATGCAGGTTGAATGAAAGGGCCTTTATATATCAAGTGTGTTAACTAATTGCTCACAAAGCTACCAAGTATTTGCTGAGTGACTAAGAGGAGGGAGTATGGTCTAGTCAATACAAAATGGGGCTGACAGTCAGGAGTTCTGGATTCCTTCTTGGCTCACTGTGCAACCTTGGGCAAGTCATTTAACCTCTGTGCCTCTCTTTCACTCTCAGTACACTGAGTAGCATACTTACCTCACAAGGGTGTTGTGGTAATTAATTGTCAGAAATTGGAGGAACTCAGATTTACAGGAGCTGTACATCAAAAGTATTTATTTGTGTTTTTCCTCTTCTTTTCCAGTTCCTTTTGGAGGTGGATAACTACTCAAATTGCAGCAATTACAAGAGGTTAGTTATTGTTAATAGTCCTGATCTGATAGTGTTTTAATGTGCTTTAATAGTCAAAATGTGAAATTGTAAGTGATTTGCCTTCAGTGATTGAGGATTTTGCCCATTGCTTAGACATAAGGTAAACCAATATTGTAAATGCTAAGTCCCAGTCTAGTTGTCTGAGGCTCTATAGCTGCGGAGGCAGCATGCTGAATTGCACAACATAGTTCGTGCAGGCCATCAAGCTTCACCCGAGAACCTGCTGATGGAGCCCAAAGACTTTATTTAGGCTAAAGCATTTCAGTCTTCAGACTAAACTGCTGAGTGTCACATGCAGAGAACCGGAGAGACCAAGGTATCACCAATGCCCATGGCTCCTGCAATGGTGGGGAATTGATTAGGACTGTTACCAGATTTGCCTGTCACTTTGAAGTATTCTTATTTATTAGGGTTACCTTCCTGGAAGAGGGGGTGTGATCTATTAATGTGCTACTTGTGTTCATATGGCTACAAGTCCCCTCCCAATGGAGCTATCCTGCAGGACCTACGGTTTTCAGGGCTGGGTTCCTCTAGCCCCAGATTCAGCTAAACCCCCTACAGATGCACACAACCATTCCAGATTAACTGAGTGTGTCTGAGCAGACTGGGCTATCAGCACTTCTCAGCTGCTCCCTTGATATGCCCCCTGGACTCAACCAGGCTGGGTCAAAGCACTTTCAGCTGTCACCCGTATATGCCCCTGGACTCTGTAGGCTAGGCAGAGCAGCACTTCTCTGCCTCCCCTTTTATATGCCTGTTTGCAACACACCAGAATAGAGCACACTTCTGAGCAGGCTGGGTCAAACAGCACTTTCAGCTGTCACCCTTATATGCCCCTGGACTCCGTAGGCTAGGCAGAACAGCACTTCTCAGCTGCCTCCCACCTCACTCTACAATTGTTCTAGCAGTAACCCCCTTGATAAGCAAACTCCATAGGATTTTGGGCACTCCAGGGATCTTTGGCTTAGGTAAAAGAAGCATTGCTGCAGAGCAAGATAGGGAAGCCAAGAACACAAAGGAGTAAATGCATTTGGAGAGAGAGAGAAACTGGCAACCAGCTTGATTATAATAGTTTATTGCCAGGTATATAAAGCTTATGATTCTAAAAGTGATGCCATACAAGGAGAGAAAAACAATCCAACACTTACAATACAACAAAATTACAGTAGGGGCATTGGAAAAGGCTAGCCCAGGTTTGATTACAAAAGTAGAAAGTTATACCTGGATTAAAGAGAGAGAGAGAGAGAATTGGGGAAAGATTGGGGGGGGAATCTCACCACTCCTTGCAGTTCAGAAGTTCCCAGGAGACAGGCTGTTCAGTTTAGGGTCAGGAGCATTTGAGAGAGAGGCAAAGTCCACAACAGGATCAGTCAGGAAATGGGGAAGCATGCAGCATTTTGGATCCAGGCATCAGAACAGGGGTTTGCACTTGTGTAGGGGTTTTTGTGGAACCAGGTTTGTTTATGGGTAAACAATGTCTCAATGAAGTACCCCAAAGTGGTTTTCTTTATGCTGGACAATAGGAGCTGATCACTCCCGGCTATGGTCAGTGTTCCTTGAGGGAGCTCATAATGCAACCAGGCAGATTCAGTGTTTTGGATATCAATAACTAGAATGGGCTGATAACTGCCGAGCTGGATGGGTGTAGGTGTGAGTTCATTTACATCAAGAGCAGAGATCTCCCATCATGCAGTGCATCCCTGCTTTGCCAATCCTGGAGTTCAGTGTGGTATCTGCTTTGGAGCTTGGTTCTCCATTCTTCATGCTAATTCTTTTTACATCTTCTATGTAAATGAGGCATGGGGAGTTGTCTCAATCCTATCACCCTTGTTTGGAGGGTTTTAGGTGTGTCTCCCATTGCCTTTTCATTGCTTTTGTTTCTGGTTCAAGCAGAGGCTGGGGGTGGATTCAGGTGAGCCAGAGAGAAAGTAGGGGTTTTGTGCCCTGGGTCCCCAAGAACACAGAGGTGCCAGGTAACAGGATAGAGATACCCAGGGCAATTCAGGCTCCATGCTGTGGAGAAAATGTGGTAGTGTGGACTCATGGTGGCTGCTCATGACAAAATTCAATCGAGTCTGCTAGGACCAGTAGCTCCAAGGGATGCACTCCTATATGAAGCTCCATTTTATTCTTACTGAAATCCTGGGAAGTTTCCAGCATGGTCCCCAGATGGTTAATTGCATTATGTTAGGATTTGGCTGAAGTTACCACCTCTGTGGGTTTTTTAAATTTTTTTTGTTTTTAAACTATCCAGATTAGACAATGGTTTTTCTAAACGTTTCTCTTCCCATGCATGGAATTTCTTAAATGTATACCGTTCTTGTCTCCTAGGCCCAATCCTGCAGGGCATTGTGCATTCACAGCTTCTGTTACTTCAGTGAAAGTCCAAGGAACTCAGCAGATGACAGATTTGGGCCATTGCCTGCACTGCTGTTCCTATGTCCTGTCATAGATATACTAATTGTTCTGGCCTTAAAGGAGCACATACTCTTCTATTTAAAGATTTTACATAAATGTGATAAAACTTTGAACATATTCAGTGCCTCCCATCTGAAGAACTTAGACTGCTGCCAAGCCTTATAACACTCTCTGCAGTGGGGTTGCATCCCTGATGTGCAGATGAGTAATCTGAGAAAGACAGGTGAAATTCAGATGTGAGTGGGCCCTGGAGACCGAACTCTCTCTTAGAGGTGACCCCTCCTGAATAAGATAGAGGCACTTTGGCAGGGCAGTGCGTAGGAAAAGTTTGAATGGCTCTCGCTCATGCTGTAACTGGTTTGTGAATGGAGGACTTTCAAAGAGCAGTTTTTTTCTTTTATGGTGTATTACATGAATCCTGTAGTCTCTTAGATTTCAAGACTTCTGCCATAATGCTGTACTGAGTTTGAAAACTTCCAACTTTTTGATACTACACTGATGAAAATTTTCAGTGCCTGAGTTTCCCAATTTGTAGAATAAGCTTCCTATTCTTGTAACATTTTATTGTTGATTCTTTCATGTCAGTACTTACCCTTTTCATACTTTCCAGTTTCCTCATATAAACCCTTCCCATCTAAATCACATAAGACTGAGGTTAAGTATTTGCTGCTATTTCTATTTTATTGTTAGGTATATATTGCACGTATAGGGAAAATGTTTTCAATTTTTTTTAAACCTACGTGTTGAAGTTAATATATTGTAAACACTAATTACTTAATAATAATCTTGCATCAGCTTTTCATAGCAGAAGTGACTTTTTTAAAGGAATGCTGTGATGTTAAGTAATCATTTTTTAAACAATCGTCCATCTCTGTGTTACGCTTGAGACTATTAACGTTAAACTTCTCAGTCTAATTTACTTTACATAATTCTTGCTGTTTGTTTCCTCTTTGTGTTTCATTTAGCTTGGATGATGAAAGATTAGAAGGTTTCACTTTTGAAACTCGTCAGTTTCACTTGTTTCTCTCTCACTAGCAAAATGGTACAAATGCTGTAGGGGAAGGATTAAATCCAGCCACCTCATTAAAAATAAATGAAACAATTGACTTTTGAAAAATAGCAACAAACATTTTTATTATGTTTTGTAAAACAATCTACCTTCTCTCTTTGAGTTGTCCCTCCATTTAGTCTCAAATAAAAGGCTGCCAGTGGATGTCTGATTTTTATCATCACACCCCAGTCTGCTTGTTTGTCCCATTCACCTGCTGTGTTTTGTCTTTTAGACTATAAACTCTTTGCAGCAGGCACTGCCAATTATTATATGTTTGTGCAGTGTCTAGCTCAATGGGCCCCAACTTGATTGGCCTTTAGGTGCTACGAAAATATAAATATTAAATAATAATAAATGTCTCCATATTGGTTTTCTAGCCATGAATTTTATAACAAAAGTTGTTACTGCTTCAGTATTGTTTGTCCTTCCGATAGCTTTGTCTAAGAAAGCAGCTTTCGCAACTGATTAGAATGACCAGTTGCACTGATGTCCTAATACTTGTACAAACAGAAAGCTACTGAAATAACCCAAGTAATTAATCTGGATCCTGGCTTCTTACCCACTGTCAGATGTGGCATTTCAACAGTGTATGTCTGGCCACAATTGAACCCTGCTTCTGCATGTTCTTTAAGGCTGTCTTGTTTCACCTAGGAGCTAATACTAACTTCAGCTCTTGTTTTTTTCTCTTGTAGTGCTAAGAGCCCGCTTCAGAGCCACTATGGAGGAATCCTCCCCTACCACAAAGCCTTTGGAGCTGAACCCACACTCTCATTTTATTCTTGGCTCTGTGTCCGAGGATAACTCAGAGGATGAGACTAGTTCCTTGGTGAAACTTGATCTGCTTGAGGAGAAAGAGAGGTCTCTGTCTCCTGTGTCTGTCAGTTCAGATTCTCTTTCGGACCTGGGACTGTCTAATGTTCAAGAAGGCCTGGCTGGTCATATAAGGTATGGATAACCCCTACTGGTCTGTGGGTTTTTCTTCCTTAGTTCCTTTTAATTCTAGAAAGACTGTCTAGTTGCACTATTGCAGGTTTCCTTCTTACCCAGCTTGACTGAAATGTGTACTGGAGCACAAAGAATATGAAGCAGGGACACTGTATGTTGTTGCTGTTGGAGGAAGGGCCTCATTTCCTCTTTAATAAGCCTTTTGAGGGGCAGTATTTGGGGTGAATGAGCAAGACTGATAAAGTTCCAAGATGTACTAAAGCAGGAGTCTTTAGAGGACATGGATTATGTCTGATGACAGTAACAGAGGAGATGCTACACTGGATTTGGCTCTGATGGTGGTCTAAGGCCATATTTCAGAGGAAAGTAGTAATGCACGTGGCCAACCATGTATTTCTTTACATTAGGATGGTTGTCATGTGAGGAAGTTTCTTGCGGTGACTGGCATATTCCCTGACGCTCTAGATTTGAGTACCCTTAGCTTGGCTTGCATAGCTACAAAGAGTAATTTTTGGCCACAACATTACCTGCTCCTTTCTTCTTTTCAAAATCAATTTGGCAATATGGCCTGATGGCTTTCAGAGATGTGCCCTGGAAGTTAAAAATCAAGTTGTTCTTTCCTTTCTAACTGGTTCTTGGTCAGGTTCTGAGTGTTTCAGCAATGTTTAGCACATCTGCCAGTGTTCTGTTACAAAATGCAATGCATATTAACAGAAAAGATGCTGCCTTCCTGAATGGCTCTTGGCAGGTCATGGTGTGTCTGACTGAGATTTTCAAATCACTCCAGCGGAGTTCGATATAGCTCTTCCAGTAATTTTAATGGAAGATACGTTTTTAAATCCCTTAGATGGCTTTGAAAATCTTGTATATACAGAGTAATAATGGTGGGGTTTCTTTTGTTTCCTCTTTCTCACAAACTCCTACATGCTTGAGCTGCCTGCTGGTGACTCCAGAGGCAATCATGTTTAACTTTTGGATGGGATAGCTAGGGCATGTCCTGATTTTTTTTAATGATATCTCTCCATTGTGCTTGAACTCATTGCTTGCACAGTTGCTGTCAGGTGGAATTTTATGTTTTGAGTGCTTGTAGTCAAAATGCTTTGTATATCTCCAAGAAAATGACTCCACCTCTGAATGAGGGAGTACCACGCTGGTGCTCTGTATGGTTTTTTATAATGTTTTTACTGATGACAGGAGAAATGTTTTATTCTGAATAGCAGAAGCAGCAATCTAGTAAGTTTACATTTAATGTTAGCTTTAGCCTTACAAGCAGGACTACTTTCTCTCTCCTATTATGGCTCAAATAAGATGGACTTGTAGGTTTTCCCTACCTGATGTTAATGTTCCCATGGGAAATGGGGTCAGTTTGCTCTTTATATGGTCTTCAGAATGATAGCTGCCCTCTAGAGATGTTGCATTTTGTTGCTGATCTGCAACTGTTTGTATGAATTGATTGATGGTGATTGCACATACGTGTCTGCCTCATTGACACTTTCAGCATTTTGTGCCTGTTCTTGTGCTTATGTGAGTGGAGTGGGGAATTCTACGATTATTTTCTCATCTGTACTGTGCAGCTCACCTTTCAGGATGCAACAACCTCTGAACAGAGGATGGCAGCAAACTCTTAGTGACAGGGACTTTCTCTTGCAATGTGCTTGAATAGCACTAGTACAACAGGGCACTGATCCTGTTTGCATCCTCTGGACATGAGTGTAATATATATGGTTACCTCTCAAGTACCCATCTTGGGAAGCAGTGTGATCTAGTGGCCAGAGCAGGGAACTGGGGGGTCTGGACTCTGGTTTTGTGCGTGGCTGTGCCACTGACTTGGTATGTGACCTTGACCAGAATATCCAAGGATATCCACTTCACTTTGAGTTTCCAAGATGAATAATACCCAAGGTTAAATTTTTCCACAGATGCTGAGCATCTACCCATTGTATTAACTTTGGTTGAAGTTGTTGTGTGTGGTGAAAATCAGGGCCTAGTGGTCATGAAGTTAGGCACTCAGAATAAATGGATTCTTCTGAAAACGTTAACCTTAACCTCTCTGTTGTGCCTTTTCTCAGCTATAAAATGGCAATGGTAATACCTACCCACAGACCTATTCAGAGAGTTTATTAAGGTTTCTGTGAAGCCCTTCTGAGATTCTTAGTCATGAGGCAGTGAGATCACAGGCAAGTTCTAAAATCTTAATGCAGTTGTGGAGGAAATTACCTTTCCAATGAACTTCAGCCCTAACAATCTAGCAGTACAAAAGGTTTTCAGTAGAAAAGAGAACCTGACCTAAGACTTTATACATTGTGAGTCCTGAGGAAACTGAAGGTGCTTACCAATTAATGTGGGGAGAAGCCATGGAAAGATGCAAGAGAGACAAAAATCAAAGTTCCAGCCACTCCTGTCTGTCACTCCTATGCCATTAACTGGCAACAAAGATCCTTCATGCAATAGGTACACAACCTTGAATTCCTGTTTCATAATTTGTTTCCTTTGATACTCTTTGGAGGTCAATTAATGTGCAATCAAGTTGAGGGATTTGCCAGTTCAAACAAAATCATTGCCTGAGGTTACCTTTTTAGATTAAAACTAATTGGAGTAGTTTTCCTTTCATCTGAGGATCTTAAAGATCACTGTTTTACAGATGGGGATACTGAAGCAAGACATCATAGCAATATAGTACTGGAAGGGACCTCATGAAGTTATCAAGTACAACCCCATGAGCTGTGGCAGCACCTGATTAAACCATCCTAGGCCATCCCTGACAGGTGTTTGTCCAAATTGTTTTTAAAATCTTCCACTGTTGGGGACTCCATGACCTCCAATGGAAGTCTGTTCCAGAGCTTAACTACCCTTATAGTTATAAAGCTTTCCTAATAGCTAACTTAAATCTCTCTTTCTGCAGCTTATGTCCCTTACTTCTTGTCCTGTGGTGGACGTGGAGAACAATCGATCACTGTCCTCTTTATAATAGCTATAACTGCCCTTAACATATTTGAAGACTGTTGTCAGGTTGCCTCTTGGTCTTCTTTTCTCCATCCCCTTCTTTTCTTTTTTTATCCATCTTTCCTCATAGGGACAGGTTTTCTAAACCTTTTATCATTTTTGTTGTTCTCCTCTGGACTCTTTCCAATTTGTCAATCTCTTTCCTATAGTGAGGTGCCAAGAATTGAACACAGTACTCCAGAAGGGCCCTCACTAGTGCTGAGCAGAGCAGGACAATTACCTCCTGTGTCTTACATACAACACTCCTGTTAATACACCCCACGATCATATTAGCCTTTTTTTGAGCTAAATCACATGGATGACTCGTCTTCAGTTTGTGATCCACTATAACCCCATTATCTTTTTCCACAGTACTACCACCTAGATGGTTATTCCCTATTTTGTAGTTGTGCATTTGATTTTTCCTTCCTAAGTGAAGTACTTTGCACTTGTCTCTATTGAATTTTGTCTTGTTGAACTTGGCCCAATTATCCAATTTGTCGAGGTCATTTTAAATTTTAAACCTGTCCTGCAAAGTGTTAGCAGCCCCTCCCAGCTTGGTCTCATCTGAATATTTTATAAGCATGGTCTCTACTCTATTATCCAAGTCATTAATGAAAATATTGAATAGTACCAGACCCAGGACTGACTCCTGTGGGACACCACTACATACACCCTCCCAATTTGACAGCAAACCATTGATAACTACTCTTTGAATATGGCCTTTCAACCAGGTGTGCACCCACCTTATAGTAATTTCATCTAGCCCACATTTTCCTAGTTTGATTATGACAATGTCATGCGGCACTGTGTCAAAAGCCATATTAAAATCGAGGTGTGTCATGTCTATTCCTTCTCCCCATCCACTTGGTCAGTAATCCTATCAAAGAAGGAAATTAAGTTGGTTTAGCATGATTTGTTTTTGACAAATCCTATTATCCTCCTGGTGCTTACAAATTGATTGTTTAATAATTTATTCCAGTATCTTTCCAGGTACCGAAGTTAAGGAAGGTAAGCAAGTTGCCCAGAGATGCATAGCAAATCAGTGGCAGTGCTAAGGAATGGAACCTAGGTGTCCTGGCTTCCAGTTTCCGTTTTATAACCACTAGATAACTCGGCAACCTACTCTAAAGAGACAAAGATAAGTTAGTAGAGGAAATTAGTTTGAGGTCATCAGTTGTGGCTTTTGATCACTTCATGATTGCCTAGAGTTCTAGCTCTATTGCTGTATGCTGCCAGACGGAAAACTCTGGTTTGACTCCCAGTCTAGGTCACTGAGAAAAACTGGCTTTACTGCAGAGAAATCCCACTCAGAGGACCCATTCAATAGAGGAGTGGTTCTCAACCTATTTACCTTTGTGTGCTGCATATACAGCTCTCTGTGTTGTGTGGGCCACGTCCACACAATATATGTTCTACCCGTATAGCCTGAGATTGTCACAAGGGTCGCAGCTGTGTGCTGACTGGGCTGCAAGTGGGCCGCGGGTTAAGAACCACTGCAATAGTTCCTTTTCTGGCTAAAATGTGGAATTAAATGTGTCAAAAGGGAGCATTGTCCCAATTAGGGGCAATAGTGGTGACAGCAAAATGGGGTATTTTTGATTTTGGAGTGGAGTTAAAAATTAGGGGAAGCAATTCTTGGTGGATTTTAAAGCTGTACAGAGGACTTTGAAAGAAAGGAATCAAACATATCACTCTATCCCTGTTAAATTGCCAAACTCTTGATCCACAAAGATTGAATTCCGATTTAATCAGATTAATGGGGAATATGATAAAATCAAGAATGATGTGGAAAAAGTGATCCATGTTATTTACACTTTCCCACAGTACAAAAACTGGGGGTCACCCAATTAAATTACTAGGCAGCAGGTTTAATACAAATAAGCAGTACTTTTCCACACAAATAACCTGTGGAACTCATTGCTATGGGATGTTGTGATGCCCAAAAGTGTAACTGGGTTCAAAAAAGAACTAGATATGTTCATGGAGGATACGTTCCCTAAACCTCTGATTGCCAGAAACCAGCCGGGGGGGAAGAGACTTGTGGATCTCCCCAGAATTGCCCTGTTCTGTATACTCTCTCTGAAGCTCTGGTACTGGCCACTGTTGGAGACAGGTACTGGGCTAGATGGATCATTTGCAATTATGTTGTTAATTCACCGTTTGTTGCTGGGCTAACGAAGTGGATCATGTGATCATTGAGATTAAGAGGTGGGTGTGATGTTCACCCTGCACTCTAAGCTGGAGATAGTGCTGTTTTATAGAGAAGGCAGTAAGGGATTTTGTCTGGGGATCTGGGCTTTTTGAACTTTGGAGATTCATAGAGAATAAACAAAGTTAATCCTTCTCCCCTTCACTTTCTCCTTCGCTCACACACCATCTTGCTGCTCTGTGGAGATAACTTATTATGCAACTCTAGGTGACCATATTGTACAGCACCAAGGTCATGGTTATGATCATGCGTGCCCTATTGACCAGGTGCAGTTTCATCAGGCTTGCCATGTCACCTCAAACCGAGTTTCACAATGTGAAAACACAGCTGAGAAATTACCTCATTAAGATCACCTCACTGCTAGAATTATTCCTCTTTGGTCCTCAAATAACATTCCACTGAGTTATCCTCATCTTGTTTTATAGATTGCAAAGAGAGGTCAAATGATTTGCGTGATCTCATACGGCATGTTCGTTTCAGAGTCTGCAATAAAATGTGGGCCTTCTGGTTCTCAGTCCCCTTGTCCCACCCACCAGACAACACCACTTCTAAATATTAGAAACATATTTATATTAGCTGTGATCCTATCAGATGATTGGGTGTAATCCATAAATCATGGGTTGGTAGTGGATATTCAGTATGCCAAGTCACATTTCTGTATTTCAGTATCTTGACTGAATGTGGTTTGTTCCTTGTGTAATGCAATTCCTGTGCACACTAGGCCTCCTGGAAGGACAGTTAATGAGACAAGAATGCACACAAGAAGATTCTTGGCCTGAAGAGATGACAGTTTAACTTGGAAAAAATGTAATACAGAGGCCATCAGTACAAATGCAGGATGGCCTGGAGAGCTGATCACTATGGAGAGCTAAGCAAGAGGGAATGGCAGATGAAATGGATTTTGAGGGAACATTTGGAGGAGGAGTGGGAAGGCATTTGACATGCAGGAAGTGGGAGGCTGCTCCAAGTGAAAAGGAGGTTTAGAAGAAGGTGCAATGCACCTTGGGGGGGAAAAGAAAGACAAAAGGAATGGTTGAAAGAGGGTATGAAGGGACCTGTGGAGTAAAAGGTTCCTGATCATAGGAACTACCCATTGAAATCAGTGAGCAGATTGTCATTCAGTTTAATGAGCCTATCGTGCACTAAGGAAACAAATCTATCACCCCCATAATTACAGCAGAGATGCAGACTTGAAAATTTCAAGGCACAGCGGTAATTTTGGCGATCGCATATTCTGGTGATGACCAGCTGTGAAATACACGTTGCAGAATAATAATTGAGAGACTAGGTTTGTGAGGTACAAAAAGAAAATATGTAAGTTTCTTCCAAATGGAAAGTGTCACAGTGCTGACTTCTCTGCAGCTGTTGCAACCAAAGTGACCAGCACAAAAAAAAAAGGAATCTTATTTAGGAGGCCTGAAATCTCTCAGCCCTTGGGCTAGGTCGGGTCCTGTGTTTTTGGTTCCAGAATAATTATTATAGACGGTAGTCTCTCTTTGATGATTGTGCAGAATTCACATGGTTATCAGTGCGGACGAATTTCCTAAGCAATGAAGGGGATGATATATGCTCTGTCGTGCCCCTTCTTTCATGGCTTGATGTCTGTAAGTGCTGGCCTTTCAAGCAGACAAATCTGAGACCACACCGATGTCATTTTTTTGAAACCTGTAGGCTGAAATTCAACATGTATCCAAGGTAAAAGATGTCTAGGGAATTGCCCACATTTGAGCTAACCATTATTCCCTTCAAGGGTTCAGAAATAGAACTGGGTTTGGTTAAGCCCAGACAGTCCTCTTCCCTCTCTCCGCTTCCCTTCTCCCCCCCCCCCCCCGGCTCCCTGCCCCATACCCTTGCCACTTCAGCCATTTCCTTTAGGTTTAAAATAGCCCCAGAAGGCTGCTTCGTTTTCTAGATTGCACAGGTGCACACTTGCTTTAAATGTCTCTCTCAGTAAAATAGCTTGCAAGAGCAGCTCTGAAACTGGAGCAGGTTATATGGTTGATTTAGCTGTGCTTAAATCTTCCCACTCGGATCAGATGCATCTCTATATCAGCATGAGTAAAAACCATTTCATTCATGGTCAAATCTGCATTGCCACACCCTTTACAGGCCTAGTGTGCAAATAATCCTTTCAGGCTGTGTGTGTGTGCTGCAGTCTGCTAAAGACTGCATTGCAAACAAGCCAGCTAATGCATCACTGCTGCTGGAATAAACTGCTACGTCACTGATAGCACTTGGCATGTTACAGTGCTGGGATCAATGCAGGATTCTAGTTGGAATGTGCGTCAGGTATGTGTCGTGTCTAAAATGGATGCTCTCCATTTGTTAGATATCTGAAAGGAAGACAATAGCATAGGTTTGTCTTTTTTTTATCTAATGATGGGCCTGGTGCCAAAGAGGGGATGAATTTCTTATTTGCTGTAATTAGGGTTACATGTACAATGTCTGCGTAGTAACATGCTTAGGAAATAATCTTTGCAGTGTGTTTGTAGTGTATATGGAGGAGTATTATGTCAGAATGATACCATCCTTGTGCAGGCTGTCTCTTGAGGATGTATTGCACCAAAGTCATGGGCATTGATTTGGTAGCATACACCTTGCAGTGAATCCAGCTGCTAGCAGATGTGATTCATGTTTTTAGCCAATCTTACGGCTGCTTCTTTAAAGTCAAGCTTGTATAATAGTAACAGAGGTGGCAGTTTTCTTCTCCAGTGGGTATGAAGTTTGGGATGGAGGCTGGAGATGATATGATGGTGTGACAGAGAGTTGGGCTCAAACATTTGGCAGACATTGTAGTCTGCCCCATGGGTGGACGGGGAGCTGGAAGCCCTGGGAGCACCAGCTCTGCTGTAGCCCTGGTGGGCTGCCCTGGAGTAGGGTGACCAGATAGCAAATGTGAAAAATTGGGACAGGGAGTGGGGGGTAATAGGCATGTAGATAAGAAAAAGCCCTGAATATCGGGACTCCCTATAAAATTGGGACATCTGGTCACCTTACCCTGGAGCCGCGGACTCCTTCTCCTGCAGCTGCCCACTAGGTGGGCTAAGGAGGAGCTGGGTGAGTGAGCTGGCAGGGGACCAGGCAGGTTTCCAATGGAATTCTGCCTGGGTTCCCCTGGAAGTTCTTTGAAGTCAACCTGTTCCCATAGAGTATTTCAATATTGGCAAATTCCTGTGGAAAAAATGTTTTGTTGGAATTGTTCTGACCAGCTCTAGTTTGGATACATTTTGTAGTGTTGCTCTGTCTCCAAAGTTCCGCAGCACTCAGTAGTGAACATAGGCAAAGGGTGTCAGTTGAAGTAATGCATGTGTTTTTTGGACGAATATACAGTTGCTTTCCTAGCCATGAGGCCTGCACCCTAGAAGGAGTATTGCATCTGCTGTTTCAGTATTTCAGTACCTGTTAATGCTGGGATGGAAGGATGGTTTCAAAACAGTGGGTATTAATTTTGAGGGTGATAGGCAAAGCAGCTTGGGTTCCTTGGCAATCCAGCACAGCGTATGAGTTGGTTTAGAGCAGATTCCTAACAAAAATTAAAATTGGGAAAATAAAGTAGCCTGGAGCAATGACATGAGTAGCCTGTAGCCTGAGAGAATCTTGCCATCGATGAAGGAACTAACAGCAGCAGCCACCCCTCAGCACCTGCTTCTTCCCTTCCTTCTCTCTCATGTAAGGAAGGAACAGAAGCAGTAATGTTCCCCCACAACCAGCATCTAAGCACTCACTCTGAACTGTGGGAACGGGAGGGGCACTGTCAGAATTCAGAATACAGCCGAATTCCATGGCTTTTGTACAATGGGCCAAACCAGATCTCCAAAGTTGAACACCCCAACTTCTGTGTGTGCATTAGGAGTTTAAATCCAGATCCAAATTTTTGTAACACAGACCCTTCTGCTAAGTCTTTTGCCTCCATTGTTGTCTAGTCAGAAGAGATGCCCTTGCACTGCATCAGCTCTACCTGCTACCTTCTCTGCAGCCACAAGGTGTCATTGTGCCCTTCTACCTTTTTACTGAGAAAGCGCCAGGAAATTGGATCCACACAGAACTTTTTCCCTGAATGTTATCAGAAATGGCAGCTTTTCCCCTGGTCCCTCCCTCACCGTGTATCCCTATTCCTAGCTCATCTCTTTGTCTCAAATGCAGTGGTCTAGCTCTTCACTGCTCTGGCACGCTATTATACTGCTTCAGGCTTCTGTGATCACCGTGTTAAGAGCCGTAAAAGCTAAGCAACTCTACTGGTCCCTGTGTGCCAGTCCCTTGGCATTTTTATTGGAAAGATCTTTGGATAATTCTGTGTTTCCCTCCCATCACTCATGCTGGGAGACCCTCTGCAGACTGGGATCAGGGCTGTACTAGTTTAAAATGTGATAACTTGAGGTGGTCCCTGTACTTTTTGGGATTTGAAAACAGAATCTGTTTTTAGCATCTAGTTCTGATCCCATGGTGAGCAGGATGTTCTTCCACTTTTTGCTACATACACTTATACTTTTCAGGTTTTTTTGTGTTCCAGGTCCCATTTTTGTGTGTGATTGATGCTCATGTTGTCTTTCTATCTATCTTAGGTACTTACAGGGCTCCCATAGTCAGAGCATCTGACTGTTTCACAATCTTTCATGTATTTATCCTCACAGTACCCTTGGGAGCTGGGAGAAGTATCATTGTCCCCATAGTAAAGATGGGGAACTGAGGCACAGAAAGATTATGTGCCTTGCCGAAGGTGTCACAGGCAGCCTGGGGCATGGCAGGGAAGTAAATTGAACTCTCCTGAGTTCCAGGCTAGTACACTGGACGATCCCTTGTCTTGTCTGAATTCATACCATCATTCCCTGTGTGACCAGGGAAGTTTCACATCTGATTCTTCTCTGTTTAGCAATGGAAATGTGTTCCTTGTCATTCTCCCCAGCATAGTGACTTGATTTCCAACCTGCTCTAGATAGCAATCTTTCTAGTTTGATAGAATTCCCTGAGATTATTGGATCAAAAAGGAACACCTCCCACCTCCCCCTCACAGCTTGTGAGCAAGTGCTTCTTTATGGCCAGTATCCAAGTATCTGCCGAGGCATTGTCTCTGGGTGTGTCTCACATGTATTCCTGATAAACAGGGGAAACTGGAATCTAAAGTGTCTTCGCTCACTAACGTGTGAGTGGAGAATGACACTGCCATGGAAGGCCACTTTAGAGCATGAAAACTGCAGCAGTAGTGCTGTCTCTTGAGCCCAGCTACACAACCTGTAGATCTTTTCTCTCTCCTCCCTGATCAGCTGTTTTCTCTCAAATGTAGATTGTAGATCAGTGAATGCTGCTGTGCTAACTGAGTATGCACACCCTGTGTCACAGGCAGAGACAGTGACTGCTATTGAAGGGGGTGGGGAAGTGAGGGACAAAGGTTAAAATTTCAGACAATCAGGGAAGTGCTGCTGTTCAAATCTAGTTCTAAGGGGGGACCATACAAATGCAAAGGAGGCACTTTGCAGCTGTCTCCTACTGGATTTATAGCTACAGTTAAACCAGTTATGAGCAAAACCAAAATCTGGAAATCCCTCTAGCTGACCATCATGATGGATTCTGCAGAGGAAACCCAAGAGATGAGGTATCACATGCTCCAAAGGTAAAACTGTGATAGCTTTACTGATGTCATTGAACCTTACAAACTTCACTTGCACAGGACAGAGAGTTAGATACTTTGCTCTGGAAAATAGATACTGGCTCCTAAATATTTTTCAATGCTGATTTGATCATCCTTGAAATTTTTAATTAGTAGGAGGTGTTTGGAGATGCAGTTTTTATGAAAAAGGCATTATTGTTTCAAAGCTAGAAATTAAATAAGCTTGAAGAGTGAAAGGTACAGATCTTTGAAGTGCTGCAGAACTTTCAATTTAGCTTCCAAAACTGAAACTGCAGATTTTCTAAATAGAGACTCTCAAGGTCCCTAATGCTGCAGTTGTGTTCAAAGTGACTTGATGGCCATTCCTTGTTGAGTAACTTGGACTGTAACTGCATATAACTGGGCTGGCTGCTGTTTTTGCACAGGATAATTCCTGCTTCGTTTGGAGCTCATTCACTTTAGGCAACACTTTTCCGGGGAATGGAAGGGGAGTAAAAGCTTCTTACTTCTGCCCTGAGTTGGTATATAGTCTCATTTATTAGTATTTGGATCCTATGTTTTCAGTATGCTGCATGTCACTATATAAACTCTGAGCTATACCTGCAATTATAAGCAAGCAGTGTGTTTTATTCTGAATATGTAAGCCCTGGTCCTGCGAACATTTGTGCGTGGGAGTATCTGTACCCACATGAGTAGTCATTTGATGTTAGTGGGACTTCTCATTAGTTTGCAGGATTGGCCCCTGAATTTGTATTTTATCTCTTAGTTCTCTTGTTTGTTTGTTTGCTTGTTTCCAATAACCATTAATCAAGAGTGACCTCTGCAGTCCTAGGTTGCTGTGCAATGTATATACTGGGAAACAGTGCAAGTCCTGCTTCTCCACTGCTGTGATCTCATTTACTAACCCTATTTGAGATTTACATGGCTTAATACAGCCCCAGTCCTACCTACATCTTTTCTCCCTTTGTATGCTGCTGGCCCTGGTTCTTCTTAGGTCTGGTCTGCTCCTAAAACTTAGGTTGACCTAGTTACATAGCTCAGGGCTGTGAGAAACTTTTCTTGCCGTGTGTGACATAGTTTGGTCAACCTAACCCCCACGGTAATCATAGCCCTTTCATTGCTGTAGTAAGTGTCCACATTGCAGCAGTGGTGATGTGCCGCCAGAGTGCTTATAGATATACCTTTACACGCCTAGGCTGGGATTTTCAAAAGAGGTGTGTGCCCAGATTCTGTTGAATGTCTATGGGAGTTGTCGTTTGTGTTACGGTAGTAAGAGCAGTCTAGACTGAGATCAGGGCCCTGTTGTTGTCTAGAAGCTCTGCATGCACATAATAGACATTCCCTGCTTCAAGGATCTTACATGTTCAATAGGGGAGGAGAAGAGGAAAATATTTGTTTGTATTATTGTAGTGCCTAGGAGCTGCAGTCATGGACCCATTGTGCTAGGTGCTGTACAAAGAACAAAAAGACAGCCCCAGCTGCCTTTTACATATAAGGTATTGAAGTGCAGAGGAATTCTGACTTGCCCAAGGTCTGAGAGAGGACTAGGAATTGAAGCCAGCTTTGGTGAGCCCCCGTCTAATGCTTCAACCACGAGACCATTCTTCCTCTCTAACACAGTTAATGATTGCACGTATCTGGGTTCTAGTTCATATCTCTGAATGTGTTGTATGTTTGAGCTAGATTGAGACCTTGTCTCTTTACATAGTCTGTAAGGCATAGTGTACTATATGTAAACAACAACATCAGAATAATAATAGAAAAGGCTTCTGTGGGAAATGCTCCTATTTTGTGTTATCTACCTGGCCCTGCAGGTTACTACGAACTAGCTTTAGCTACTGTTCATGCAGGACTTTAGTAAGTTTCACCCTCAAACTATTCAAATGAAACACTTAAACCTTTGTTGAAATTAGGATTTGTGACTATGGTTGTAATTTGTGGCTCGTTAAGTAGTCTGCATGCTAGACTGGCTACCAAAGGCATGACTTATCCTCAGCACCACTCAGGCACCCCAGCCTTGCTAGCTATGTTCATCATTAGAGACTCCTGAATAGTGAAGTTTTGTTGTACTTTTTTCCTTACTCTCCTTGATTTTTCTGGCAAGTCATCTTGTCTGCCCCTTTCCCTGCCTCCTCCCCAGTGGAGTTGCTCAATGCCACCAGACCAGGTCAGAGGTTACCAAATTGTGTTCCATGGATTCCTGGCAGTCTGCAGAGCATTTGCTGATGGTGTGTGTGCAGTTGACTGACCCCCCCCCTCCTGGTTTCCAGCTGCTAAATCACATTTAAGAAGCCAAAAACACATTAAACGCTTTCCTGCTATCCCTATCAGCAATGGCTTTAGTTGCCACAAGGAAGTTATGGGAGCAGGAGGTGTTGGGAAGGATTGCACAATAATGAACAGGAGAGGAGGTGTTCGCCAGGCACTCTCTCTAGTCGGATATGATGACACTGAAAATCCTTTAGCAATCTCTAAAATCTAATTAAAAGCCTATTAACATACACTCTACTTGTAAAGATCTATAGTAGTGTGGAATTGCATGGCTGACTCAACAGGCTTCTGTTAGGTTACTGCTCTTGCCTTCCTGAGCTGTATGATGTTGGAGGGTTCCTATCTACCAGGCCAGGTGTAGGAGGTTAAATTGGAGTGAGAGTTGTCAGGTCTACACAGTCATTTGCTTTGGTTGTGTTTAAGGCTGGTCTTTTCTGGCTTTCAACTCATATAAGATTATTTTGAACTATACGGATTGTTAGTAATGTGCAAATGCATTTGATTTTGGACATGGGAAGCTGGCATGGAGCTGATGATGCTGAGTTTAAGGAGAAGATTAGCTGGATAATTTGAATGAGGCACAGGCCTCTCTTATATAGAAATGGGCCAGGTTATGTGCATGCTTACAGTCCTTTTTATTTTCTATTATGGGTGCATATATCTCCAATCATTAATTTTTTTCAACAATAGAGAGAACCTAAAGGCAGCAACTCAAGTTAGAAAGTGGCCACATAACTAGGTAAGTTAGGCTTTGTCTACACTAGCACTTTTGTTGGTAAAACGTTTGTCGGTCATGAGTGTGGAAAAAAAACACCCCAAACTGACATAAGTTTCATTGAGAAAAACACCAGCGTGGACAGCACTATGTTGTGCCTTGTCACTACTGTTCCTTAGATGTATTAGCAGAGTTGTGTTGGGATGTTAACTCTTTCTTTCCATGTAGGGGTGTAATTAGCAATTTATATATGTATAGGCCAGTCAGTTCTCCCCTCCACCTCCACTAGCCCCAATGATGGTACACCTACCATCTGACCATTGAAGCAGTTCTCTTGAAGTTCATTGTGAGTGCTCAGACCAGAACAAAGGGGCTGCACTTGGTTACTGAACAATTCTGCCAATCATCATAAATAATATTGGCCTGTGGAAACTTTAAAAACTGCCTACTGGAGCACCTGTGAAATATACCTACTTGTACCCACAAGTTAGTTGAGTCACCCTTTTCTTTCCCTTAGGCCCAGTATGTCTGGCTTGCACCTTGTAAAGCAAGGCCGGGACAGGAAGAAAGTTGATCTACAGAGGGATTTCACTGTGGCCTCTCCAGCAGAGTTTGTTACTCGTTTTGGGGGGAATAAAGTTATTGAGAAGGTAAGTTATTAGCTTTTTTGAATTGTGCTTTTTGCTTCCATTCCCACCTCAATCGAGCTGTGTTATTTGTGTAACACAGGACTCCAGTGCTAGTAAATGCCAAATACTGAGAGTTCTGAGTGGAAAGCTGAATTTCTGCCTATAATAATTGTTCTTTTGCTTTTATTTATTTATTTTATTGCTGTGTTGGGTAAATATACTGTCACTTCAGCCAGTTGTGATAAGCAGGAGGCCTGATGAAGTTGATGTTCGAGATGGCTATTGTATGATCTAGTGCATCTCTGCTGTCAGACCAGGATTATATTTTTTATTGGGCTTACTCCACTCTGGTTTTAACCCTCTAATGAGAGAGGTCCTTCCCCACCCCATTCCTTGTGGTTGATAAAAAACTCATTTCAAATGTAGTAGCAGCTGGTGCTGCAGGTTACTTATTGTTCCTGCTCCCGTGTCCCATCCTGTTCTTTAAGCAAAGTGAATTGCATTACATTAAAATCTTAATGGTCAAGCAAGAGCTGATTGTGGAAGGAAACGTTCTTGTTCAATTGAGAGGTCTGTGTTAAGGAAACAGCTTGACCAACTGGTCAGATGGAATGCACTCAGGAAAAACAAATATTTGAATGGCCTCTCTTCACTGCTGCCTAGTTCTTCCCACCTGATTACATCTCCACCCTATTTCTAATCTACCTAGGTCCTTATTGCCAATAACGGGATTGCGGCAGTGAAATGCATGAGATCCATCAGACGCTGGTCCTATGAAATGTTTCGAAATGAGCGTGCAATCAGGTTTGTCGTCATGGTGACTCCTGAAGATCTGAAAGCGAATGCAGGTGAGTTATAATGACCCGTTAAGGGAATTTGCTCCTCCTCCAGTCAAAACTTTATGGATGGGCAGGATGTGTGACGGTGTGCGTGAGCAAAGAGCACATACTTTTGCTCATTCATTGAGTGACAAGATAATTTAGGAGGAGAATAAACGTTTTTATCTGAAAGCCTAACTGGGGCTTTGCCTTCTTTATGCTATCTCTTGAGCCAAGGATTTAAAATTGTTACAGATCTGATGGGATTTTTTTCCCATCTCAAGCCCTGGTTTTTGTTCACTTTTTCAGTTGTAGGTTTGACACAAGTGTAAAGATACTTTAAGAGATGCTTGTTTTCTATCTTAAATCTTGAGGTCTTTTGAGATCATTTGCATTTGCCTTCAATACAAAGTGTTAAACTGAGTGCATTGTAGACTCAGTTAATTTTCTCACTGCCTTAAATATGCAGGAAGCTGTGAACAGGAAGTCTCTTTGAGGACCTCCTTTTGGAGAGAGAATGGTTTGGCTGTTGGAGCAGGGGATTAAAGGAGATGTGATCTCGAAATCAGAGCAAGAAGTTGGGAGCTAGGGTTCCTGGATGCAATCCCTGGCTCTGCCAGTGACTGGCTGTTTGATCTCTGCCAAAACACTCAGTCTCTGTACTTCCCTTCACCTGTCTTTAAAATGGGGGTAGTACTCAACTACTTGACAGGGATGCTTGGCGGATTAAATGATTGATAAATTGGTTAACGTTTCTGAAGTGTTTGGAAAATCTTTCTGTAAAATGTGTGCGCGCACACGTGCTAATTATTTATTATTAGGCCATATCCTGAATGCTCCTTAAATCGATGGGAATAAAAACTAAGTCAGGACTTGGGGATTTGGCTAATACTGCAAACTGTTTAGGGTTTAAGGTAGAATGTTGCCAGTTGGATGTGTGTCCTAAATGTTGACTCCCTTTGTGTCTATAGAATACATTAAAATGGCAGATCACTATGTCCCTGTGCCAGGAGGACCAAACAACAATAACTATGCAAATGTGGAACTCATTCTTGATATTGCTAAGCGGATTCCAGTGCAGGTGAGAGGGGCAAAGATAAAATTTAGAATAAAAAGGCAAAAATCAAGCAGAGTCTTTCCTTTCATGAATGATGAGCCACATCTGGGAAAAAGTAGTTGGTTGTCTGGCAGTTATAATATCATAAAAGCAATGAAGGTGCTGAGCAGTGGAATGGGATTAGTTTTCCAGATGCAAATATTTGTAGTAGGTATTGTGGTACCTAGTACAATTCTGCACTTAAATCCTCTTCAAAAGTATGTTGTAATGTCATTCTCTGGGGACTTGTCTCTGAAATGCACAGCATTGTCTGAATTATGCCAGGTGTACTGTCTAGTTTATGAATGATGCAGGATTGAAAGCTGTTCAGTAAGGAAAGGTGCAAAGCATCCATTTTTGTTCTGTTTTTTATTGTTTGACTCCTTTTTCAACTGTAAGGAATGAATTGCCATTTATTCCTCCCCAGGCAGTCTGGGCTGGCTGGGGGCATGCCTCTGAGAACCCCAAACTACCAGAACTCCTCCACAAAAATGGAATTGCCTTTATGGGTAAGTACATTTCTGTTTGACCTGCAGCATCTTACAGGGCAGGGCCGTCTACTCAATTATAAACACGGTCTTGGAGAGATGGAGACTCCAGGACCTAAAATAAAGAGTAATGATCTAAAGCTTACAAGTGCAAGGCTGAGAGAGTGCACCTTGAGAAATGGAACACTGCCTAATGATGTGGCCTAGTTCTGTTCACTGAAGGCCACAAGAATAGGCTGAATTAGACTCTGTTGGATTAGAGAAGATTTGCTCCGTACAGGGACTGGGATTAGGAGATGAAAGTACTAAACAACCCAATCACTTCATTTGTTGCCATGCAGAGCCATAGAACTTGCCATCTACAAAAGATCGTCTGTGGCTCCTATCAGCCTATAGATGTTTATAGGAAAAGGCCTGAGCTAACTAAGTCCATTCTGGAATTTGGCAAAATCTAGGGTTGGTTAGTTTCAGTTCACGCCCTCCTCTAATGCTATTTCTCTTCATTTGGGACAACTGCTCTGCGAAAATAAATCTTTCACATGTCTTAGGTAGTTAACTGAACCTTTTAAAGTGTCAGGTTCTCTGGCTCGGGGAGAGACAAGTTTTCCAGCTCCTCTTCTGCAGAATGTAGTGGTGTCAGGTTCACACTGAGATAGGAGATTAGAAAACATTGCTGTTAAAGTAGAAACTTAAAAAAAAAAAAATCTTAATTTAAAGACTGAGTTTCCAAGTACGGTTTGTTGAAGAAATGGAGTTGAGGCCACAGTGTATGTGGGTTTTGCATTCTAGTCACTGTTACAGTTAACTCAATGCCTGTTTGGTGTAATGCAGTGCATGTCCTAAAAGTCGAAGTATTGGATTATATGTTGTTTATTTTAGGATTTGAAAATTGGGTAAAACTTTGTTCCAGGTGCTATTTTTAAACTAACAATTTGCCCAGACTAGAAGTTCTGATCTGAACACATTTATCCCAGCCCTCAACTTTGAGGGTGTTTATACCCAGTTCTGAACTTTGGAATTAGTCTTTGCTCTATAATAATCTGAAACAAAACCACAGAGAACACCCTTGAACTTCAGAGAAGTCTGGATGTAAAGTTTGACAATAAGCCCACCTCAAATTTAAAACTCTTTATCAGTCAGATGGTGCAATCCTATGCAAGCAAAACTCCTAGTAAAGTCAATACAAATTCTGCCTGTGTAAAGTATGCAGAACTGAGCTTTCAGTGGGAAACAATTACCATTCCAGAAGAGTCTTGAGGTATGCACTTTGTCAGGTGCTGCTAATGGGAGTCGACTGATCAAGTAGAGGTTGGAGAAGGGATGTGTGTGAGGGTTGTGGTTCTTGGAAGTTGTTCCCATTTAATAGCATGGTTTGTATAATGCTCACACATCTGCTGCCCTGAAGTGCCTTTAGGTTGCATTACTGCAATATTTAACTTTTCCTTCTCAGAGAACCTGCAAGTACAGTAAATTTGAATGTTTTTAATCCTTGTCTGATATAAATTGACATAGCTCCATTGGTGTCAACAGAGCAATGCTGGTTTACACCAGCCACGGATCCGGCCCATAGTATCCATTCCAAGAGATTGTCATTAGAGTATTTTCTTACCCATGTAGCATAAAATAACTTGCACTAGGTCTTGCTGGAGCTTCCTTGGTGCCTAATTTCTGTGTAATCTCCCTCATGGGCCTTTTTTATTCTTTGCAGGGCCGCCAAGCCAGGCTATGTGGGCTTTGGGAGATAAAATTGCATCCTCAATAGTGGCTCAAACTGCAGGCATCCCAACTCTCCCATGGAGCGGCAGTGGTAAGGAAGAGATCCTTGTTTGTAGCACAAAGATAACTGTTCCATTGTCCTTCCCTCAGGAAGCATCAGTTCAAGAAACATCAGTGCATTGAAAAAAAAAATCTACTGAAGATGGCCCATGTGCTGTGTGTGATTTTATGAGCATAACAATTCCTGTGTGACCAAGGTTTAGGCAGTGACTGCAGAATATACTGTATTCGTTTGGCCAAGTATCCATGTTTTAAAAGGTTGAACTTCCTTTCATTTTAATTATAACTCTGTAGGTCCCTCATGTTCCTGCTACCTGTACCCCTATAGCAGACATGGTCTGCTCATGGAGCATGTAACTAAGGCTCTTTGCTTCCAGTGACATTGCCTTTTTGATTTCAAAGGGCTCTTAAAGGCTGGGATGTCTCTCATACCCTGCCTTGGTAATGTAGGTGATTAAAAATGCTTTTGTTCTATGTTTTCACTTGATGTGCCCCTTCTATTTTGTAGATGGTCCCAGACTAGCTCTTCATGGGATTTAATTCTGCTCTTCTTCTTCCACTTTCCAAAATGTGAACCCCAGCTGAATTTTTGTGATGCTTTTGCATTTCTGCCACATGTACTCTCAACACAGAGCCCCCATAGATAAAACTGGGTGGAAACCACCAGGAAACATGTCTGTAGGCTGGCAACTCAGCACAGTAAGGGTGTCAGAGCCCTTCCTTGGGCCCAGGCTCTGAGGAAGGCCACAATGCCTTGCTCCAAGGAGAAAGTTAGCAGGTTTCACAAGTCTATCATCCCTAGTCCCTAGGCGGGGCAGAGCTGGCAAGAGTCTGTAGCCCCCGACTCTCAGGCAAGGGTGGGGCTGGCAGATGCTTGGGATCCTCTGTGGCGGCAGATTCAGAGGAACCAAGCACTCCCGGGGTGGCTAGGGAAGTGGGGAGGGGGAACACAGGTTTTGCCACTGGGTCAGCAGGGCATCAGTTGCAACGCGCTCACACTGGTGTGGCCACAAGCTCAGCCATACTGTAGTCGGCTGCCCTTGGGTTACTTTCTCCCACCCTGAACCCGGGTATCTGGAGCCAGGGGTCTTCCTCAGATTCCCCAGGGTAGATGGCCAGCAGGAGTCCCACAAGTCCCTCGTCGGCTGCAGGTCCAGGAACTCCTCAGGGCCATCAGCGGATGGCAGCTCCTCCAAGTCAGTGTCCGGTGGCTCCTCCAGCACAAAGGGGTCAGACAGCTCCAGTGGGTCCCTGGCGATGGGCAGCTCCTCTATGTCATGGTTAGCCTTGGGGGCTCCTTCCCAGTCAGCAGTCTCCGGTAGCCTTTCCCAATTGCTAGGGCCTAGCCACCCTGGCATGCCCTTGAGACTCCAGTCAGTGGAGGGCTTGCTTGGAACCACCATGGGGCTTGGGCCAGACTCAGACGGCAGCCTCAGGGAAGGAGCATCCTTCTCTTGCAGCAGCTTCCTCCTGACTGAGCTCCTAGGCTGTCCTTTCCTCCTTGCCCTTCCTGTCCTGCCTCCACCCCTCTGCTCCCAGGGTCTGTGGCCTGCAGTGTCCTGATCTGTCCAGCAGGGGCACCACGGCCCTTCCTCTGGCCCAGGCTCTGAGTGGTTAATTTACATAGGCTTCTTAATGTTTAAAAATAGCTACAACGTCTAAACAACTTAAACTAAAATAGTGTGTATATATCTATTTGGTAGCGACTGATGTGTTGGTCTGTGTGACACAAACTTAGTGATATCACTCCAGTTCCTAGCAGACATGTCCATGTCATAAATAGCGATACTTGCCTCCCTTATTGTGTTCAGAAGAGAGGCCAAGATTGGGAAGGGTCCTGAACACTGGACTCCAGTCTTATCTCAGAAGGGATCCCTCCAGATTAGGCTTTGAGATGCTTTATAAGCACTTGTGTCAATACTGCGTCTGTTATACCTGTTCCGTGGAGAAAGGACTTGGCTTTCTAGGACTGTCAGTCTGGCATCGGATTCCTCAAATCCCAAAGCTCCCTCTTCTTTTGTCTCCTATTTTTTGGTTCTGTTGCTGCACCTAGAAACAAAATGCTCTATAGAGACTTAGAAGGGAATGACAAGGTGGTGCCTGTGTATGGCGCAGTGTTCCATTACCTTACGGGTGTTGTTTGTATTTTAGGCCTCCAAGTGGACTGGCAGGAGACTGACCTTCAGAAGCGCATCTTGAATGTGCCCCAGGAGCTGTATGAAAAAGGTTACGTGAAGGATGTGGACGATGGATTGCTGGTAAGTGGATAATACTAGGGTGTCTTTGGTTTGGCCCACTTTAGAAAGAACTATGTAAGCCAGTGATGAGCACACATCTCAAGAGTCCGGAGGTTTGATTCCCTATAGGAATTCAAAGATTAGCCAGACTTCTTAGTTCAGCAGAGCTGGGGCTCGACAATCCTTGGACAAGATTCTCTCTTGTGAGATATCGGGTATTTTGCTTTTGGTCCCAGGATGTAGAAGTGCTGAGATGCATGAAAATCAGGAGCAAGGATGGGTAGGTAGATGGGAACAAATCTGTAGTGCAGTGAGGGCTCTGTTTCATTTCTGGATCAATGTTCAGGAAATGTCTGCCTTTTTTAATTAAACTAGTTTGCTCAGTCCTGCTTTAAACCCTTCTTTATTTCCTTCTATGGAAACTTTCTAGAACTAGAAGGGTCCTGCTTAAAACAGTTGTGGCAACATTGGGTAGTATGGGGTTTTTGAGGAATATTCCATTATTTTACTATGTTTTCTATTTTAATAACTTTTGTGTATTATCCACAAATTCTTTTCTACTTAATTTTTAAATGTTTAAGTGAATATGGTGCTGGTGAAAGATAAAGTCCCCTATGTAGTCACAGAATAGATACTGCACAGGCTGTGTAAGCTTCCTCCATGACACTCCTTGCAAATGTGCCTCTGTGCTATAAGTAGAGGGACTGTCTCTAGGAACAGTGTTTGGTCTCAAGTTCATTCAATTTGAGGCCTCTCCATAGAGATCTCTAGCAAATGGGTCAAATATGGTGGTGCTTGTTCCTTGGACACCTGCCAATGAGGAAACAGCGTATGTGCATTGAGTTGGACAGGATGGTTGCAGTGGTTCCATCTGGCTTTGGAATCTGGAAATCTATGAATACCCCTGCTCATCCCCTTACTTCATGAAAATTTGCCTTAAGGAAAATTGCATTGCCAACAATTCCTCATCATGGTCATATCACTTGTAGCTCTGTATTATGATGATGACTGTGAGCTAATCTCATGCTTCAGGGCTTCAGCTTGTCCCTTGCAAGAGTCAGGAAGGAAACTTTCCAGCCATACACAGTTGTAATCTTGAGGGGAGGGATATGTGTTTCACCTTCCTCTGAAGCATCAGGGATTGGCCACAGATAGAGACTGGATACTGGGTTGGATGGGTGCTGTGAAGCGATACAGAGAATCATCTGTCTTAGATGAGTGACTAGGGTGTCTTACTCATGTGTCCAGGGTCTAACTGATGCCAGATGTTGGGAAGGAATTTTCCCCCGGGGCAGATTGTCAGAGATCATGGGGAGACCTTTTTCACCTTCCTCTGCTACATGGGGCATGGGTTGCCTGTTAGGATCATTTGGTACACCTCACCTAATCAATTCTCTATCATTGCAAGGGCCTTGGGAATTGGTGATATTACAGTCTCTCTTCTTCTGTGGCTGTAGTAGACAGCAGTTTAGTCTCCTGAGGACTAGAGTGCTTTAGTTTAGTTGGGGTTATCATAATGATATCTGGATATCTGTAATATGCAGGACGTCATACTAAATGATCCAGTGGTCCCTTCTGGTCTAAAACTCTGAAACGGTGAAAAAGAATAAAATCTCCAACTTACTTCACATAGGCTATTCAGCAGCCTTTGTACTTAACCCTTTTCTCTTTCCATCTTCAGGCAGCTGAAAAAGTTGGCTATCCAGTCATGATCAAAGCCTCTGAAGGAGGAGGAGGAAAAGGGATCAGAAAAGTTAACAATGCAGATGACTTCCCCAACCTGTTCAGACAGGTAACTCTCTTCCCATTCATTTGTATTGTCTTGTTTCTAGTGTAGAA
Organism: Mesoclemmys tuberculata; assembly: GCA_007922155.1. NCBI lineage: Eukaryota > Metazoa > Chordata > Testudines > Chelidae > Mesoclemmys > Mesoclemmys tuberculata. Next base: position 14,361,942 of record ML675623.1, read on the forward strand.
GTCACCATAGATCAGTGGTTCTTAGCCTGCGGGCCACTTGCTTCCCAGTCAGCACACAGCTGAGGCCCATGTGATATTCCCAGGATCATACAGGTAATATATATGGTGTGTAGATGTGGCCCATATAACATACAGAGAGCTGCATATGTGGCCCACAATGGTAAATAGGTTAGGAACCACTGCTACAGATGTTCTGCACACTTTAACAAGAGTTTATCGGAGAATATTAAGGGGCAAGAAAGCAGCATATTCTCCATCAGTGCCTGCCTTGCTACTCTAAACAGTTGGGTTGTTGCCAAACTTTGCCTTATATGACTATGATTATGTCAGTAGAATGGCCATCTATCTGTGAAGGCTACAGTAACTCCAGTACTACCCCCGTTATCCAAATATGGGTAGTGCTGAGTAAGTCCAGTTGCTGTGGTTCTTGGTAATAGCAGGAATTTTAAATGTAATTAATGGCTGTTGGGGGACATGTCCCTGTTTCAGCTAATGGGGAATTGTGGATAAATGAGGTTTAGATAATGGAAGTTGTACTGTAATTATACTCTGCCAGAACACAAGGTATTTCCAGCAACGAATGGCCCAAGGCAAATCCTAGTCCATTCTTTCCTCCAGAAAATGCCCCGAGCTTCCATAAAAACTGGATGTCTCTGTTTATGTGAAGTGGTTTTTTGCACTGAGTGCTCAGGGATTAGTATGTGCTGCATTAGCCACTGGATTGGTGTCTCAGTTCAAATGCTTCACTGCTGTTTTCCCTTGTAGTTTCCATACTGTAACAGATGGTAATGGTGTTCTTTCACCTATCCTTCCATTGGAAGGACGGCATTTCCGTCAGGATACAACTGACCCATGGGGCATGGGTGGATCTGAATTTTACCAGCATATACCTGCTGTGTTAGTCAGCACTAGTTAAATATGCTATTTAACTTGAACATCGCTATATATGACTCCTCATTACAGGAAGCTCATACGCCTCCTATAACATTTGATGGGACTGTTGATTCTGAACCTCTAATATAGGGGTTGGCAGCCTTCAGCAAGGCCATGCCAAATCTTCACGCCTCCCCTCCCCCACAGTGCCTAAGCGGTGGTGGGGTGGTGGTGGTCTGCAGCCTCGTTCCTAGAGGCAGTGGCGGCAATGGGTCTGCAGGCCCGTTCCTGCAGGAGCTATGACACTCCTGGCCAGGGGCATCGCTTGGCCCATATCGAGATAGGATGGGGCCGCATCAGCAGTGGGGTGGAGCACACGGTGCTGCTTGGGACTGGGAGTGGCACGGCTCCATCTAGGGTGCCGTGTGCTGCTCAAAGTCAGCATGTGTGCCACCTTTGGCATGAGTGCCGCAGGTTGCCGACCCCTGCTCCAATATTATTTCATGGGGCTAGAGCTTAGAAGGATGGCATGGTGGTCTGTTGTCAATACTACTAGAGTGGGAACCAGATGTTCTCAAACATCAGATTGGCCATACTGGGTCAGACCAAATAGTTCATCTAACCCAGTATCCTGTCTTCTGACAGTGGCCAATGCCAGGTGCTTCAGAGGGAATGAACAAAACAAATCATCAGATGATCATCACATCTCTCATTCCCAGTTTTTGGCAAACAGCAAACTCTGCCCATGCTGGCTAATAGCCATTGGTGGACCTATCCTCCATGCACTTATTAGGTTTTTTTTTTTTTTTTAACCTGTTGTAGTCTTGACCTTCACATCATCCTCTGGCAAGGAGTTCCACAGGTTGATGGTGCATTGTATGAAGAAATACTTCCTTTTGTTCATTTTAAAGCTGCTCCTGTTAATTGCATTTGGTGACCCCTACCTCTTTTGTTAAGAGAAGGCGTAAACAACACTTCCTTATTTATTTTCACTATACCATTCATTATTTTATAGACCTCTGTCATATCCCCCTCTTACTCGTCACTTTTCCGAGCTGAAAAGTTCTGGTCCTTATTAATCTCTCTTCATATGGAAGCTTTTCCATATGCCTAATCATTGTAGTTGCCCTTTTTTTTACCTTTTCCAGTTCCGTTATATTTTTTTGAGATGGGACGACCAGTTCTGCACGCAGTATTCAAGATGTGGGTATACCACAGATTTATAAATAGGCAATATGATATTTTCTGTCTTCTTATTTCTCCCTCTTCTAATAAGTCCTAACATTCTGTTAGCTTTTTTGACTGCTACTGCACATTGAGTGGATGTTTTCAGAGAACTCTCCACAATGACTCCAAGATCTCTTTTTTGAGTGGTAACAACTAATTTAGACCCTGTCATTTTATATGTATAGTTGGGATTATGTTTTCCAATATGCGTTACTTTGCATTTATCATTGAATTTCATCTGCCATTTTGTTGCCCAGTCAAAGGATCTCTCATAACTGGGTGACTGGGCAACAACAACAAAAAGTTCTTGGAGCTACCTTTGTCACAGACTTCCTTTGTGACTTTGGACAAGTCACATATTTACGTGCCTCAGTTTCTCCGTCTGTAATAGTATCATCATCATCATTGCTCATCTCCCCGGAGCGATAGGGTCCAGTGCATTAATGTTCGTAAAGTGTTTTGAGTTTCCCAGAGGGAGGTAGAAATGCAGAGCGTTCTGGTTTCTAACATTTGGTCGGACAGGTGAGACTCTGTGTCAATACTCTACAGTATTAACAGCTTCTTACCGAAGTGCAGTCTGACTTCATGTCAGAATGAGAGGGAGAGTTGGTTTGCATTATGTTGTCTCTGTTGTAGGTTCAAGCTGAAGTGCCGGGCTCACCGATCTTTGTGATGAGACTAGCCAAACAGTCTCGCCACTTGGAGGTGCAGATCCTTGCGGATCAATACGGCAATGCCATTTCCCTTTTTGGCCGTGACTGCTCAGTGCAGCGGAGGCACCAGAAGATCATTGAGGAGGCTCCTGCAACTATTGCTACCTTAGCGGTGTTTGAGCATATGGAACAGGTATGCGTGCTTCTGAGAATTCCACTTTCTCTGCCTTTTGAGAAGAAAAGTGATATTGTAACTGCAGAAGGAGCCAGTTCTCTGACATTCCAAAACACAAGAATGGTGACAGTCTCTTAAAATAGCAACACAGGGGTCCAGTGTTGCAATCTTAGCATGTACAGATTAACACCCATGTTTCCAGAACTGTTTTTGTGTGCTGTCAAACAACTGTTGAGTTCCATCCCAGAAGTGGCTGCATTTCAATCGTGGGAGAAAGAATCCCTGAATATACAGATTGTGAATGTGTCTGAAAAACTTTTGTCAAGTTCTTTGAGATCTTTGAATGATTGGCGTTGTAGGTTTGTTATATATGGGGTACGCATACCATACTTCCCAACCCCAACCCTTAATCTATGAAGCATGATCCATTTTTCAGAAAGAGGCCCATGTGACTTAAAACATTTTTGTAACATATTTAGTTCTCAGGGGTCAGCGATGTTCTGAATATGTATTGGCACATTCACAGAGAGGAATGAGGGATTGACAGATTCCAACTGTATAAATTCTACAGGGATAACAAAAATGCAGTGCAAAAATCTCCCCACAAAGCATTACTGACGAAGCACATAAATAGAGCCTCCTGCCAGGAACTGCTAAGAGAAATGCAATTATCGTGCCTGTCACAGGGCAGTGGCAGTTCTAGAATTCCAGTAAGAAAGTGTGATATGGATGGGGGTGAGTGGATACAATAGTGGTAGTTGAAAATGTTTTATGTAGGCTAAGCGTTTTCTCTGTCTCATCACCTAGTGTGCAGTGAAGCTTGCCAAGATGGTGGGGTATGTGAGCGCTGGTACAGTGGAATACCTCTACAGCCAAGATGGCAGCTTCTACTTCCTGGAGCTGAATCCGCGGCTACAGGTGGAACATCCCTGCACAGAGATGGTGGCAGACGTAAACCTTCCTGCAGCACAGTTACAGGTAGGTCACAACACGGGCCTCAGACCTGTGGAGGCATTTAAAGGTGTTCAAAGTGTGGGGTGTTGGAGAGGTCTGAGCACAAATAACTGGTTCCACTGGGTTCTGAGTAGGGGGGCTCCTGTCTGAGTCACTCCTGGTGTTCAGCTTCACAGGGTTGTTACAAATGAATCACGTACCAGTTCATAGATCAAGTCACTGTTACGACAGGGAAAGCATGAAGCTTGTCTTATTAACAAGAGAACTATTGAATGACTGTAAGCCACCAAGGCTAATATGATCCTTGGATCCATCAGGTGAGGTATTTCCGATAGAGAGAGGAAAGTATTAGTGCCATTGCACAAGGCACTGGGGTGATGTGGTCTGGAATACTGTGTGCAATTCTGGTCACCAATATTCAGGAAAGATTAATTCAAACTGGAACAGAGAAGGGCTAATAGGCTCTCCGTTTCCCTGATCATCCTATCTTATGAGGGGAGACTAAAGAGGAGCCTACTAAAATGAAGACTGAGAGGGGATGTACTGTACATACACAGGGGGAAATACCAGGGATGCAGAAGAGCTATTTCAGATAAAGGACAACGTTGGCACAAGAACAAATACAAATAAATTGGCCATGAATAAATTTAGATTAGAAATTAGAAAACTGTTTCTAACCATCAGAGGAGTGAGATTCTGGAACAGCCTCCTAACAGAAGTAATTGGGGTGAACAGCTAAACGAGTTTTAGGAGGGAGCTTGATAAATTTGTGAATGGATTCATCTGGCAGGGTTGCCTGGGATAGTGGGGGATTGGATTGAGGATGCAGGGGGGCGTCTTCCAGTCCTGTGTTCCGAACTATGGCCCATGGGCTGCTTCCCCAGTTCCATTTGAATTTAGGGAAATTCTGAATACCCAGGTCTGGTTTGATTTGTATATGAATCTTGCTTTGATTGGTGCATGAATCTCTGGCAAGGTGTTTAGAATCACTTATGAGAGTGACTCTCTCAGATTCTATTTTATGGGTAGTATTTGAATGTGCTAATAAAGTTAGCAATGTGAACGTGATTGCGAGGTCAAGTTTAGATAAAAAGATTAAGGTTTTTGTAAAAATGAGATTCTACAAAACCCCACACCAGATAAATTGCCACGGATGAAAGGACAGAAGAGCGAGTAGCTGAGGGTTAAAAAACGATGCACATCAATGGTCACACTGGAAAGAAGATAATTCTTGAGCTGCTCTTCTGCATGCTCTCCTTTGTCTGCTTAGCGTGTAAGCTGCATGGAGCAGGAACCTATTTTTTTTATATTGATCTGTTTTTAAGAACAAGAGGTCATACTAGGTCAGACCAATGCTCCATCTAGTCCAGTGTCCTGTCTTCCGACCATGGCCAATGGCAGATGCTTCAGAGGGAATGAAAAGAACAGGACAATCATTGAGTGATCCATTCCCTGTCATCCATTCCCAGCTTCTAGCACTCAGAGGCTTAAGGACACCCAGAGCATGGGGTAGTGTCCCTGACCATCTTGGTTAATAGCCATTGATGGATCTATTTTTCATGAACATAGCTAATTCTTCTTGGAACCCAGTTATATTTTTGGCCTTTACTCCGTGGCAACAAGTTCTACAGGTTGACTGCGCTTTCTTTAAAAAAGTACTTCCTTTTGTTTGTTTTAAACCCGATGTTTAATAATTTCATTGGGTGACCCCTATTTTATATCATTTTTATCATTTTATAGACTTCTATCATATCCCCTCTTCATCTCTTTTCCAAGCTGAATAATCCTACTCTTTTTAATCTCTCCTATATGGAAGCTGTTCCATACCCCTAATCATTTTTGTTGCCCTTCTCTGTACTTTTTCCATTTCTAATAGATCTTTTTTGAGATCAAACAACCAGAACTGCATGCAGTATTCAATGTGTGGTTGTATCATGGATTTATGTTGTGGGATTATGATATTTACTATTTTATTATCTATTCCTTTCCTAATTGTTTATAACATTCTGTTAGCTTTTTTCACTGCTGCTGCACATTGTGTGAATGTTTTCAGAGAACTATACACAATGACTCCAAGATCTTTCTTGAGTGTTAACAGCTAAATTAGACTCCCTCATTTTGTATAATGGTTGGGATTGTTTTCCAATGTGCATTACTTTGCATTTGTCAACACTGAATTTCATCTGCCATTTTGTTGCCCAGTTATCCAGTTTTGTGAGATCCTTTTTTTAACTGTTCTCAGTCCACTTTGGACTTAACTATCTTGAGTAATTTTGTATCATCTGCAAATTTTGTCACTTCACTGTTTATCCCTTTCCCCAGATCATTTGTTAATCCATTGAACAGGACTGTTCCTTGTACAGATCCCTTGGGGAGGGGAGCTCTGCTGTTTAGCTCTCTCAATTCTGAAAACTGACCATTTATTCCTGCCTTCTGTTTCCTGTCTTTCAACCAGTCACTGATCCATGACAGGACCTTCCCTCTTATTCCATGACTATCATGGAATAAAAGCTTTTGGTGAGAGATCTTGTCAAAGGCTTTCTGAAAGTCCAAGTACACTATATCCACTCGATCACCTTTGTTCACGTTTGTTGACCTCCTCAAAGAATTCTATATGTTGGTGAGGCATAATTTCCCCTTTATAAAAGCCATTTTGACTCTTCCCTAGCAAATCGTTCACATTTCTGGGCACTGTATAAAAAACATTTCCTTGAACCCTGCTTTTAAAATTCTAGCAGAAACTGTTATATTTCAGTAAATAAACATTCCCTTTAAGTGTTTACAACCCACATATTGCAGCACTAAGTGTGTGAGACCCCAGAAACAAAAATGAACAAAAGTGAAACCAGTCAGTCTACTTTCATCATTCAAAATGAGATACGTTCATATAAGAAACAAACATAAATATTGGAAACAAAATGGGATTTTCAAAACTTTCAGTTTGATATGGTGGTGGAACGCTAAGAACATTAGTTTTTTAATAATTTTAACCCAGTAGTGTCCCCTCAAATTGTTGTTTATGTTCAGTTAAGGAATATTTAAATTGCTGTCAACATTATCCAGTAACACAATAGCTGATATTTGATATACCCAAAAGTGGAATTTTTACATTCCTCATCCAAATAAACAATATGCTTCTAAGTGTCACGATAAACAAACTGGTTCACGTGCACAGTATGTGAGAGTACAGAACTTCTCAGTACCTATTCCCTGGCTTCCCAGAAATAGGAGCCATTGCAAGACCTTTCTCCAGACTGCCTAGTGAATCTGATAATTCCTGGCATCTTTACTGTGTTTTTAAAAGCAATGAGATGTATTCCTGCAATTCGTGGTGAAGATTCCTGATTCCTGAATGCTCTGAGATGCGTACCTTTGGAAGATCACCTAGAAAAACAATTGTACAATTTGTATGTTTACCATTCAGGGCTTTTAAAGTCAAACATCCTTTTGACCAAAAGCAGTCCCCTGAAACTTGTGCCAATCAGGCAGTTAGGCATCAGTCTTAATGCAATTGTAGTGATTGTTCTGCATGCTGCTGTACTCAAATTTAAGAATGCACTTAGGGCCCCAATGGTAACGTTCCAGAATCCAGAATTGCATATACATTTTAATAAACGCTCCTTGCCGTTTTTCTTGCCTCTCTCTTCCCTGGTAGATAAACAGTAATTGTTTTGATTTCACTGGCAGGAAGACACCACAGTTAATCAGCTTTGTCCTCAGTCTGCAATTACTGGAAGAGAGCAGCCACAAGTCCTGTATTTTGCAGTTCTGACAGCCAGATTTAGCCCTCTGGCTTCACTTGGAGCAACTTGGATTTACAGTGCATGTTCTCTGTCTTGACTGTGTTGTAGATTCTGATGAAATGTGTATAGTTCAGATAGACAGGATAGCTTTACGTAAAGTCCAGTGAACTGCCCACAGGACAGGGAATCAAGTCATCTGAATTCCATTCTCATCTGTTTCATTGACTCACCATGTCAACTTGGGCCAATGACTTACTTTCTGAATTCATTGCCCCGTCTGTAAGACAAACCCGACACTCATCCATCTTTGTGAAGCACTTTGAGACGTACAGGTGAAGAGGTGCAAAACATTATTTGGTGCATTCTGCAGGTAAAGAATTGTGACATTACACTTGGAATGAAAGCTTTAGAATCACAGTAGTGTGTACAACCAGGGTCCAGCCACCACTGAAGGGAAGTGTAGTTAACCTCTGAAAATTAAGGGTAGTGGAACTGATATGAGGCTTAGCTAACTGCGTTTTATATTCTCCTATAGATTGCTATGGGGATTCCCCTCCACAGAATCAAAGATATCCGAGTAATGTATGGCGTGTCTCCTTGGGGAGATGTCCCCATTGACTTTGAGAGCTCAGCTCATGTTCCCTGCCCACGGGGCCATGTGATCGCTGCTCGTATCACCAGTGAAAATCCAGATGAGGTAAAAGCTCCATTTAATGTGTCAATTATTTCTAAAGTATTGGTGTGTCATTCTAATGAACCGCGGTCCTGTGCATGTAGTCACCAGCAAGGATCAAATCTGGAACTCTCTGTTCCAAATGCAAGTGAGCTAAGAGAGAAATCTTTTTTTGGACTGAAGTTAGCTGTAGAGAGAGACGTGATTGTACACGCTGAGGGAATGTATTCTATATTGTGATTAAGCCTTCCCTATCCCCAGATCAGAATAATACTCTTACTCTTGTAAAAAGCGCCTCAGGATCTTGATCGCCTTTACTCCTGAACAGTTTGTTCTCTCTCACAAAGTGTGTAAGTGTGCACTGTAACTGATTAACAGGTAAGAGGTTAATGACCAGAAAGTCCTTGGATAGGGCTTTGGTTTCCTGTCATTTCTCAAGGATGGCATCTCTTGCATCACAGCACTCCGTAGACCCATGCTGGTGCATTGGGATTGAATCTTCTACATCAATTGCTTCAGCACTTGGGTTTATCTTGGATGACTCCCATCCAATGTGGACACAGCCTGACCTTATCTAGCATGTGAGAGCACAGTGCTGGGAGGTGCTGCTAATCTCTGTAGCTTAAACAATGCCAGTTTTAATTTTTTTTTTTTGATGAGTGCAGACTACCCTTGGAGAATGTACTTTTCCTTTGGAGCGCATAACCATTTAATATATTTCCTTGTAGGGTTTTAAGCCCAGCTCTGGAACAGTCCAAGAACTGAATTTCCGCAGCAATAAGAACGTCTGGGGCTATTTCAGTGTTGCTGCTGCAGGGGGGCTTCATGAATTTGCTGACTCTCAGTTTGGTCACTGCTTCTCTTGGGGAGAGAACCGTGAGGAGGCCATCTCGTAAGTAGCCAGGAAAATGGTTGGAATATGGAACTAGCTCACTGTAAAACCCCTCCACCTTTGCTCTATAGAGGGCCTGGTCCCACAGGTGCCTCATGTAGAATCCCCATAAACTCCATGTGTGACTTCGAATTTGTATGCAAACCTAATCTCTTGGAAGGGATCTGTAATCCCCTATGACAGCAGCAATTTAGTAGCCAGCGAACAAGGAGTTATATCCAGCTCAGCTTTCTCAGTTAGAGTGGCTGCTTGGGGGATAGTGGAAAGAGAATACCTTGGAGAGGGGAGAGCTTCACACCCAGGGTCATAGGACTAGCTTTGAATCCCAAGTTTGTTTGCACCTTTTTTGTTCGTCATCTTTTCAGTGTCTTCTTATAAATGGTGTTGTGTTAAGGAAAAGCCCTTGCTGACTACAAATGTTTTATCCTCTGAGCTTAAGACCCCCATAATTGATGAATACCACATACAGAGTTAGTCTGCAAATTGAACGTCCTACTTAAGTTCTCCAAGAATGATTTAATATAAATATATATGAAAAAGGTTTCAGTGTTTTCATATTTTATAAATCTGCATCAGGAAGGGGGGCATTTTCCTGACTTTTAGCTGGATGAAAGTGTGCAGCACATGTACCATATAGGTTGGCTCTCTCTAAAGGGTTAAACAGAATGTTGTTAAAACATCTGCACAATAGTATCTTATACATATTGAATATATTTAATTTCCAATAGAGCTGTTATATTATGAGTTTCTCCTGCACAAATGTTTTCTTGAGGGTTATGGTGAGCATGAGAGGGTGTAGAACTCAACTTTCCATCCAGTTTAAGATGGATCTCATAACTTAAAGATCCTTGGAGACCTAGGTGTTTGTCGTCCATGCAGCCAATACGACTGAAAGTTACTAAAGTCCTTTTCTTTAATATGCATAGAGCATAATTTCACTTTCATTATTCAGCATTGACTAATTGCCAATAATAATCAGTGGGATAATGCCAGGTTTATATGAGGCAATGGTATATTTGGTTCTAATGTGGATGAAGTACTTCTTTAATCAGATATAGTTGAAAGGTATGGATGTGAAGAACAGTTTTAGCAAATGTACAGTAGGAAGAATGGATTTTTAAGTAAAATAAGTAGAAGAACTGTATGGAGATTCAGTGATATGCTGCAGTCTGGCTTTTGGTCTTTTCACTCTTCATACGCTATTGGCTTCACTAACTTGTTTTTCCAGGTGACTCATTAAGGATGCTAATGTGTGGTAACTGTGTAGACTTACCAGGTCACGAAAAGCTATTAGTGAGACATGTTTTGGGAATTCCTTTTTCTTTCAGAAACATGGTGGTGGCTTTGAAGGAACTGTCCATCCGAGGGGATTTCCGAACCACCGTTGAGTACTTGATTAAACTGCTGGAGACAGAAAGCTTCCAACAGAACCGCATTGACACTGGCTGGTTGGACAGGCTCATTGCTGAAAAAGTGCAGGTGCAACCACTGGCTTCAGGGGATTATAAATTTTTGGAAGGAGGGTTGATTTATTGGGGAGAAAAAGGCATATCATTACCTTGAAAACTTGGCACTTACTAGTTAGAGAATATAGAGATTTAACAATAATGATGTCCTACTCAGTTCTTAGTAAGGACTCTGGAAAAAATTTTATTGGGCTTAATTCTCATTTACACTGTGGCCCTTTTACACCCTTCTGGCAGTATAAAGAGTCCATCAGCACTTGTAAAGGAGCGTTAGTGTAAATGAGAATCAGGCTTGTCTTCACTGGGAGTTTTAAACAAATGACCAGGGTTTGGCCCAGTGAGAATAAAACTCAAACCGTTTCCTTTAAACTAGCGCAGAGGTGACCTGCTTACTGGCATGCTTGCATGCGTGGCTGCCATTAGTGTTATGGCAACTTTAACTTAGAGATTTCCTACCTTGAACAGCAAATGCAGCTGAGAATGACTACCTGATTGACACCCTCAGGTAAGGAGAGGCCAGGATGGGCGGATGATCAAGCAGAAGGAATTGAGCATGTGGAAAGACTGAAGTTTTTGTTCATCCCCTATCCTTTCCCTCTAGGCAGAGAGGCCAGACACCATGCTAGGGGTCGTGTGTGGGGCTCTGCATGTGGCTGACGTGAGCCTCCGGAACAGTGTGTCCAACTTCCTGCACTCTCTGGAAAGGTAAGATTACCCTCTGCAACTAACACTGTTGACATAGTGTTGACAGTATATAAAGCTCAAATCATACATAGCTCAAATGCGTGAAAAGCTTGTTATCATCTGATGGCGGTTTTCAGACCCCTGTGGTTGTTTGGTGTTCTTAGGTCAGTGCTTGATGGATAGATGTCTATATGTGTTCCAAAAATATCCACCACCATTGTCTCTGATTAGCATAGGTGTGGGAGTCTCAGCAGACATGCCAGGGATTGAATGGATCACAGAGTTGAGACACAGAATAGCATGGGTATAGTTTGCATTGCCCAATCTTGTGCTGTCTCTGTTTTGTTGACAGTCTTCAGACCTGTTCTTCAGTTGCCTTCAACCAGTGGTCAGAAACCCCCTAACATTCCAGCTTGCTTTAAACTGGATTGGGAGCCCTTGGGAAATCAGCCATCATGTTTTAATTCAGACTAAGTCTGACATGACGTGTACAGTTCTTTTCAAAATGAGGTTATCACCCTTGCCAGGCCCATGTTCGTGGCCCCCAGCTCTGAACGAGGGATGCAAGGAGCATAGTAATGAAAAGCTGCTTTTAATCACATGCGGCTGTTACTTAGCTCAACAAAGATATTCTGTAAATTTGTTTAAAGTTCCAGTGCAAATCATTCACTACGAGTAAAGCAGATGGATTGGTTCGGGGGTGAGTAACAGGTCTGTGTGGAATGAAAATGAGGCGTGTATTGGATTTGAGTGATGTTTCTCCTAAAGAGGGATAGTTTAAGGACCTAGATGTCCTGTCTCCATGCTACTGCTGTCTCCAAATGCTTATGTGCTTTGTTTGACCCCTCCCAGTGGCCATTTAGAGAATCTGAAAGTCTTACATGTGTCCATCTTTCAGGGGTCAGGTCTTGCCTGCTCATACACTGCTGAACACAGTGGATGTTGAACTCATCTATGATGGAAGGAAGTACGTGCTAAAGGTACAGTGCAACCTGGAGACTCTTATTCTCAGCCGTGGGTTGGAGGCCTCTTATATTGCTTTGCATTGTCTTGGCTTTGCAATGACTGCTGTGAACAGGAAGGCTGAAGTTAAAATAAAATCTGTGTGGTGGGAAAAGGAGACCTGGAGAGATGGAAGGGGATTTTCTCTGCTTGGGTTTGGAAACTCCAAAATCCAAACTCCAAAATCTCCCATGCAGCGTCCCCACGCTGAGACCCTCCCTTCTGTTAAATTTCCCTTACAATGAGACCCCTGCCACACCTTTGCACTGCAACACTCCCGTTCTCATATTAAACTTTTATACCGAAAGCTCACCCTGCTGCAGGTGGTAAAGAGTGTTCTGTTTGTGAATTATCTAAAATAAAATAAGTGACTTGGACATCTTTATTTATTACTGGATGTTGCGGTCCTTTCAGAAACCTAGGACCTTGCCTGTTTATCTAGCCAGTGTAGAGTCAATGTTACCATGTTTCCTTCACATGCTGTACTGTGTTCTTGCTCATGGACCCATAGGTGACCCGGCAGTCTCCCAATTCCTATGTTGTCATCATGAACAACTCTTACGTGGAGGTTGAGGTACACCGCTTGAGTGACGGAGGGCTGCTCTTGTCCTATGATGGCAGCAGCTACACAACCTACATGAAAGAAGAAGTGGACAGGTAACAACCTCTGCTATAGGGATCATTTAGGGTCACTTACCATTTTTCATACATGCCAAGATGGGTTAATAGAATTTCATGCTCCAGGTGTCAGCTGCTTATCACACATTAAGAAGGAACTCCCCCCAACTAACATACAGTGTTGAAGAACTCGGTAGGTGCGTTATTAGGGATAACAGTGAGGGAGGAAATTTGGGATTGCCTTCAGCTGGAAGCAGGATTTGGAATGTGATGCACCCTGTGATGTATGGTTCTTTCTCCCCCAGCCTCTCTGCAGTCTCATCCTTCCAGGGAGGAGATGGGTGAATCCTCAGGTTGTCCATCTGATGCATTAGCTGTGGGTTGCTGAGCTGAATGGGAGCCTAGATTCCAGTTTTCTACAGGCTGGCCCTTGGTAGTTAGAGTGGATAGATGTATGAGAAGATGGAAGCTTAGTGTTCCCCACACACCTCCTAACATGGCAGTGTGAAGTCCTCAGCCTTTATGGAAGGAGGTTTCTTCCTTGCTTGTGGGTCACTGCTGAGGGGACACAACAAAAAGAGGCTAGCACATGCTGGCCAAATCCCAACTCGGGTGATTACCGGTATATTCTTCTTGCTGAGTTATAGCCTTGCGGTTTCCATTGGAAAAGTTTGTTTTCATTTTATCCTCTTAAAAATCTGCCACTGGTACAGAATGGTGGTCGGATTCCAGTCCTAAGGGGGGGTGAATGACATTTTTATATACATGCAGATTTGGATTATTTGGTTTGTGCCTGCATAGACCTTTGCACGGTATCCTGCTGTTGCACTTAGCGGAGGGCTATATACTGGCTTAACATAATGAGAGAAGTTGGTGGCATTGCCAGGCAATTGGGCCTAGCCAGCATAGGCAGAGGATGTGCTGATTCAATGCATTTCCTCAGCCCTCTAACCCCTGGAATTTACATCTCATAACCCCCTTGGGGTGTGTGGGACCTTCTCCACTGAGCTGGTTCTAATGAATCTGGCCAGTAGTCTGTGAAGAGCCTTTCAGATCCCTTGCAGTGGAAGATGCAATAAGAACCTAAACACAATGCCTTTTGTAACAAGCTCTACTCAGCTGCATTCTGAGCACTATACTTTTTTGGATGTGGGACCTTTGATGAGCGTTTGCCATCTGACAGCTTTATGTTATGACACATCTAATCTCCATTATTGTCGATCTGGATTTATATAGAATTTACCAGACCAGCTCATATTGGAAGTCCACTGAGTCCAGCATCCAGGCTCCCACAGTAACCAGTTACCCACTAATTCAGAGGAAGCAATGCTCTATGTATAGTAGGGTTAGAGGTAATTCCTTCTTGACCCCTACAGCTCTGATTACCTGGATGTTCGCATGTAGAACCAAGCCACTAAACTGCAAGGAATTGCTACTTGTTGTATAGTTTCAGAGGGGTAGCTGTTAGCCTGTATATAGCAAAAACTATGAGAGTCCTGTAGCACTTTAAATTTCTAACAAAGTGGGTTGAAGCCCACGAAAGCTTATGCCCATGGAAATTTGTTAGTCTTTAAGGTGCTACAGGACTCTTGTTGTTTTTACTTGTTGTGTGTTATGAACTGGGGGGGAAGCGGGGGGAAGAGAAGATATGATGGATTTCTCCCTTCCATACTCGCCATGTGGCATTCCATTGAGGTGTTCTTCCCTAGGTACCGCATCACCATAGGTAACAAGACCTGCGTGTTTGAGAAGGAAAATGATCCATCTATCCTTCGCTCACCCTCAGCCGGGAAGCTCATCCAGTATGTGGTGGAGGATGGGGGACATGTGTTCTCAGGCCAGTGCTTTGCTGAAATTGAGGTAAAAGAGCTACGTAGGACTGAGCTGGCTGCAGAATACTGAATCCTGTTGGGAGCAGAACTAAGCAGGAATATTTTGAAATGCTCTGAAACTTTGGTGAAAAACTGGGCGGTTGGATGGTGGTGGATGGAATGTTTTATGACATTTTGACAATATTCTCTCCCCCATTTCCCCTGCTCTTTGGCTGTGTCTACTTAGGAGGCAGAAACAAGGGCTGCTGGGTGGAGAAGAGGTGACTCAGTAGCATAAATGTTGAAAGCAGTGCTTTAATGAACATACCAGTGGAAGACAAAACCTCTTAGCAATGTCCTGTGGTAACGAGAGTGCATATAAAGAGTGGTGGCCAAAGGGAAATGGACCACAGTGCTCTGAGAGAGGGACAATCCAGGGTCTGATAGCTGCTGTGAAAAAGGTTTGCTGTTCTTCAGCAGAACTGACCCAGGCCCAGTGAGAGAGTGAAGAGAGTCTGTAGAGCCTATGATATGCTGGACAGTAGCTCTAATTCCCTCCACTGGAAGCTAGTAGTGCACAAACCCACCAGCCAGCACATTACAGTAGCTTCCGCTCAGCATGAAACCTTTGCTTATTTTTGGAGGTGAATGAATCCAGAAGAACTGAGATTCCACTGGTTGAATTTGGTTTCCTATTACTCTAATTTGCATCCTGGCTACTTGCTTTGCTCTGTACTAGGGGCTCCTGGATTTCTTTCCCAGAATGAATCTTCTGCTACCAACTTTTCAGGGTGACTGCTGAATGCAAAAGACCTTGCCTAGCTGGATTACAGGTGGCGTAGAAAAGTGGCTGCGGAAGCATGAACCTTAAATGAATTGTGAAATCTGAGTGTGTAACTTGTCTTCTTGCTGCAGGTGATGAAGATGGTGATGACGCTGACGGCAGTAGAATCAGGCTGCATCCACTATGTCAAACGCCCTGGGGCCGTGCTGGACCCTGGCTGTGTGATTGCTAAACTGCAGCTCGATGACCCCAGCAGGGTTCAGCAGGTAAGAAGTTCCTGGAGATAGCCACTAGACCCTAGGCTAGTTGGGGTTACCACTTTGTCTTGATTTTCTAGTAGTAGTGTTGAAGTGCAACAGGGGACAGATCGATGTCAAGCTGGGATTGTCACCTCGTGACTTTTGTCTCTGAGGAAGACACTGAGGAAATGTAAACCCTGCAGATCCTTTCTTTCAGATCTAATCTAGACATTTATATCAGATTCATTCTGTGTTATCTCAGCACCTGATCTCCAGATGTGATATAGGTGGCTGGATAAAGCCTCATTCTTTCCTCAGACACATTTATGCTCCCAGCATCCACTGCTTCCTTTAGCCAGTGTGTGACAAAGAGAGTTCTTCCTGATAGCTAACTGAACCTCCCCTGATGGACAGGAATGGATACCCCAGTTTCAAGAGCATGGGGACTGGTACAAACAGTCTCTGCAAAGCTGGAAAAGTGGGAAGAGACCCAGTGTGTGGATCATCTTTGGGGGACAGAACAAATGTATGCATCTTTAAGAGCAAGTAGGGTTTGATGTGGGTGGGCATGAATAGTTGGGTGGAAAAAAAAAAAACCAACTTGTTCTCTTGCTGAGAACTAAAGTGGATGCTAGTACACCTCATCATGTTATGGGAGATGGAGCCAGGTTAACACCACCAGTGTGGTATCTAGTGACTTCACCTAAACCTTTCTCTGAGATCTTATCATCTCTGGTGCTGGACACTGAGATCAGCTGGGATTCATCAGAGAGAAGCTGGGGGCCTTACAATGTGGTTGCAGGGCCATGCAATCATTTTGAGATCCCAGGAAAATCCCATGACCGTACAAGAGGATTTTCCACCCTGAGATCCTCCCATTTGTTTAATCTTTTACCAGTTGCAGTAGCCTATTGGGTCTCCAGTCAAAAAGGGGGTAATGGAGAGAGAAGCAAGTATGATTCAGTTTGCTGATTGCATGTGGAAGGGGGCTTGGAGGCATTTTATCTTCTGTGGAATGTGTTCACAGGCTGATCTGCACACAGGCACCTTACCACTGATCCACAGCACAGCTCTCCGAGGCGAGAAGCTCCATCGCGTCTTTCATTATGTCCTCGATAACCTGGTCAATGTGATGAATGGTTACTGCCTGCCAGAGCCCTACTTCAGCAGCAAGGTACTGATCGCTTGTCCCAGGTGGAGGGCAAATTTGTCTTGGGCTATTCTGAGCCAATTTGCAGAGAAGCTCAATGAAATCTATTGGTTAGAGAAGGGGACTGAGAGGCAGGACTTCAGACTACACTGCCCTTCCCGCATATGCTATCTCTCTGGTGGCCCTGATTCCTTTCCCTAAGATGGGGGCATGAAGGGGATGTATCTGTTTGTGCCATCCAAGTCAGAACTGAAGAGGAGACAAGCATGGGCTGCAGGGCTGCTGCCTTTGCCTGTAGCCTAGTATGTGCAAGCTGCTTCCACAGCCAGCTATGTTAAGGGCCACACTGTGGGTGGACAAGGACCGGGCCTGGCTTTCAAGCAGCCACCAACAGCTTTACCTGCAGAAGAGTTACCATAGGTGGTGGAGGAAGGGAGTGGTTCTGCACTTTACCCCACCCATGTAAATCCTCTCCTTTCATCTGCACCCTCTGAGGTAGTCTGGCTTCCAGGTTGGATCATGCTGCTTTGCAACACTGAACAAGGATCTCTGAGACCAGCTCTTCCCTTAATTCCAAAGTGCATCTTGTTCTTTTCCCCAAACTTGTCCTCACCCTGGCTTGTCTCCAGGTGAAGGACTGGGTTGAGCGGCTAATGAAGACCCTGAGAGACCCATCTTTGCCTCTCCTGGAGCTTCAGGACATCATGACCAGCGTCTCTGGACGGATCCCACCTAATGTGGAGAAGTCCATCAAGAAGGAGATGGCCCAGTATGCTAGCAACATCACGTCGGTCCTTTGCCAGTTTCCCAGCCAGCAGGTAATGAAGAACCCTTTTGAAAGGGAAAGCACAGATCGCTTCGGGATGGAGGGGAAAATACCTTCGAATTATCTGGAGATGAGCTTGAGTTGAAAAGTGGGGAAATTCAGACCTGGAAAGTTTGGTAGGGAGGACAGTTTGTGTAATAATCCATGAAGAGCAATGGGCATTGAACCCTGGACCTTTGCTGCCAAAACCCTAAGTCTCTGCTGCTTGAGTTAAAGTCGTAACTCCTTCATCTTTGAACTAGTAGCAGGTTGTTGCAGCAGAAGTGGCTGGCCATTTCCAGGAGACATGACCACAGGCTCAGAACTACTGTATCCTAAATACGGTGTAGAGCTTTTTGGGATCAATGCAAGAATGTCTGTGTGAAATTGTATAGTCTGTGTTTTGCTGGAAGTGAGACTAGATGTGATCCCATTGCTTCTGCCTGACATTAATAAACCTCTGAACTAGTTCTGGAATTTAGGGAGTCAACTGATGGCTGCAGGGTCTTGGAGGAGTATCTCCCTCATATCAGTATTGCACAGCAGGTTGACTCATTATGAGAGTACTTTGCCTTCCACTGCAGCATCAAATGTCGGAGTCTGGATATTGGCTTGATGGCCAGTGCTCTGATCTGTTCTGGCAGAAACCCTTTGCTCTTGTGACAGTATTCTCCAGTGAAGAGATTGTTACGTAACTTGTTTTTCTCTCAGATTGCCAACATCTTGGACAGCCATGCAGCCACACTGAACCGCAAGTCTGAACGCGAGGTCTTCTTCATGAACACCCAGAGCATCGTGCAACTGGTGCAGCGGTGAGCTCATTCCCCACAGCCCATCCCTCCTTCATTCCCTTTCCCGTTTTTCTGCCTGTAAGTACTGAAGCAGAGCTGTGGGCCAGCTCTTTTTTTCCTTTTTTTCTTTCCCTTAAAGGAAGCAGGTGTAACTTTTCTTTCTTGGTAGCGAGCCTGCGTTGGCCATTCTGTTAAGCAGCTGGTATCTTCCACACGCTTTTCACAGCGCTACATGTTGAGGGTTCAGAAAGGTTCTGGGGAGTGCTTTCCTCACAATGCTTGCCAGACTGCTTATGTGAAGAGTGTCAGAGGTGGTGAGTTCATTCTCGCTGCACTGAGTTTCCAGGAGTTCTTGTGAGCATGTCTTTGTATTATTCACTTGTATTGACTCTCAGAGCTCTTCAGAAGCAGGACGATGGCCTTTAGTCTTCCAGTGGTAGACCTGACCTTCTCTCCCTGTTCCTGCAGGTATCGGAGTGGTATTCGAGGCCACATGAAGGCTGTGGTGATGGATCTGCTCCGTCAGTACCTAAAGGTGGAGACTCAGTTCCAGCATGGTAAGTCTCTAACACACCAGGATTTTAATTCTGGGAGGAGCACAGCACCTGTAAGCTCCACTAAAAGCACCTTCCAAATGAGACCACCTCTTCATGACTCATTGTGGCATGGCCTACCCGCTTTCATTTCGCACGCTACTTAGAAGGGCTTTTTTTAAATCAGAAAGCTCCCAGTGTGAAGCTCCATGTTGGGAACATGCAGGAGGTGTACACAAGAAGTCCAGCAATCAGACTTCCCTAGTTGGTTAAGCCTGTGCTAGTGTCTGTTCACTGCTGGTGGACACAACATCTTCTGCATCCTCTCAACTCTCCTCCCCATGGCCTAGGTGCTTCAATATGACGCTGTGATTCTTTTTGGGTCAATGTTATGACCATCTTCATCACGACCTGACAATTGATTTCCTCAGCCCTTTTCTGATCCTTTCATCTTGTTGAGATGTGTAAGTGAGGCAAATATTCTACATGCATGCACTCTCTTTTATTTACTTACTCCAGAGCCTGTAAGCTGAAACTTTGTATGATTCAGGATTGAAATAGCTCCAGAAAAGAGGCAGAATTCAAAACATAATTCCGTATGTTGCTATTCAAAGTGTGTTTCTTTGCTCTTTAAGGTTCAGTCAAACAGAGTTCTGCCTACTCCGTGCTCCTTCATGTTTGGTTTATTCTGACCCTCTTGTGCCTGCCTTTTTCTGGTTCTTGCTGTCTATAGGGTCCCATAATTAATTTTTTTCCCTCTGCTAGATATTCTCTCTGAAACTAGAAACTGAAATTTAGATTCTTGGCTCTTTAGGTTGGTTAAGACAGCATGGATTTGTGAATGGTTTTATTTCCTGATTTCTGAGCACTTGAGCATGTGGAGAAGTATAAAGAAATTTAGCTAACACCAGAACAGCCATAACATTTATCGTGGTGGCTGGTGAATAAGCAGGCAATGCACTAATATATAATGCAGTAATAATATGGAATGCAATAAGAGATCCAATGTTTCAGTTGAAACTGCTGTAAGATATCATATTTTTCAGTGCTTTCTTTATAAAGAACAGTTCTCAGATTTCTGTGCAGAATTCTGTGCATTTAAATATGAACCTTGCAGTACTGTTACCAGTCACAGGATGGCAGTAAACCACTGTCACTTTTAAACTACTGCAGGTTATGCTCTTCCCTATTCAGTTCTACTCTTCCCTCTTGTCCCCCCTACGCGCTCCAAGCTTTCTGGTGTTAGAGTATGTTCAAACTGCAATGTGAGCCCCGGGTGAGTAGAACTCAAAGCCCGGCTCTGCTAACTCAACCTAGGGCTTGAGCGTCTACACTCATTTGTAACTCCAGGTTAGGAATTGTTGAACCCTGAGTCCCGACTGTTGTCTACACTGCATTATGTGGGCATGAGTACAACCAGCCATATCCCAGACTTCCTAGCACCCTTCCAAAATGTGTCCGCTCTAGCCTTTGTCAGTGGTACAGTGTGGGAAAACTTGACCGTCTAGAGAACAAAGGAAGTAGGCCTTTGGGATTGGTGAATACTTCTGGCAGACTGACAGCACAAGTTCAGTAAGCAACAAGGCTTGAACCCAGGTCCCGACTTGCCTCAGGCTCAGACGTTCCATCCCCATAGGGTCTTGGGTCCTTTGGGTCGGAGTCCTGGGTTAGCGTGATTTGTGTGTAGATGGAAGGAGTGTTTAGACTTTCCTGAGTTTGACCCCTGGGCTTATGTTGCAATGTAGATATACCCACAGATTCATTTCTACATCAACTCACTATAGCAGATGACCTCACATGCCATCTGGTTATTTTCTGATTCTTCTGTGAGTGAAAGATAATCCCTTCTTAACTAGCCCTTACCACTCTCCTGTATAGTTCACAAAGCATTGATTTGGCTTTGCAGTTGATAAAAGCAAGTGACAGGACAGTACTTAGTACCATCTAATATGTCGGAAGTTTCCAATAAAAATGCTTCTCTCCCAAAGCTTTATCACTCAGATTCACCAAAATATGTATTTTAACTGATATGTTAAAAAATAACCAGATCTGTCCAGCCATATATATTCAGCACCATACAAGTGTAGGCTGTACAGAATGTATGTGCCTGTGACACCTCATGTTTTGTTTCTGACTGCAGGTCACTATGACAAGTGTGTCTTTGCCCTTCGGGAAGAGAATAAAAGTGACATGAATGCTGTACTGAACTACATCTTCTCTCATGCTCAAGTTACCAAGAAGAACCTCCTCGTGACGATGCTCATTGTAAGTTTGACCCTCAGGACTTCTTTTTATCTTGTATGTGAATATTTAGTGCTGAGTTGGCAGCGCTTGGCCTGGAGACTGTGGTCCTCTAACCACAGAACAGGCAGCAACAGTGCAGATTTCCATTTGCTGTCCTGTGAGTGCACCTCAGCTGGCCCTTGGAAGTGGAAGTTAGCTCAGTTTCCATGGAGCACCACAATTCTTAGTTTTTCTGCTCAGGCTGCCAGTAAGGTTGCAAGGTCTTATTGTGATGGTGATTTATTTTGTCTACTCGGGGCTGAAAACCCAAAGATAGTTCTTTTCACGAGATCA
Source organism: Mesoclemmys tuberculata (assembly GCA_007922155.1). Classification (NCBI taxonomy): domain Eukaryota; kingdom Metazoa; phylum Chordata; order Testudines; family Chelidae; genus Mesoclemmys; species Mesoclemmys tuberculata. Next base: position 14,383,592 of record ML675623.1, read on the forward strand.
TTGGAGAGCCACTGGGTGCTGACTTTTAGTCACTAAGGACTGCACTTTGTATTTGTTCTGTTTTACTTTCCTTCTTGGGTTTCAGGGAGCTCTCCAGGGTCCTCACTGTGTGCCAGCTTGCGATTCTCAGACCAGAGCTGCATGTCGCAATGTATATAAAAAGCAGATCCATTTTTATGGTTAAAGGGGCCATAGACATTCAAATAGCTTTCCTGTTATCCATCATGGCTAACCAGGACCTGGTCCTGGCAGTGACATGACCTATTGACCTGCCTGTGTGGATAGCCCTTGGGGGTTTCACCTACTCTTCAGTTATGAACCACTGTGTAGTCTCGTGTCCCCGCCCCCATTGGCTGAGTAGCTCTCAGATAGCCTCTCTAAGGTTGTGAGATCAGAGAGCCCCTTCTCCAGACTGCACTGCTGCTTCCTAACCTGCTGCAGCCCTCGATGCAAGTTGCATTCTCAGGCCCGAGGCACCACAGCATGGTCATGAGGTATTTTACACTTCAGTTCAACTTGCATGCAAACGTGTAACGAGACTGTAGGACTTGGTGTTCTTCTTTGTACACCATAGAGTCACCGCATCTCGCAACTCACCACCTCCTAATTTTGCATTGTAGATGGTAACTTGGGAGATTCCTTAGATTGAATTGGTCTAGAGAAGTGTCGACTTGATGATAGCAGGGAAGACCTCCCCTCTCTATGGTTGCCTATCTAGCTTGTTAACTAGCAGAAGAATTTCAGTTTTTGGGGATGCCAGTTCCTCCTCAGTATTCAGAAAGGCAAAAGTTAGCCACCCCACTGAAAAATGGGGGGAGTATTTATAGTTGTTTTAGGTTTACTTCTGAGCCCCCATGAATTCCAGGCTTCCAGGAATGGGAGCAACTCCACTATGTTTATCCCTTCCTCTAAAGAAAATGAAACCCCTCAGTGTGTCCCATTTTATTTTGCTATCTAAATAGAAAAAACCCCAAACAAAACATTAAGAAAATTTTCAATATTGAATAATGCTCTGATAAAGCAGAACACCAGCCTTTCTGAGGCAGAGGGAGTGATTTTAAGCATAAATGAGCTGATGTCTGGCTTTCTAAGATGCTAATTACAGCGTTGCCTCCTTCTCTTTGCTAAAGAGTGTTTTCTGCCACTAAAAATAGATCTAAAGCACCCAAATAAAAACCCCAGAACCCTCCTCAGAGGAGCAGAAGAGTAATGGTTGCCCCAGACTGTGGCTGGGTTTCTTAAATTCTAATTTGTAAGATAGAAAGGCCCTGGCATTCTTTTTTTTTTCTTTCCCGGTGTGATTGTAAGTAACGCTTGCCTTAAGAATCTCATTATTTGAACACAGAGCCATATTTCCTCTGAGAATTCTGGAGTAGCTTTGAGCCGGGGCTGTTCATTTCTCAAGTAATCATGCTGGTGTGATGGAGAGAGAAAATGGCAGCTGTTCGCAGCTCAGGCCTTCAATTTTCTTCAGAGTCCAGTCACTCAAGTGTGTAATTACACGGGGGTGCCGGGGAGGCGTTAGGCCTTGTCAGAGAACTGGTTTGAGGCTTTGCTCGCTGCCTTCGCCAATCAGTAGAGGCAGAAGCCAATGGAACACCAGCTAGCTGCTTTATTTTTGTTGTTGTCATACTGATTGTTTCTTGCTAGGATGGGACGGAAACTTTTTTTGTTTCATATTTTCCCCCCATGCAAACTGAGTCTTAAAAGCCATGAGTCCCGCTTATGTCTTCACTTTAATGGAAAATCTTTCTGGGGTGGGGGGCTCACTGGGAGATGGGAAAACTCAAATAATCTGTTTTTTCTCTTTTTCTTAACTCCTTTTATTCTTCTTTCTCTATATTTTCTCCCTCCCTCTCTTTTCTCTCCTCTCCTTATAGTACCTTAAGGAAATGCTGGAAGCCTAGTTGTTTGGAGCTATTAAAACACAGCCCTAGAAAATGTAGTTTAGGGAGCAGTCCTGCACTTAGCAGAGAGAGAGACTGGATGAGCTAGTAGGTCAGATAAAATCTATTCGCGTGGCCCCCATTACCATATTTTCCAAAGGCCTCACAATGTGAATTTATCCTCACATGGCTCCTGTGGTATAGAGAAATATAATATCAAGTGGGGAGCTGACGCATAGTGAGATTGTACTTGCCAAATGTCACAGTAATGTCTGTTTCGGAGCTGGGAATTCAACTGTGATTTCTTACAACCCAGTCCAGTGTCTTAACCACAGTGCCGTCCTTCATTTCTATCTTGTATTCTTCCGGGTCGTAGGGACCTCTTGGTACATGTGTTGGTGAAGGTAATGGCATTTTAAAGGCTGCTAAGATGTTTATCTGGAATTGTAAAGTGTGTCCTCTGAAGGCAAATATCATGTCAAGACACTCTGATGCTTGTATTGCTGTTGTTGTGTCCTTAGAATCCATAGTAACAAGGGGCCTGAGGATTAATTTAATAATTGTTTTGTGCAGCCATCATCTACTCTTTTAACTGGTAGCTCTTCAGAGCAGGATGGAAACTCCTTCATTCCTCATGTGCTTGTTGGAATGTAGTATAATCTGAGATTATGTAATCTAGCTCTGACGTGTACCACTGCCTTCTGCTGAATAGAATTAGAACATCTCATCTGCATGTCATGTGCCCTGTACTCCTAACAGAAATGTTCAATTTGTTCAAGTGGTAGAGGCCTGTGTTTTTGGAGCAGAAGGATCTGATTCTGTTCCTACTGCTACCACAAAACTCCAGAAGCATAGCATATGACAACTCTTAAGTCTTGTCAGAAGCTAGCTTTTGTAGGAGCAGATAGGGCAGAGTCTGACAGAACCATATTTTGTTAAACACTGAACAATTCTTAAAACACTCTGTCTCTGGATACAAATTAACTTGGAGTTCACAGGCATTTCATTATTATAATTTTTGCTTCAAGCAAGGAACCCCAAGCCTTGTAAATGGGAGACAATAGTCTACAAGCTGGTAGCTAAGCTAACTGAAAATGATTTAACTTTGAACTGTTCCATTGCTGTAGGTTCCTAGAAATGGCATAAAGCTGGTGTAGGAGACAGTCTGTTAGAGTAGGGGATCAAGAACAATTAAACTCACTAGGCTTGGAGGTGGGAGTTGATATAAACTATTATTTATTAGCAAGTCTCTGAGGTTTATATTGTTCATTTATTTTTATTTTACTTTTCCCAGCATGTTTATCGAACAATCTAACCTGCTATGTAAAGATTTTGCCTGTTTCCCTTTGTATTCCTTGGCTCTTAGATGGACCCTCTGGTTTGCGTATGTTTAAATTCTCTTAAAACTTTAAGGCACAATCTGCTGCTTGCTGTCCCAAATTCCCATTTCATCTCTCATTTGCCTCCTAGGGTTCATTTTACATGTGAATAGTAAGGTAGTGTTGTACCAAAGAAACGCATTAGAGGCGCCCCCAGGTTACAAACTTTGAGTCCTCATCGTGCAAATCACTGTGAGTAGTTGAAAGTTGTTGAGTTGCTCATGAGACTAAGAACTACCTCTGGATGTGTTTGCAGGATTGCACCTCGGCTACTTAGAGAGAAGTTAAATTTCTGTACTTCTGTTAACATTTTTTCAGTTATTGAAGCTGAAGGAATTTTGAAACTGTAACACACTTCACCACTGATGCTGGTTAGTTTCCTTGGTGTGGTTCACTCCCTTAACAGTGGAAATGAACTAGTCAATGTCACTTCCGCCTCTAATTTAGCTTAGCACAATGTTGTGGTGTTCGGGGCACGTTTAAAAAAAACACAAACTGTTGGCATTGGAATTTTGAAAGTTATCATGGAATAATTTTCGCTAGTCATGAATTTTGTGAGGACTTTTATTTTCCTGCCCTATATTTTGGGTTTAGAATTAGTCTAGCAGTTTGTTTTCAAAGATTCTGTTGGGAAACTAGATCCTTTTTTAAATGGCTTTGCTTGACAGTCTCTAAATGTTGCTGCCGGTGGTTCCTTTTTTGGTGTGTGTGTACATATGTAATGTCGCTGGTGTAATGTGGCCTTTATAGACAAGTAAAAGGGCAAGGTCTCTGCCCCAAGAGTTCACAGTATATGCCCCCATTCATAAGTGGGTATTGAAATCCACAAAGAGCGAATAGGAAGATCAGGGGTTACATTAGACTTAAGGAGGAGGAAATAACCGAATAGAAGGACCAAAGGGAAGATGATAGGAGAAAAGAAACTTATTTGTTTTGTTACTATTTTGTGATTTTCTTAAGGTTGTGTTGATTGTTTTTATTTTTAATATAATTAGCACTGGGAAAGAAGCAGATACTGCTAGAGTGGTTATTAGTGCTGAAGAAGGGGGGGGACTGAGAGAGATGAGCTATGAGGAGAGGGAAGGCGGTTGTTGCATAGAAAGAGAAGAAGCTGTTCTAGCTGTAGTGGGCACCGTGACCAAAGGCTCCAGTGGTGCAGTGAGATACATAGTGTTTTCAGCAGAGAGTCCCCAGCTGTTCAACTCTTTCCTTCTGATCATCTTCCAGAATTAAGTTTTCTGATCTTCTTTGCACAGTGCAAAGTGTTTCATTCTGGTCAAATGTTTTTTGAACTCTGTATTGTTGCTGGGGGAGACTTTTGATCTGGAGCTGAGACTAGGTTTTTGGGAGATGTTTGTGCTGTATTTTGTTGGCAGTCGAATGCACTACTTGCCAGGTGCTTAGATGCCTCAGCAAATGTTGCATACAATAATCAAGCGAGTGATTCTGCCCACCTCCTCTTTCCCCTCTCTCATTTCCTCTTCTGCTCATGCACTTTCCTTAGGCACATCAAATTATGAAAGCACTGGGGAACGTTCCCAGCTTCACCAGTGAAGAACGGTGCTTCATTTCGAAGTTACTTGGAGGGTCATCTTCATTTTCAACACTTCCAATGTCTGCCTTTTTTTTTCTTTTTAGGATCAGCTATGTGGCCGAGACCCCACCTTGACAGATGAATTGATTAACATTCTAACTGAGTTGACCCAGCTCAGCAAGACCACCAATGCAAAAGTGGCCCTGCGGGCTCGTCAGGTCAGTGCAACACCTTCAGCTAAAAGAGGACCGTGTCAAGCTTGGCCGTCAAAATTGGACTTGCTTTGTATTTTAATTGTCAGTTTTGCAAAGTCCACGCCTTTTGATGGGTTTTTTTTTTTAATCCCTAAACAAATAAGAAAAAACAGTACTCATGAGCAACCCTACAAAAACAAGCCAATGTATGCTGCCTAGAATGTATAGTGTGGGCAGTCTCGGGTTCATCACTAAATTACAGTAACAAGTTAGTGGGTATGCCTATAATGGAGGTTGGGAGTGAAAAGAGACATCTGCATTTCAAAATAATAATAAATAATGATTTAAAATAATGGGGGAAATCTTGATAGTGTCCTTTTAAATTATCATCTACATTGGAATCTTGGAATCTCATATGTACACCTGGATGTTTTTCTGAACTCCCTAGCTAGTGGTTTGTCTGTAGTTATAAGGGAAGGGGAGGGTATAATTGTCGCACAATAATGCTAACCCTGGAAGTTTGGTTAGCTTCTCTCACTCTGCAGTCCCCATTTCCATTCTAAAAGTCTTCAGCAGGGAAGCTGACAGTTTGGGGAACTCTCCCTTTATTTCAGTGCATGAGTGTTGGAAATGAATGGGGTGTTTGAAGCTGTTCAGTGACCTTATGTTTTCTCTAGATTTGTATCCATGTCCTTGAACCATTCAGAGTTATTGAACCTCTCAGCAGCATGCTGGGGATGATGTTGCAGTCCTTGTGTGTATCTTTATGCTGCTGTTGCATTTTGTTTTCCCTCGCGAGCTGCTGCCCCTTCCTATCATCATCTCTGTGTTGGATATTTAGTACCTGGCACGAGTGACTCTTGCTTGGTTTGTTCTGGAACTGTGAAAGGCTGGCTGCATTGCAGGCCTCCCCATGGCTGCTACCTGCCAGCTCTGCTTTCCAATTAACAGCCGGTCGGGCAATCCCCAGGACTAGCCGCTTTGCCGTGCTAAATCACATGCACTGATGAAACTTGATTGAAGCTGTTCCCTTTCTCTGTGGGGAATACCCAGTAATATAATTCACAGAGATACACAAATGAGACTAAATTTTGCAGCATCACTCTTGTGCTACCGAGCCTAGAGTTCACGCACATAGCTAATGTTCTCTTCTGGTAGGGAGTGTGGTGGCTACTGGTGGAACAGACTTGCATCCTTCTAAGAATGGACCAGCATAACCATTCTCTCTGGCACTTACACTTTTCATCTTGCTGTTTTACCAGGTTCTCATTGCTTCCCATTTGCCGTCATATGAGCTGCGTCACAACCAGGTGGAATCCATCTTCCTGTCAGCCATTGACATGTATGGACATCAGTTCTGCATTGAGAACTTACAGGTATCTACAGGATTCTTATTCCTGATTCCTCACTTTCCTCTCACTATGATTAGTGGTACTGAATTTGTACAAAACCTTGCCTTACATTCCAAAGGCTCACAGTTGCATTAAAATATTCCAACATCATACTGGTTTTACTTGGTATAACTACATTGTCAGTTGAGTTACTTCTGATTTATGCTTGTGTGAGATCACAATCCAAGACCCATTGTATTATGTCTTCGTGTCGCTTCTTTTCAGTGAACAGGTTTGCCCATCTTGACTGCAGTCTTCTACTGGAGGCTTTACGTTTAGGGTTCGGTTATATGCACGTTTGTGCTTTGCAAATACTCACTGTGCCAGATAGTGGGGCTTGTACATCTGCATTTTAACAAAAAGCGATGCTGTCACTGAAAATAAATCAGTTTGCAGTTTAAAAACAAAAATGTATGGCTCAACTTCTGAATGGAAGATCTTATCCAGATGAGACCAGTACTAGGGTACGTCAGATGGAGGTCATGCACAAATGTAGCAGTGACCTGTTTTATGCTAAATGCTGGAAAGAATTGTCTGTATGGATTTTGGGGTGCTTGTTAATCTTCTCTGAAACACCTTTGCACTCCTAATGTAATAACTCGTTAAACAATTGAATAATTTCCCAGAAATATATCTCCCTGTACTTTTCTGCTGTCCATTGTGAAGGGGAATATATTGAGCAGTGGGCATCAGAGCAGTGCCCTGACTGGCTCTTTCTGCAGCGGTTGAGGAGCTGTGGGTAAATTATGAAGGCATGTATATGTTTGTAAATCCCCAAACCCGTAGACTGAACATAAAAATGTCTCTGCCGTGTTTGAAGTCATCCAGTACCAGGGCTGTCCTCTAATTGTCGTGCTATTCAATGCTCATCTGAGGAATGACGCAGGCCCTGTCCTTTTTGCCTTGTAACAGTGAAGGGGTTAATTGCTGTGTGTTTAAATTGCTCTAGGTGTACAGATTGTGGCTCAGGTAATTAGGGAACTATGAGGTGGCGTGTTCTGTAGCAGATTGGTTTAGAATTTAGATTGTAAATTCTTTAAGGTACAGGGATTATCATTTTATTCTATGCCTATGCAGCGCCTAGCACAAAGGGTCCCTGATACCTTAATGAGTCCTCTAAGTGCTACCATAATGAAAATAATAAAAGAAAAACTATAGAAAGTATTGCTTGTAAGAAAACAGAAAAATATTTGTGCACAAAATATTTTTCCTCGGAATTTTGTTTCCATGGAAACTTGGTTCTGCTCTAATAGCAAGACATGGGTTAGAATTCTCTTGTAAAGCCGTTCTGTACGTGATCTCTTTCAGAAACTCATTCTGTCTGAAACATCCATCTTCGATGTGCTACCAAACTTTTTCTACCATAGTAACCAGGTGGTACGAATGGCAGCTCTGGAGGTATGTTTCTGCCCATTTAAAAACAAGCTTTATCTTTTTCTTCCTTTTTTTTTTCTCCTGTCAATATGACTTTTGAGAAGTTGTTTTGAGGTCCCTCTGTGACCATCTGTAGTATATGTTCAGGTGTGAGTGAAGGATCCTTATGACATTCTGGAAATAACAGGTACTGTGCTGACACCCTGACCAGCATTCCCTAGCTCAGTAAAAATTAACTGTAGGTGAGCTTAGCACCGAGAGAGCAAATATCTCAATATTTTGAGCAAGTTTAGATCCAAACTTGGTGTCTGTCATTTAACCTCATAATGGGCTGAGCCAAACAATGTTCTTTGTTTAAAGATTAATTGCCTTCTTGCAGGGGAGAGGGTGAAGCTAGTGCCTATAAAATGGTCTACACTCTGAGTGATGTGTAGCTAGCACTCTAGAAAGCCTTGTGGTGTTCGTATCACAGTGCGTTTCCTGAACTGCCACCTCCTTTCTCCTAATTGTAGCCGTTTCCTACATTTGGGGTAGCATACTCTCTCTTTCATAACATATGTCAAATTTATGTACTTTGTATGTGTTTTGGCCTTTCTCTTAAAGATCTAGCGTACCGGCCACTGTCAGAGATCACATCATTGATTTGTTCTAGGAGTTTGCAGGTAATAGTATTTTGATCTCCTGTTTCTTGAGTTTAAAAAAAAAAAAACCGAGAAGCTATTCAATTTGGAGGCATTTGGTTTTTTATGACTTCTCCATTATATCACTCCTATCTTCCGCTTCTGCTTTTCCAGCTCAGTTGAACTGACTAAGAATTTCTTTTTAATCAGGTGTACGTTCGAAGGGCGTACATTGCCTATGAGTTGAACAGTGTCCAGCATCGCCAGCTGAAGGACAACACTTGTGTTGTGGAATTCCAGTTCATGCTACCCACCTCACATCCAAACAGGTCAGGCCTGAATTTAGGTATCTTTGGAGTCAGAGGTTTATGATGGGTTGCGTCACTTTTCATCAGGGAGAAAACATGGAACAGAATTCAGTGAGCAAGAGCTGAGAGAGATTTATCAGTTTTAAGAAAGATGGACAAATTAATCCAGATGAAATATAGTATTACCCAGTTCTGTCTCCTAATTTACTTTAACGTTAAAAAATTGCCATGCTCCAAAACTTCTCAGCAGATACTGAGTTCAGTTTCCTTGTTTTACTTGCTCTCAGTGGAATCCACTTTTAGTTGACAGTTCAGTTCAGCATAGTAACTTGTGTCCATAGCTTCACTTCAGGCTGAGACTAGAGCCTTTCAAAAATCCCAGTTCAAGATTGAATTTTGTCCTATTTAGTGTTTTAAAGAAAAATACTCTTTCCAACCAGCCCAGCTTTTATTCACATTTATTGCTTTGAGGTCTCACGTTTTTTCAGATATGGCTTCATTTAATGATCAGAATTCCTTTAGACTGCAGTAGGGATTAGCACCTTCTGATACTTTGAGGAAAAAAGGCTGAGAGGCTTATATAAATGCCGTATATGGCCATTCAGAAGAGATGCTAGAGAATTTAAAAGTTTGAGATAGCAGTTACTATTTTTGAAAATATTTTCCTTTTGGCCTCCTGAAAATTAAGTTTCAGTCCCCATTTTCTAATGCCTCAATTATCCACCACTTCCCTGTCATCTAAAACAAGGGTCACGTCTGCCAACATCTACTCACTACATTAAAAGTACCCTGATTATCTGAACTTCTTCAGCATCCCCCCGAACCCACAGATTATCAAGGTTATTCTTTGCTTGCATTAGGGATACCTAACTAGAGACCTGGGTAGAATGTTTTGAAACTGGTTCACATTGAATTATTTCACCCAGAGAATTCGAGAGCATTAGAGCCAAAGGTTGTGATGAGTCTTTCTGGCCACTGGATGCCACTGTTGATCTGTATTAGATTGACAGAATGGGACCAGCCCCTTCAGAAAAGTGCAGTTTTCCTTCTTTGTCTCCAAATGTCTTTTCCCTTATTTTTTTTTCTTTTTTATTTTTGATGGGGTTGGACAGTGGGGACAGTCTCAATTCACTGAGAATCCATCGGTACGTTTTATGAAGTGATTTTCAGAATCTGGTTTGCTCTGAAATGAATGAGTGTCCTCAACAAAGCAGTGCAAAGCACTCAACACAAACGGGCCATGCATTTGGTCTCATCTGTTTTCTTCATCTCTGGAATATTTGTAAATAATTGCATGCTATTTTTAGTGCTGTTTTATAATACTCAAGTCCCACTATTCTGACTCCATTTTCTTCCTGCTGTTTGCTAGTGCTCATGGTTACCTCTGTTTGTAGCTTGGGGGTTGTTTGGCTTGCCTATGCTGACCACCATCCTAGTACTGTGTGCCAACTCAATTAAGCAAGGTCAGCTGGAGAATGAAAACTCCCACCTACCCAAAGGAGAGCTGCTTTGTTCAGAAATCTCCTCTCCCCGTCACACAGAGTCTCAGGTAGCTACATCCAGAAGCTTAGTTCTATTTCCTGTCCTTCAGTATCTCCTCACTAGAGATTGAGTGAGAGCACCTTGCCATCCGTGCCCAATGTACATGCTGAGACAGAGGCTAATTGAGTGCTGGTATAAGCGGTGCAATTCCATTCGCTCCAATATTGCACCGACGTACGTTAGCAGTGAATTTGGCCCTCAGTACTTAATGACACTGTTCGCTATTTACGGAGATGTGCAATCATCAGAAGGCCAAGAGGACAAAGCATACCAGATGACAGGAAATCAGAGGCTGAAAAGACACTAAATAAACTGATTTAAAATAACCAGAGAGGCACCTTTAAACTCTTTGCGAATAAGACCAGCAGACATGGAGATCCCAAATTCTAAACCTGGCTATGACAGTGACTTGCTGAGAGGCTCTTTGGCAAGTCATTTGTCCATCTTTCTGTCCATGTTCCCTATCTGTCATATTTATTTTTTTTTCATTTTATAAAATGTGCCGATTGTCAATCTGAAGCTTTACACGAGAAAGGATAAACACAATATATTAGCCAATCTGTGTTATCTTAATCCAACAAAATAATTCTCTTGACAAATGAAAGCCAATCTTCAAAATCATCCCAGGTAATCAGGCAGTTGAAAGGTGGCTTAAAGCTCTGCACATTTGGGTTCTGTCAAATGGGGGGGAGAAGCAAATTCCAGAGTCAGAATTGGCTCAATGGTACAACAAACTTTTCATGAATGTTTGATCACATGTTCAAGTGAATTTTCTCCAGCTGTGCTTGTTTGCTTTTTGTGTCTGCTTCCTCTGAACCTGCAAGGAGCTGTATTTCACTGGGACAAATATGTATGCAAAGAACATTGCAGAGAACGTTGTGAGGTGTTTGTAAAATTAATTTTCAATTCTCTCACACAAGTATTCACTGTCATGGAGCTTGTGCCTCCATCAGAACAGAAACTATCCCATGTCACTTCCCCATCTGACTAATAGTAGCAAAGTCAGACAGCTCACATTTTGTATATTTGCTATGGAACAATTACAGTGGACTGCTCACAACCATGCCTTAAAATTTTAAAAAATAATCTGATCTGTTCATAATTATCTCATGAGCAGAAAAGAATGCTGGTGAGTTTAGACCGATTTGCTTAGTTTTCCTGAGAACATCCTGGACCCTGACATAGAGATCTGTCCTTGTTAGAATCCCTGCTGATCTTCATTGCCAGGCTAAAGCAGAGAGAGAGAAACTTTTTAATAACCAGACTGTAACAGGCTTTATAAATCAAAACCAACACCTTGCATCTCACCCAGTAGAAACCAGAAAAAAGTACAACATAACCAGCCCACTGTATTCTGCACAAAGTGAAGTTGCTGAATGGTCCCCACGTAGAGTGCATTGCAGTAATCTGACCTGGAGGTGACTATATGGGGCTAACTACCTTACTCAGCAGGGTATAGCAAGCAAATGCTTACATGGGGAGCCCACTGGGTTTGGATGACCTCTGCCTCTTTTTGCTATCTGCGGGAGAGAAGGAAAACAGACTTAGGAAAGAAATTAATCCAATTCTTAGATCCTTTCTTTGCCTGCATTTTACTTAGGTCATCCACCCATAATGGGAATCTCTTGGCACATTGAACTCCTAGCTATATTACTCATCAATTTGCTGCATATTGGCAAGCGAGGTGAGAAAGTCCCTTTCTTAGATGTTCTATTGGAGACACACAAGGACCATCACTTGTGTTTTCAAAGCTTAAGTTCCTATCCATGAAGAAATTTTACCTCCTTGGGTGGGCAATGGGAAGAGAATTCTGGTTCTTTCCCAAATAGGAGCAGTTCTTTCTCACAGTAACGATAAACCCCCATGTGTCCAGCCTTCCCTAGTTTCTCTGAAACTGTGACATTTAAGTGAATTGGACGTTGTCTATTGCAGTCAGCTTTTAGGAAGCATTCTGCTCCTCCAGTCATGGTCTTCACTTCTTGTAATTGTGACTAGGAAAGAGCTGGAGGGTTTATTTTCTTCCTGATATTTTGGGGATCCCAACTGATTTTTAATTTTTCGCTGCTTTTGTAAGCAAGTGATTTTTCTCACCAGCTCCAAAATGCGATCCTCACACCCCATATAGGGTCAAAGCTTGCCCCTTCCCAGGGTTTGACTTTAACAAATGACAGTGTAATGTCCAGGTCAGTCCTTCACTTCAGGCTTGGAGTCTTCCAGGATCCTTAGCTCAGCTAAAAATACAAATATACACACACCAGTAAGGACAGTTTTAGATATGTTGGTTGTATGTACTTGTGTTGAGTATATATGCGTGTGATCTTGCCTACATGTAACCTGTTTGTTAATGCATTTACATTGCTGTCTTTAGCTCCGAATTCATTCTTTAGGGCTACATTCTGCTGTCCTTTACCTTTTGACTTCCGAGAGCATAATTTAGCTATAGTTGTTAAATGTATTTGCATTTCAAAGGGACCTGATATAAATCTCTCACTGAACCTTCTTGTATCTGTGTGTGTTATCTAATTTCTTTCTTTCTGTGCCTAAAAGAGGTTGGTTGGCATCCTAGTTGAGATTTCTAGCATTGTTAATCTCAAGACTTGGAATGGTGTATGGTTTCTCCTTAGCTCTGCTGTCTTTTGGTGTGTCGCCTGAACATTTTTGCCTGCCTCCATCTAGTGAACTACAGGTCAAAACTATTGTGAACAGCTGAAAGCCAAAACATGTATTATAGTGTCGAAAAGATCCTTTTATGAAGGAATCGGAAGGAAGCCAGTCTCCATGTTCTGTTAGAGCAGTGGATTGTGCTTGCTGTTTGGGCAAAAAAGCCCAACACCCCTATTGTGGGTGTTTCCTCGTTTTATGGTGACCTGCTCATAAAACTCGAATGTCTGTCAAAATGGAAGCTTTTCTGCAGGCTTAAGTTGTTATTGAAACAACCTCTTGCATCAATCACTTGACTTCTGGTATAAAATCAACTGTGTTCTTTTAGAACCATAGTTGTGTATGCCTGGAGAGTTGAATATAGAACTCTTAGTGTATCATTAGGTAGCCTTAGGTCCCCTCTTTGTAGCGGGAGATGAGCTGGTATCAGGGGGGAAGAGGGAGAAATGATTCCAGGACACCTGTAGTTTCATGCTGTGGGTTTGATGTTAATTAGACAGCAGGCAGTGTAATGTGCTACAGCTCCCTTGGCTTGTCTGTTTCGGAAAGGACAGAATCTTCCAGCAGAGCAAAAAAGGGGCTCTTGAGGGGGGAGCAAACTGAATGGAATAATGATGGTTTTATGCAGATTGGGTTTCAGTAACACCTTCTGCATAGCTGAAATGTGGGCGAGGAGGGGGGCGGCCAGGGGAAAAGGAAAAGAAAGAGGGAGAGGAAAACCCAATCAAAATAAATGGTTCAAAGCATATTTTGCAGCCTTCTGTTTGGATTCTTCTGCAGCAAAGAAGGAACATAAGAGAAATGCCGCTGGCCACAGCCAGTTGAATTGCTCTTTCACCTCTGGTACTGCTGTTAGTAACTGCAAGTGGGTTATTCAGATGACCTTTGCTGATACTGTTTTTGCTGCCTGATTTGGAAAGTTTTGCCCTATGCTGTCACTCAGTCACAGCTTGACATAACCAGCGGCTCTTTGCATGCGTTACTATCATTTTCGTAGGGGAGCTCTCTTGTAAAAAAGAGAGTGGGGGGGAAGAATCGAATTCAGCTGGAAGGTTATAGGGAAGGGCATAAGGGCCTTTGTTTGCTTGTGGAGGAGCAGCCAGCTTAAGGAGAAGCGGTGTTTTGTTTTGTTTAGTACAAGGGTGGATGAAGACAAGGTGAAGGATTTTGGTGCTTTTTTCCTGGAGATATCTGCCAACAGCTCAGTTCATGTGCCACTATCTGTGTATTTATTTAGCCTCCCAGAGTTTGGATACTTGGTTACACCAAGGAGTCAGTGGATTAGACCTCAGCCAATAGAACATTGCGTTGCAGCTGATACTTTTGGAGGCTAAAGTTCAATCTAGTGCACTATTTAAAAACCCAAGAGGATAGCCCAGTAAGTGGATTACTTACCACCATAACACTTTTTACACTGCTGATTATTCTGAAAAGGCCAAAACGTGACCTCTTGATGTGTGTTAAATAAAGCACAATTCAATTCCTGAAATGGAAAAAGCCCTTTATGGTATTAAATTATATATAAAATCAAAGAAATCCACCCAAAAAATCTAAGAGAGCTACAAATAGGATAGTCTAGATTACAGCATATTCAGTTTCACTTTGGTTTTGACCATGTGTTTATAACTTCAGACGGGGCAGCAATGTCTTTCTCTAGCTGTGAAGAGTGTATATCTTGAACCGAATCATTCTTTCTTCTAAGGTCTCGGTTACTAGATCTGGCATTCTCTTCATTGAGAGTACTGTAATCTCCTCTTCAACCACATACTGTAAGGACCGACGACAATTTCTAGAGCAAGGCAACAGGGAGAGCTCCCTATGAGAGAGAGGGGGTGGGTGGGTGCACAGTTTGCTGTTTTTTCAAACCTCGCTGTTTCTCAGTCCGGTTCCTGTGGTACTCTGGAGACTTCCAGGGAGTGTTAGGGAAAATGCGCACTAGGTTCAGTTCTCCGTAGACTCGGTTGACATCCAGTTCTTCTTAGACTTTTTTTTTCAGTTAAACAGACACTGTGCAGGTTTCCCACCTCTTGCCAATCGAAATGCATGCTACTTTGTGCCCTGGTGTCCCTTTTCCAGTCTGAATGGCAACTTCTACAGCCCAGCATTCTTCTATACTGACTGTAGAGGAAAATGAATAGTGTGCCTCTGTGTGCCATTAACACTGAGGCTGGGGTGTGACTTGTGCTCGCCCCCCCTGTTGTTCAGATATAAACCCTGGAAATCCCCATGCCCATGTTGAAAATTCTGTAATCTGTGGCTGTCCAATCCTTGCTTGGGTACTGATGTATAGATCCATTCAGTGGATGTTACAATGGCCAAATACTTCATAGTGTATGCACCTCTCCTGTGATAAAACAGATCCATGAGGAGACCCATTTAGGGACTATATCTGGTACTGTGGCCAGAAAAATTTACAGGTCCCTAAACATCTCATCATAATGTCCAATGGCTCATGGGGCCTTACTATAGCCAGTAATATTAGGGAAAGTTGAGGCTAGGTCTCCTAGAGCTTGAAGAGTCCTCTTACGTGGTCCCCTAAGCCTTGTTATTAGAATGTTCTCATTCATTAATCTGTTGTTGTGAGGATGGGAGAGATCCCTTTCTGTGTATGTGCTTTTTAAATTGCATCTTCTCTAGTATTTTGGATGCCAGGTCATAGATATGCATGCAGCCACATGCTTTCATGGGCATATCTAGCATGGCCTGTGCCATTCCATTCACAGCAAGGAGATATGTACCTTCTCTGTTCTATGCATCATTGAGCCCTGCTCTGTGTAGAAAACCCAAACAATCGGTTTGGCATGATATAACAGGAACCTTCAGGGTTTTCAAAATTCCATTCTTAAAATGTGCTTGTTCATTTCAGTGCCCAGACAGGAATGCTTAAAGTGAAAAGTTTGCTATTGTATTTATATTTATTTCCATTCCATTACTCTCCTACATTCACTTTATTTCCTGCACTTTCTGGGAGCCAGCTTTTGGGCTACTAGTTAGAGGTAAAGGCTTGGCTATCAGGACTTGGATTTCTTTTCTGGATTTCCTGTAGGCTTGCTGTGTGGCCGGGTCACTTATTGTCTCCATGCTTCAGTTTACTCATCTGTGAAATGGGGGTGCTTGCACTGTGGCTTGTGAGTCTTGCTTTATGTTTGCAACATGCTGTGAGATGATCTGATGAACTATACTGTAGAAATGCAAGGTACCTTGCAAATATAGTGTGTTTCTCTATCATATGTTGATATTTGCTTCTTGAAGTGGGTAAATACATTCTGATGCGCTCATCCCAACAGCAGCAGCTGCAAGCTAGGTCAAGTGGTGAGTCCCTTCTTTTTGAGACAGAATCCCATTGGTTCTTTCTTGATTGTGCAACAGAATCTGGTTCAGTGAATATAAATGTGTGCTTGCTGGTCTGGATACTGGTTCGAATGACAGTTCTTTTCTTATGGCTTTCACTAACCAATCTGTAACTAACTGTGGTTGTTTGATTACAGAGGGAACATCCCCACGCTAAACAGGTATGGTATTCATCCTCTTTTAAGGTTTGAAAAGAAAGGTAGACTAGAAAAAAAGTAGCCTAATATTTAACACTAGCATGTTTTGTTTGGAATCCTTGCCCGTTCTTGGGACACTCTGAACCCTAATGTATTCCCTATCCATACTTGTTCCCTTTTTTGTTTGTTTTCAACATGTTTTCAGCTTTTTAGAACACTTTTTAAAGGCAGCCTTTGCATGTGGCCAGCTATAAAACTAAATGTGCCAATGGGCTCAGCTTACCTGCTGCAACATATAAAATGAGCGTCCCAGTAGAAAACTTCCCCTGCAATCTCCTCCTCCTTCTTGGAACGTGGCCACCAGCTGCTAACTCTGATAGGGTATCACTGTAAAATAGACATCTAATTCTAGGAGAGGCAAGGCCTGATGTGTAAGCTGTGAGTATTCAGTGCTGCTCCGGACTCTAGCAAATGGCTTAGAATTTGCTGATGCGCTCTTGCACATCCATCCTCTCTCACTCAATAGATGAATGTACACCTCAAACAGCTGACAGCATGTTTTTGTTTTATTTTGAATACTTCATTTCCCCCCCCATTTCTCGATCTAAAAACGTTCGTGGATTTGAATTCTATACCAAAATATTTGATGATTTTTAACGTTCTCATATTAGTGGTAAGAAATGTACATGAAGACAGGTGTCCTGAAAAGCATGGCTATTTTAAAGTTCAAATGCCTACAATTTATTACAGCTTACAAACGTATCAAGGAGCAAATAGTAAAAACAGGTTTGAAAGCTTTCTGATTACTGATCTGAAGTTAGTTGAAAAATCATAAAGTTGTTTCAGAGGCAGAGCAAACTATTAAGATCTTTGGTACTTTAAACTTTTTGTCATTGCACTTAGAACATTTTCTGCCAGGATGTGTTTATTAGATTTTTGTGTATTTTTAAAAGAGAGAAAAAAAATCCTAAATCTCAGTTTGAATTAAGCAGCAATGGGAAACTATCCTTTTGATGTTTTGGTCCTGATCCTGTGTGGCCAACAGGAGTTCTGCATGTTGCAATACTGAGCCCTTTATTTCTTCCTGTGTTTGGTTGGGGCCTGATTCAGCAAAGCACTTAAGCACATGCTTACTTTAAGCATGTGAGTAGTCCCACTGAAGACATAAAGGCACTTAAGGGACTTAATTAGCCAATATTTCCCTGAACGTTTGGGTGAATGAAAGAGTGATATTAAACACTTTCCTTGTGATGACTGTGTGCAGTTGATATGCAGCAGCAGTGTCTCTTTAGAGCCAGTGCACAATCCATACCATAGAGTGTAGCGTGGCAGAAAACAGAGGCTTTGGAAACTTGACCACTCAGTGAATTCAGATTATTCTGCAGCAGGCCGGCCTGGGTGAATGAATGGGTTGTATGAAAAGATTTACCAGGAGTTCATTACAGAAGAGGAAAAACAGATCCTAGTTGGTAGCGGGAGGATGCCTAGTGAGTTTTCATAGGATCCACTTCATTCATAGTGTGTGTGGCTTCTTCTACCAACCCTTGCTTTAAAGTCACAAGTTCTGACAAAAGATTAAATATCTTTTGCTAGCTGTCTTTACTATCATGGGGATAGAAGATTAGGGCCCAATCTTGCTCCCATTGAATTCTGTGGGAAATTTGACACTGGCTCTTTGGGCTTGGCTACACAGTACCTTAGCCAGCACCAGTGGAGTGTAAATTCTCACATGCACTAGCATGTTGCATACTAACTGGCCCAAGTGGACCCTGCTGGTACAGAGTAAACGTCCCCTAGTGCATGTTAACAATACTATTTAAAACAGGGCTACATTAATACGCACTAGGGAATTTCTTGTGCGTGCCAGCAGGATCCACACAGGCCAGTTAGTGTGTGACATGCTAGGATGGGCTAAAATTTACACCACCTATAATGCAGACTAATGCATCACGTAAACAGGCCTTTGTGTGTGCAGGATCAGCCCATGGCAGATAATAATGTTGATAGTTCAGTTAAGATTAATGGTGCTTTTGCCATATGGAAGTCAATTATGTCTTCCTCTTATCTCATTCAAGTCTGTTTTTATCACCCTTATTCAAATAAGAGATTGGCCCCTCTTTAGGAGCAATATCACCACCAGGGTGCATCTCATCACTTGTGTAGCACGTAGTGATGGTTATTATATCAATCAGCGTCTGGCCAAGACAACTTTGGTTTACCTTGGCTCTTCTTCTGGGGCCTTTCTGCTATTTCATTGTCCCCTTTTCTTAAAATGGGTGCATTCCATAGCCAGCAATTTGAATTCTTCAGCAATTCCTGCTTTCAGGCAGTCTTAAACTGATCAAAGGACAGGGCAGAAGTTGTGTTGAACTTAATGCAAAGAGTTTTTGTTCCTGAGGCATTGGTCAAATTAGAAAGAGGACCAAATTAATCATTGATTGAATTAAATGGAAGGCACTGTAATAAGACTGTGTTTAGCATATGAATGAGCATATGAAAGCAAGTGTGAGACCCTGTGTCCCAATGCTTTATTACAGAGATGTTACTATACCACCATAGCTTCTGGGTGAGCTTTGAGATAGCATAAAAAGCAAGATGGACATGCTGGTAACCGTACTGAAAACATTTGAAAAGGGGGTGGGGTGGGGAACCTGATTTACTGAAATCAAGAGAATAGCAAGTGTCTAATTTTAAGAGTTTTTTTAAAAGATAGAATAAATATATTTCAATACAAGTTTTGACATTGTTGGTAAAGATTTACTAAACCTTCCAAATGCCATAATCTAGAATTATTCTTACGTTTATCTGTGAATGCTTCATCTATAACACATAGCATAGGTACAGGAGAAAAATGCCTTTGGCATAGCATAGTCATAATTCACGTGTAAGCTCAATTCTTTTTATCGTAAGAAGTATTTTTAAAGGGGAATAATGGCATTTCTTAACCCTTGACTGCTGTTTTCTTCCAAATATGTCAAGGTAGAACACAGTTGTGTTACAAAGGGTACCCAGTGTACATGGGTATTCCAGTGATTTTGGTAAATGTATGATGGGGTTAAGGTAGCAGAACAAGTTTACCATACCAGTAGTGAAAGGGTTGATGGGACCCCAGTATAGTTATACTACATAAACTGCAGCATTCAAACAGTTACAAAATAAATTAAAAAAAAAACTTTTACCTTGTTTCCCCCTCATTCCTAATAATCCCTTAATAATGCTCTGATTGAATTGTCATTTAGAATGTCCTTCTCCTCCAATCTCAATCATTATGGGATGGTCCATGTAGCAAGTGTGAGTGATGTGCTGCTGGACAACTCGTTCACCCCGCCGTGCCAACGGATGGGTGGAATGGTCTCCTTCCGGACTTTTGAAGACTTTGTCAGGTGAGGATATGGGTACTGGTTGCTCTGTGTGTGTTTATGTCAGTATAGTATTAGTGGTGATCAAATGAGATCAGTCATAGTCTTTTCTTATTTTTAGCACCAAACTTGAAGCTTTCAAAGAGGTTCTGAAATTGTTTGCTAAGTGTTTGGGGGCCCCACCTCTAGTAGTCTGGCTGGAATAACCGAAAATTCCAAAATACTACAAGAACTGTTTGCAAAACTGCAAAATTCTGGTCAGATGCTGAGTCAAGGTTCATATAAGCAACTAAACTTTTGAATGCTTATTGGAATTAAACCCTTCTTCCCAACTTTGTGATGTGTGTTTGCGCATGTGCACATGTATGGTCTTAAGCCTGCTATACGTCGGCAAAAGACTGCAAAGCTCCTGTAAGCAGTTTGTGAATCTTCTGCAACATCAGAAATCTTACATCTTCAGGCTCCCCATGCCGTGTGTCGTGGAAGATTCATAGCCTCT
This sequence comes from Mesoclemmys tuberculata, assembly GCA_007922155.1. Classification (NCBI taxonomy): domain Eukaryota; kingdom Metazoa; phylum Chordata; order Testudines; family Chelidae; genus Mesoclemmys; species Mesoclemmys tuberculata. The sequence continues at coordinate 14,403,827 of ML675623.1, forward strand.
TTTTGAGGGGATGTTGCACTACCATTGTATCTGTTTGTTCAGGATGTTTTGGCCCCTGTGCATCATGAAATTTATTGGAGGAGAGGAAACAAAGAAAAAGCCCACATTGTGAGCCAAGAACAGAAGAAGCCACCTGTGACGGGATGAGTGAAATGTCATGAGAAATGAAACGGAACACTAGAATAAACCGCACAAGAGACAATACGTCTTTTGATTAAATGCATTCAGTATCTATCTTTTGATGTATATTGATGCATTACCCTAGGGAGAGGGGCAATTTCATTGGGCTGTCAAGGCTCTCATCCCAGGCTTTCCTCCGTTACCTAAAGAATGATGATACAGACACTAAAAGCTTATATATTAAAATATATAGCTTGCTTGCTTGCGTAGAAGTTTAAACCAAGTCCACCTCCTGATTTTTAGCTATTATACTGGTTACGATAACGGAACAGTGTTTCCATTTAGTCATCTCTGAAGTCTGCAGAGGGTAGGAATGACTCCTCCTACACCTCCCTCCCCCAGTGAAGATGGTATTGGTAGAGGGACTGACCGTGCTCTGGGGTAGGTGGATTGGGAGTAGTTAATTTACAGCTAGTATTTCTTTGATGTGTTTCAGAATCTTCGATGAAGTGATGGGTTGCTTCTGTGACTCCCCTCCCCAAAGCCCAACCTTCCCTGAAGCTGGCCATAATTCCTTGTATGATGAAGATAAGGTATGGTGTTTCCTTCTCTCCAGGCACTTGCTGTGTTACGGAGATAGACATGCATGCATTTTTCCACTGTGACCACATGCTCTGGACCTGTTTTGCTGGTTTCCGTGGAAATGTTGTCATTTGCATTGGTGGGTACAGGAGTAGGCCCTTTCTGTATTTGTAATTTGTTTTTCTGCTGTAGTGGGTTTAAAGCAACTTTAATGGTTGGGCTTTTTCCTTACTTCATTTAACCATGGGGCCAGATTCTTTTCTTGGTTATATCAGAGTAAATCCAGACTTACTCCGTTAAAGTCAGTGGAGTGATTCTAGATATCAGATTCAGTGGTGTTGCTGAGAACTTGGCCCCATGGTAGTGGAATCTGGCCTTTTAGAGGTATAAGAAATTTAAGTCAGAATATCTGAATCCTTTCTTGTAGCCTGACCTTCATCAATATTTTGCTTCCCCTCCATTCTGGACACCTCTTTAGCATTTAGTACTTTATATTCTGTTCTCTTCTTTCTCTTCTGCTTCCTGTATGGATTCTGTTTGGGGAGGAGAGGTGGGAGGCGTCCTCTAGCTTTCAAATTGGCATAGATAGAGGGTCAGAGGAAACAGCTGGTTGCTCATGCTTTGTGGTTCAAGAGGCACTCTGCTTATAGAGGCAGGCAGCTGCCCCACAATGCTCCCCTTTTTCTTAGCAGACTGGAAGGTCTGATAAGGAGCACATCACTACAACAAGGCTTGGTTTCAGACCAGTCCGTTGGTACCAATGTCTGTGTCTGGGGTCTGTCTTTGTCCCATATTATCTAGCTCCACCTTAGCTTCCTCCTTATAGGCTATCTGCCTCCCCCGGACCTAACCAGGTATAGTTTTCTGTTGATCAGTACCCACTTTATGAGAGTTAAATGCAAGTTCTTGAATATTAAGCATGTCACTTTTTATGGCTCTGTTTTAACCAAGCTTCCATAATGTCCTGTTGCACTGTAGCCGTGAAAAGACATGCTGCTTAGCGTCTATGCAGTGAACTTAACTCCCCTTTTTGGTTTTACTACCTTCCTTGGTGCTAAAATTTTCCCTGCATCCTACAAAGACTCTGCTGCATATGAACAAAGGACCTGATTCTGCATTCCTTGTGCACCCAAACTCCATTTGAACCAAATATTATCTGCCAAAACAGTTTAGTGCGCATGAGCCTTGACGAGAACTTCGAAATGAAGCTCCTGCCCACTGTGGGTGGACTTTAAAGATCCCATAGTAGTGTTTGTAAGGGCAGGGTTTCCCTAGTTTTCTAGGTCAAGAGTTCCCCTTCCTGTACTTGCATTGAGCATGCAGGTTGGATATCAACCTCTTCTTTACTGGTGGTGTACATGTACTTGGGGATCCCCTCAGATTAGAGAGGTTGTATAATGTAGCATTCTTGTTGTTTTGCTGTTAATTTATTAGGCTTGCTTTCTTTAAATTACAGAGTGCCAGAGAGGAGCCCATTCACATCCTGAACATTGCCATTAAGACAGACTGTGACATTGATGATGACGGGCTGGCGGCCATGTTCAGGGAGTTCACACAAAGCAAGGTGAATAGCCATTTAGAGCGACGTACTTGACAGTATTATAAGCACCCCCTAGGACAGTGGTTCTCAACCTAGTTACCTTTGTGGGCCACATATGCAGCTCTCTGTGTGTTATTTGGGCCACGTCCACACAATTATATACATTACCTGTATGGCCCTGAGGATGTGACATGAACCATAGATGCATGCTGATTGGTCCACGAGTGGCCTGTGGGCTGTGGGTTTAGAACCAGTGCTCTAGGGAGTCATTTGCCTTTGGGAGTCTTTGCATTTCCCAGGTATCTTGTAAAATAAATATATAAATGGAACAGTTAAATCCTTAAATTTATCTAATCTAAAACTTTTTAATTTCTCTAATTGGATGTGGCTGCGATTTCCTGAAGCTTCAGGGGAAAGAACTGAATAACTAAGCACTCTGTGCATTGCCTAATGGTGCATCCTAATCCATCAGCTAACGAGTCTTTCTCTTTAATTTTTGTTGGATAAATTCAATTTATGAAACTTTGATATTTATCTGGGCCTGAAAGAGCAAGATACACTGCCCCCCCAGTGTCAGCCTGAACTGCATCAAATAACAATCCTTGTTCCAGTCATTGTTAGTGTAATGTCTGAGAGGACATCAAAATAACTTGTGCATGTGTCATGAAATTCTTAATCTAATGGAAATCTGTAGTTCTTGTTGGCATAATATCCACGTATTCATTGACTTTGTTTCTTTGACACTATGCAGACCTGATCAGTAAATTTGGCTTATCCCTCCTTAGAGCAGGGGGTTCCCATTAATTTTAGACAAGAACCAGAGTCTACACTTGTGGTTACTCCTGAGGAAAACATTAGTTAACAACTGCATCTCTGTGTTCTGCCCTTGCTCTCCAGAGTTGGCTTCAGCTTCCCCTTTGCCTGACCTGGAAAACCCCTCTACTCCTTCCCATGTGAATATCCCATCATGTGTGGAGACCCGGCTAAATCCACGATGGCTCTGAAATGACCCTAAGAGGAAGAGTGCAATCTTTAACCCCTCTTCCCTACTGGGAGATGGCAAAGGGGCTGCAAAAATAAATCACGTCTTTCTTGTAGGCCGTATAATGTGTGATGATTTTTTAGGTGATATTAGTGTTAGAGCCCTTAGGTATGATCAAATACTCTTAATGTGCACAATACAACTATCCTATCCATACAGAGAGACCAATGAACTGGAAACGTATAAGAAACCCCATGCTTGTCCAGTCCAATTCAGAATTTAACTGTCTCTTTAAGAAGTAAAACAAAACTAGTTTTGGTTTTCATTTGCATGATTGTGCTCCAGGCACTCTATGGAAGGTAAAAAGAAAAGAAATTAAAAAAAAAAAACCACATTAAACTATCATATAGGTTGATCCAAATTGTCCAAATAATCTTCTAGTCCCAGCATGTTGTGTGTGGCTTTTTTTAATAGAAATTAGGATCATATACTTGTAAATGACTTGTGGAGGAGATTGAGGCAGTCAGTGTAAATGGAGTTTCTCCAGGTGCTGATGCCTAATCGCTTGGTAATAGCTGTGGACTTGCTGTGAGATCTACATTATTACAATGTAATCAGAATCCTGTTGCTATGCTGTTATTGTCTGCCACTTGTGGAATTTTAAAAGCAATAACAATTTTTGCTTTGTAAATCATGGCATTATTAAAGTTATTTTCTTCCTTTGCCATGAATATAGTCCCTGATGCTCATTTTCGAAGGGCTTAACCTTAGTAAAACATTTCAGTCCATGCCAGAAGAGATGGTTTTGTTCCCATCCATGTTGAGGCTTTTTTCCTTTTCACTCTCCTTTTTTGTTTTTAAATTAGAAAGAGGGGGCAAAATGACAGTGAGATCTAAATTTGTTTCAAAGCGACAGTGGGCACGATAAACATCATGGGCAGCATTCATCCGTGATATGGCTATATTAAGCATAGTAAAGTTACACCAAGGGTAGATTTGGTCCCATCTATTAAAAAAAAAAAAGCCCTTATTTACTACTTCTGCCATACTACATTCTTTGCCTTCTTTTTTCTGTCACATTGTCTTGTCTTTTTCCACGTCAACCCATGTGATCCCATTCAGGAAGCCATCCCTTTTCAGGAGAGCACTTAAGCACTCCTGCTTGAAGCATGGGACTAAGCACGTGCTTCAGTGATTTCCTGAATCGGGGGCTGATACAAGGAGTGCCTTCTCATGCACCAAGCTTCCTCATTCTTCTTGTTTTTTCCTAAAACTGAAGTTTGTGGGGCTGCTTTCCTCTGCTGTTTTCAATTGCCTAGCACAGTGGGACCCCGGCGTCTAGACACAATTAATAACCGGTGTCCCCACCAGTTCCTATGCCAACATTATAAAATATGACCATTTAAGAATGTTAAATATTCCCAAATCCTGGAGCCTGAACAATTCAAACAAGAAGATTTTGTGTCTCACCTTCTTCTTCCCACTCTTCGTTTTTATATTTTATATTATGCAGTCTAAATTAAGGCCCCATCCTTTAAACTTGAGTAGTCCTTACACATGCAAATAGTCAGTGGAGCTATTACATCAGTAAGGGCTACTCTTCAGAGCCAGGGTTTGTAGGACTGGGTCTATCGGTGCTGAAGTCTTATGCATGGCACTGTTGTTTATTGTTTATCAGAGCACCTAGGAGCCCCAGTCATGGACCAGGACCCTGTTATGCTAGGTGCTCTATCAACACAGAACAAGAACAGTCCCTGCTCCAAAGAGCTTACTGTGTCTTTTTAAGCCGACAGCTCTGTATTTAATAATGAATACTCATGCCACTTTAGACTGTTCATACAGGTTCTAATGTGGTTTCCCTGACCAAAGCAGAAAGGAGTCTCCGCTGCCTCCTGAGACCTGTATTGTAAATCAATTCCTCTGCATTTTGTCGCTCAATTTTAACATCGGCCAAGAAAACTGCTGAAACCCCATATTAAGATTTATTGTTTATTATTGTTTCCATTACCGTAATGTGTAGGAGCCTGAGTTGTGGACCAAAACCCCATTGTGCTAGGTGCTGTACAAACACGGAACACAAAATTGGTCCCTACCCCCTGAAGAGTTTACAATCTCATAGACTCATAGACTCATAGGTCAGAAGGGACCAATATGATCATCTAGTCTGACCTCCCGCACAAGGCAGGCCACAAAACCCTACCCATACACATTTATAACAACCCCCGAACCCATGACTGAGTTCTTGAAATCCTCAAAAGTGAGATTTGAAGACCTCAAGCTGCAGGGAATCCACCAGCAAGCGACTCATGCCCCATGCTGCAGAGGAAGGCGAAAAACCTCCGTGGCCCCTGCCAATCCGCCCCGGAGGAAAATTCCTTCCCGACCCCAAATATGGCAATCAGCTAAACCCTGAGCATGTGGGCAAGACTCACCAGCCTAAGTAACACCACTAAGTAACACCACTGCTGGTAACAGTGTTTCATGAACAATTAATTCCTTGCTGAGATAGACAAGAAGTTTCCCAGCTTGTGCCAGATGTGGTGGTTGTCCTTGTTGTATGGCTTCTTCTCCGCTCAGGACAGGACTGATACTTATTGCATTTGCTCACATGCGCTGCTAAGCAACCATCTGATAAGAACTTCCAGTCACCCCCAAGGTGGGCTGGATTGTGAGCCTGCAGTCTAGAGGCAGGAAGCTCTATAACCTATTACCAGTCCTTAGAAGATGTCAGCCAGATTTGATGCTTGTTTCTTTTCTGTTAAACCAGTTCTCCTGTTTGTTATCCTTTCCTTTTACAGAAATCAGTCCTGATTGATCATGGAATCCGAAGGCTGACATTCCTTGTAGCACAAAAGGTATTTTGACACCTCTCCTGATGCTTGGAAGCCTTTTATTTGTAGCTCAGAATGACATTATAGTCTTACATTTTTTTTCAGATTAAAAATTACACTTACTATAGTTTTAGTTCTACTTTTGTTGCCTTCATTCTCTATAATTGAGATTTTCAGTGAATTTGCGTGAGAAAATTAATTGACAATTAGAAAAAAAATCTTTTGTGTCACTTGTAATCTTGTCTTAATTTGTTTTTGATTTTAGTACTAATTGCTAGCTTTCTTCTGCTCCCCTTCCCGTCTTTCTGTGTTTCATTTGTAAGGATTTCAGGAAACAGGTCAACTATGAGGTGGATCAAAGATTTCATGTAAGTAAAAGGAAAAAAGTCAAGATAATTTTGCCTTAAACTCTTGTTTGCAGTTCATGAAAATAGAGATTCTAGTCATTATCTGTGAGAAAGGAGAGGAAGAGTTGGCTCTTTAGTGAGCTATTTAAATCCAACACCAGTGCCTTGATTGAGCAAGGTATTTAAGCATGTGAATAGTTCTATTGACTTCAAGGGGGCACTTATGCTTAACATATTTAGTAGTTTAAGTACCTGGCTGAATTTGCACCCATGTAATCTACGTTGGCCTTGGTTGTTCTAATGTTGTTCTTTTATAAAATATAAAAAAATATTGTATATATTGTCGAAGGGTCTCCAGTCTCCTTACCAGTTTCATAGATAAACTCAGAAACTGACCAGTGAAATGACTTGCCAAAGTTCAGCCAAGGACAGAGTCATTGATAGAACTCAGGATTGCCAGCTCCCAGTCCACTGCTGAAACGCCTAGACAGCACTCCCTTCCCCAGTGCTTCAACTTGAGTGAGGACCAGTTTGATTCCTAAGAAGGACACACTCCATCTTTTCTGTTCCCCCTGTGTATCCACTCAACCCCTCCTGAAGCTAATGGGAATAGTGAGTGTGCAAGGAATGCAGCCAGATGCCTAGAGTCCAAGATGGAAAATACATTCCAACATGAGCAATAATGATAGTAACTGAGTAACAAGCATCCTGTTGTTTTCATGATAAGCTTGGGCTACCTCTTTTGGGAATTACAACTGTGCATTGAGAACAGAATGTATACCATAAATATGATGAGTTATAATCCAGACCTAGTATATTGTCAGACACAAAACTGAAGGCCAGGTCTGATCGATATTGTAAGGTGTTAGGACACCATGAATCACACACTAAATTGTCTCATTGCAGCTATTTTAAAAAATATATTTATATATGCTAATTTAATAACATTGGCTAATAAATACCCCTTGGGTATTTGCTTACAGTACTCATACTATTCAGAAATTTTCTACTATGCCAGTTGGATCGTTCAGTTTCTGCTACAAACTTTATTTTAACTAGGTGAGCCTTGGTGGGCTCTGCTAGCAAAATGGTTCACAGACCTCCTGTTTTCTCCTTTAGAAATATCTAATGCTAGGAATATTTTTCTCATCCCTGAGTTAGCATCACTGTTTCTGCTCTACAGAGTAATAAGAGAGTTTATCCTCCAGGCTAAAGAAGCTAAAGGCTTTTCCAAAATGCTCTAGGAAATGCTACAAACTGAACTATTTTCCCCAGTTTGTTTATGGCAACAGCCCTATCTGATTACAGTATATACAGATGTATGTCAGTCTGGCTTTAGACAAGAAACTAGAGCCTTAGCAGAAGCGTGGGGCCCTTAAGCAAAGAACCCTAGGCTTTAGAAAGAAAAATCAGGAGCTTAGAGAATAAAATTGATACTTGGTGATGGAATATGAGCATCTTTGAATAAATGCTGTGGCTTGCAGGTGATGATCAGAGATATGGGGAAGAATTCTCATAGAACTCAGAGAGTTTGGACTTGGGTAAAGAGAGGGGCACTGGATTTGACATTTTCATCCATTAGTCAGGATTAACAAATCAGTCTAATGCTAATTCCTTAACTCGGAGAGTTATGGGAATTGAACACTGCCTTAGCAATGTCTCTGTTAGGGATGTTGATTCTGAGGGGTCTGTTTCTTTAAATGTGCATACGTAGGGCAAATCCTCTGCTGGTGTAAATTGTCATAGTTCCAGCTGAGTGCATGCCCCTCTGTGTTTGGTGTGTAAGGGCCCAATCCAACTCCCGTTAAATCAATGGCAAAATTTACCCTGACTTCAGCTGGAACCAGCTGTGGCTTGGGATGGGGCTGGATGGCGCACCCTCCCTGTCCCCCAGGGGGCTGGCCTGCCCTCCCCCCCCCCACCTCCCCCGAGTGTTCCTAGAGGGCATGCCCCACAGTTTGGGGACCTTTGCACTAGGGAGAATAGGACACTGAAGAGACTTAATGTATTCTAAGGAACCCAGCCCAGGCTAAGCAACGGTGTAGTATTTGGATGAAAAAATACTTTTGATTGCTTATCTAAACAGATCTTGGGAACCTTTTGAGGTTTGCCCATCACTGGTTCTGAATGAGTCCTTGCACACACTCCCACATTCTTCTCTCTATGTATACTCTACATGGAAGCTGAACAATGGTAAAGACACCATTGCATGACCTCTTCCACCCTAGTGTAAACAAGCCCTTAGGAATTGGAGGAAAACAAATCCTCTTGAATTCTCTCTCGCCTATGAACCTTGACTCAACATTATTACCAAGGTTATATTTGACTGAATGCAACTGTAGTACCCCAGGGCTATGAGCTTGCAAGCTAAGCAGAATCTAGTTTGGTTAGTATTTAGATGGGTGACCTACAGTGAAAACCCATTGTACTGTAGCAAATCATCGGTTTTCAACCATTATTGTGCCATTGCTTTAAGTCAGAAAACCAATGTCCTGATTATCTGTGATCATTACAAATTGAAGAATTTAGTGTTGTTAACATAAATGTCCTGGCCACGTTTTATTTGTATAAATCCAGCTTTACCTGTCTGAATTCCTTTGGAGTTAGTCAGACATGATTGATTGTATTCACTTTCTGTTCTGATCTGTTGTATAGAGCTTTTCATTATTAAAAGGTTGTCATTGTCCAACCCAGAGGAGGCAGCAAAGCTTGTGATCAGTTTGTAAAGTTTGTAGAGTTTGGGATCTTTGTATAAGAGATGCTGCATAAATGACAGTCTTCATTACTTTCTCCTATTCTGTTCAGTTTGTTACTGGACCAACTATCAACTTACCCAGGGCTTGGCTTGGGGTTGTTTTTGTTTTAATTACAGTCTATATAATTAGTTCCCAGCACGATGAGGTAATAGAGAGTTGCTCCAGCAAGCTTCCAATTTCCTCATCTCATTAGGTTTTTAACACGATTATTAGTATAATAATCAGCTATGATGATTTCTGTTTGTAGCTTTTTGCATTCTCCGATTTGCAGGGTGTCTTGATTGGCTAATTTAAGCAAATTATTTTGATTGTCTTGATGATGGTTGGTTGATTAGAACACAGCAGGAGTATAATTCCTCTTCCTAGGAAATAGAGCACTCTTTTGGTTTTTGGTACCAGAGCACTGAGGATTTTTGTGTGCGTGCACATTTAATTATTATATTTGCCCACAACACTAGTCAAATGTCTCGAAAGCAATTACATTAGAGATAGAATGAGCATGGATGATGTTAGAAGAAATTGGCAGCATGCAGAGGGGGTAGGTGGGAGGGATTTGAGAGGATATTGTGGCAATGTGAAAGTCTCTTCTCTGTGTTTGTCTCCTTATATGCTATTTTAGGGGATTGTTGCATCTCATGGGTACCAATAATGTTGTCCATGATCCCAATGGCGGAATCTTTTGTAGTGATAGAGGTGACTACTATGGAAGAGATGCTTCAGCCAAATACAAATTTTTGGGTTCAGTACAGGAGTAATTGGATGAAATTCTAAGCCTTGTGTTATACAGGAGGTCAGACTCGATGATCTAATGGTCCCTTCTGGCCTTGAAATCTATGAATCCATTGCCAGTGTAGCATGATTGAACTTCATCTCTCCCTGTCGTGTTGTAGTTGTTGAACTAAGTCAATGTGCCATTGTCCTTCTTTCCTCTTGATCTTTAAAACATGCGTATGATTCTGAGAATGGTGGTCGGACTTCATATTTATTCTCTCCATGACTCCAGGTCAAATTTCTTCCCTTTTAGTAGTCAAAAGCCAATTTTTGTAATTGTAGAGCTCCACAGGCTTTCCCTGGGATCAGAACAGGCTGCCTCTGACATCATTGCTAGTAATAGAGAGCTTAAAGCTGCTCTCACGTACGTTGCTGCAAAGCATACTCTGAAGTCACTGGAATTATGACAGTATAAAGCCAATTTAAGTGACTGCAAAATCTGGTCCAGATGCCGCCATCAGCACTGACAATCTTTTTTGATGCAGTACAGAATGGAATCTATCTCACTCTTGCATGGCTTCACTGGCTTTGCAGTCTGAACGGTATTAAAAACTAAAAACCAGATCTTGCTTTTAGCAGTGAAATGATTGTGTGTCTTCGAAGACACACAGGACCCAATCCAGCAAAGCATGTAAATATGTGCTTAACTTTTAGCGTGTGCATAATCCCATTGAATCAGTGGGATTACTAATGCTTCTAGTTAAGCACGTGCTTAAGGACTTCTCCAGGTTGGCACAGTAGGGAGTAAATGTGGGGGTGCCATCTTTACATAGTCTTTCTGAGTTATAATTGTGTTTTAAAAAGCAGTACAGAAATACTTTCTCATTAGCACTTTCAATATCCATCATTTCATTTTACATAATGTCCTCAATTCTCGAACACGTTGGAACCACAAAAACATACTAATAATAAAGAAAATGAATTCAGCATAGGAAAGAGTCAACAGCAACCTTAATAATACAGTGTAACCACCAAAATTATGGTCATTGTAGTGACTTGAAAAAAGTAAAAGCAAAACTTCCAGTAGCACAAACTGTGGTAATGGTTAATTCAAATTATGAGCACTTCCATTCAAACTCCGAGCTTATTAGGAGCTGAGTGTCATGCTGTATGTCATTAGAAAGGTAGTTTTTTCTAGATTTCCAATAAGGTCTAGGACTTGACCTATGACCTTGATATCATAAGTACAAATTATCTCCATGCATGTAATAGAGGAGCAAATAAATGTGTAATATATCTTGTAGACTTTCTAGAATATGAGACTCAAGTCAATTATTAGAACTCATTAATTTCTCAAAATTAATTAAAACTATTCCTTGGGCAGGGAAGTGCATGAGCAGTATCAGGAATATGAGGAGTTCTTTGCGGGAAGGGACTGACCTTTGTTCTTTGTTTGTGCAGTGCCTAGCACAATGTGGTTCTAGGCAATGACTTGGACACCTAAGCACTACTGCAATACAATTTAATTTAATATTTATTAATTTAATAACAACAACAATACTAATAAATCGTTAATAAATGAAACAGATGAGAGTTCTTCTGTCTCCACCCCTACCTGGCCAGCTAGAATCTGTTTATAGACCCAGTATTAGACAAAATTTTCAAGAAGTCAATCAAGAACCATCTAATGCAATAGCTAAATAAGCTATATTGATTTACCATGACCCTTCAACCGCTTTAATGTGATTTTTATCTTCCCACCATCCTTTTTTACAAAGTAGAAATGTAATGCAACTCTGGCTGTTGCAGAGGTAGATTGTAATGGCAGTCATTCCCACAGCTGCACTGAGTCCCTTCTCTGAATAGCCCTTAGGCTGAACAGATGGTGTGCAATGCTTTTAAAGGACTGATACCATTTTTATTTCCAAACAGAGGGAATTCCCTAAATTTTTCACGTTCCGTGCCAGGGATAAGGTAAGTTGCACTGTTACGCTTTTCTTTCTCTAAATTTTAAACAGATTTTTTTCCATCTCCTACAATCTTACCAAACCTGTCTAGAAGGGGAGAGGGTCCATCTTATCAAACCTCATTGGGCAATTCTGAGCATTCGCCACCCCATTTATCCAGGTACTCGCTATGCTGACAGCTTGGGCCAATGGGAGTTTTGGATTCTTAGCCCTTTGGAAATCAGATAATTTATTTAGATGTCTAATTATGGATTTAGAAGCGTAGCTTTAATCTCCTGGTTTTGAAACTCTTTGCCATAGTGATGCAACGTTACTAAAATGATTCCACTGATAAATTTCATGTCATTCCACTGATTGCACTTGCCTGCACATTACGTGACATGCTGTCTATTACAAGGCAGTGCTTGCTCTGAAGATCATAGCTATAGAAACAGAGTGGGAACTTGGGGATGTTGGCGATACAAGGATCTTCCCCTTTTTCGAAAAGAAGGCATCTTACACAAAGGGGAAAAGCATGAGAACCACTGTACTCTGGTTTTTGCTGTACTCAACCTGCAGACAGTTTCAATACACACCTCTTAACACTAATGACTCTGGTGCACCAGACTGGAAATTGTGTGGCAGCTTTATTGAATTTTTAGGTTTCTAATTAATTAAATATGAAAAATCACAATAGAAACCATGTGGTGCAGCCTGTGTCTTATTTATTTCCATACTAGCCTCTATTTAATTTACATTGTCCTCAGATTTTCAGTTTTCAACATGCCAAAGATTTTTGTATTATTGACAAATGGGTTGATGCCAGAGGTTTGGACAGCTAGGCAGGGTACAGTTGGAGTGTTTGGCATCTGTGAAGGTGGGAGGCAGTTTGCGGTTGTGAGATATCAATATTAGTTGAATGTTTCTGCTAACATGATCAGTAGTGAAACAGTTAACCATGTTGACGCTTCAGTTGCCAACTCGAGGTTTGGGAGTTGAACCATTCAAATGAATGGGGCAGTTCATGCCCACAGGAACTATTATTTCAAGCTGTCTGCAGACTCAGGAAGACACCACTGCATCAGTTACACTCAGTTCAAGATTTTCTTTGCAGCCCTGAGTGCTAGAACCATTTTTTTTTATTTAAAAAAATAAACAAATATCCCCTCTCCCCCAAATCTTAGAGTCTGGAATACAATTTTGCAGTTGGGGTGGAATCTGTTGCAAATTCTGTCACTGTAGAATAACAATACATGGGACCCTGTTGTTTGAATGGCAGCACTTGCCATCACCAGTGTCTCAGGTCAGTAGATTTTATACTGTTCTCTCCATCTTACAGGATCCAGCTTTTTAACTGACTTTTCCATTTTTATTTTTATTTTTTTGCCTTTTGCACCCAATGTCATGGGGCGGGCTTCCCTTTTCTTTCCAGTTTGAAGAAGATAGGATCTACCGTCATCTGGAGCCAGCTCTGGCTTTCCAGTTAGAGCTGAACCGAATGCGAAACTTTGATCTCACTGCCATTCCGTGTGCCAATCACAAAATGCACCTGTACCTGGGAGCAGCTAAAGTTGAAGTGGGCGCTGAGGTCACAGACTACAGGTTCTTCGTGAGGGCTATTATAAGGCATTCAGACCTTGTTACCAAGGTGAGTTTCCTGGTGTAGGAGGCCTATTTCCAAGGTTGCATGTCAGAAACATAGGTCGGGGGGGGGGGGGGTGTCCGTCCGTCCGTCCGTCCATCCATGTTACAGCTTCTGGAGCATGTCTGATAGCACCTAATATTTCAAGTGTCCAGGTTCAGACTTTAGCTGGGGTGTGAAATCTATAGTAACGTCACTGGACTTATTCCAGATTTATGCTGTTGTAACTAAGAGCACAATTTGACCTGGTATCTGAGCCAGGCGCCGTCGTCAGTGTTTCTGGAAGTAAAACTCTGGTATGCTGTAGTATTGTACATCCCACTGAAATTAATTTACCTTTTTTCTGTGTCCAATTCTGCTATGGTCTTTTACAGCCTTGTGACCCTGTGTTTGGGGTTGTGGGAAGATTAGCAAAAAGTAAGTAATCTTTTGTCAATCTCCTGTAGGAAGCTTCCTTTGAGTATCTGCAGAATGAAGGTGAGCGCTTGCTTTTGGAAGCCATGGATGAGCTGGAGGTGGCCTTTAATAACACCAATGTGCGCACTGACTGCAACCACATCTTCTTGAACTTTGTGCCTACGGTCATCATGGATCCATCTAAGGTACAGGTCCTCTACTTCTCAGCCATCTGTTACTCCTTGGAGGAATCTCACTGGAATGGAGTGTTCTGTAGGTCTCAGGTTATAATACCAGACATCAAAGATTGAGTAATATACAGATTCCACCTGCTGTTTTATAGGGAGAACACAGGAAATCAGTTCTCTGCATTGGAAATGGTAATGGTGGGGTAAGGGGTCATGTTAGGTATCCTAATACTCTGGAGTAATTTTTCTTTTGTTGTAAAAATTGAGACTCCGGGGAATATATTTTTGGCCCTGGAAAGAGCCAGTAGTGAACGTCGCTCCTAAGGAATATAAAATAGAATAACAGTTAGGGAATAATGGCTTGATTAGCCTAGATGGCAGGGACAGGTTTGCAAGCCCTTTAATTAGAATGGTCTTAGGCACTTGCCCTATTTGTCTAGAAACACAACAGGCCTCATTTCCAGAGGTCCTGAGCCTCACGGTTCCTGGGGACTTAAGCAGAAACTGAGATGTTCAGCACTCCCCTAATCAGCCCCTGTGTGTGCAGCACTGACTGCCTCTGAACAGCCTTGGAAAAGAGGTTTTTGGAGAGAATATTAGAAACTGCCTACAAATTGCCTTACTTTAATATGCACTATTTACCAACAGGAGTATATTATAAAGTTTAATAAAACAGCACAGGAACAAGCACAGGGTGGTAATTGCTTTGTTGATTTAAGGCACTGTACTGTACGTGCAATGAAACATGGTTATTGTGCATATAAATGCTACTTAACTGTTTACCAGGGATTTCACTCCGGGTGCTTTTCTGCATCTCATAATTCTTAGCTACGAGAAATGTTTGCAATAGGTGAGAGAAGAAAATTCATTCAGGGGGCAGCTGTGGGCCCACTGCAGTGTTGCACTGCGCTGCCTGGAGGTGTGACATTGCCCTCGTCTACACTTACTGGAGATTCGGTGGCAGTTGATGGGAGTTATGCAAGCAACACAGAGTGGCTTGCGTAACTCCCGTTGACTGCTGTGCTTCCCTTCCCTATGCTGTCTTCACTGCACTGTGCTGACGGGAACTGTGTTATCGTTGACTCAGCGCTACGCTACTTGAGAGGGTGCTTTTACTCAGTCAACTTCCTGATTGATTGAGCGGGTCTACACTGACCGCTCAATCGATCCAGAAAGATTGATCTGGCGGCAGGGACTTTGCCACCATCAGTATAGACACACCCACTGCCAATGTGTATAAGACCCAAGACCAAAACTAGTCTTCGGGCTCTCAGCGGTTCCCAAACTTTATTGGTTTACATCTCATATTTTTTTAAATGGTTATAAAGTGAATTGATGAAACATCAAGCTCATGTACCCCCAGTGGTGCATCTACCACAGTTTATGAACCCTTGGCGATCTCATTTTGGCCCAAAGGGAGACAGGAAGCATGGTAAAACTGACGCTCACAGGGACTTTAGTGCTCTTGCATCATTACAGCCCCAGAAGAAGCTATCAGTGGGCACAAGGTCTTCATTGCATTCTTACTGCCTTTGCAGTATAGAGGATAAATGGAGAGAAGAGGAAGGAGAGGAAAATGGTGGTAATTGAAGAGGTGGGCAAGAAGCGTTATTTCCCACTCTTGGGTTATCCTGAAATTCTGAGTGCTGGCCTCTGAGAGCTGAGCCGTTCTCCACATGTTGGTATGATCCAGTGTGGGAAGGAGGAATAACAAAGGGGTGGATGTGTCCACCGCATAATGGCGATGCAAACTCATTGTTCTGTGTGTGCTAAGATTGAAGAGTCTGTGAGGAGTATGGTGATGCGCTATGGGAGCCGCCTCTGGAAACTCCGTGTCCTCCAAGCAGAGCTGAAAATTAATATTCGCTTGACACCAACTGGAAAGGCAATTCCCATCCGTCTCTTCCTGACCAATGAATCCGGCTATTATTTGGACATCAGCTTGTACAAGGAGGTGACAGACTCCAGGACAGCACAGGTAAAGCTCTGTGCAGGCATGGAAGCAAGTACTGCAGAATGTGGTCTTTGGGAGGGTTTTTGTTGGTTTGTTTTTAAGCCTGATCCAAACACCTAAGTAATTTGTTATTGTTTCAGTCAATAAAGAATTGTGATTCTAGAGAGAAGTAATGTAGCTTTTGTAATGACACATCATCAGTTAGACATGTGAGTGCACAAAACACATAACTGGTCATGCAGAGATGCATGGTCTAACTATTTGCATATATACCTTGCTTTGTTCATGCAAACACCTCTTCTCTCTTATGGAAGAGTCCTTTTGCATTAGAAAACACAATCTTTGTATGCACTCTTGGAACTATCTTGTAGAATTTAATAGAAAATTATATCCCTGCTATATGATCCTGCATAAAGGTTCAAGAGATCTATAGAAAAAATCTTCTCTTTTAAATTCCGTAGAAACAGAGAATAACTTTTAAAGACCTATGTGAAATTTCTGAAGAGCCTTACTGTAGTCATCTTTATTAAACTGGATAGGACTTTATCATGAGGGTTGTGTATGTACTAATCTCTGTGTTTGTGTACAGCCTACACATATTCTAGCGCTTAAACAGCTATTTATTAAAATGTGGATCTTGGAAATAATGAACAATATTAAAATATAGAAATAAGTTTATATCTGGACTGCAATAACGTCTCTGCCATGCAGTCACAATGGAATAAATCCTCTGAATAGTGTGTCGAATACAATGTGCTGAGTCACCATATATATTTTTTTTTTCCTTTTTCTAAATCTTTCCTGCAAGCCATCTTGGCTGTGCAGTCTCTCCTGGTCTAGAGATCCTAGTTCAGATAATGTCCACGTGTTTTGAATGAACCAAGGAAAAGAAAAGGATGTTGTATTAATCTGCAGTGGCTCAGTTTAAAATTTTAGTTTTGTTAGCCATTTGCCAAAGTGACCTTTTGTTTTACCTTCTGTTTCCGATGAGATGGTCAGAAAAATATCCCCATAAGGCATGAATTTCCTTTTTTTTAAGTGTTAGACACGTGTGTGTGTGTGTGTGTGTGTGTTGGGGAGAGACTTTCTGTATTTTTTCACAGTATTTGATTTTTTTTCAGAATAAATTTAAATACGTAACAGTCAAAGCATTTCAGGGACAGAGAAAGTTTTAATTAACTTTCACAATAGATTCAAGGCAGGTCTTGTAAAACGAAGATGGCATCCTGAAATGTTAATGTTTTTGGTAAACATTTGTCTGTCTTCTTTACTATTTTTAAAATCTTTTATCTAAAAGCAGTCTTTTAGATTTTTCCCTTATAGGGTTCTAAAGATATTAAACTTAGGTAGTGAATTCCTGGCTCCCCTCAGCCTTTTTCAGCCCAAATAGGAACTCTGGTTTAGGATGAGGTCACAGCCAAACAACTTTTCCTGTTTTATTATAGTACTAGTGGCTTTTGCATCCTGAGAGGATTGTTAGAAGAGTTCAGAATCCATTGCTGCATAACCAAATGCCCCAGGTGCTTGAATATGATAATGATTGTAGCGGTGTGGAAACCTAGAGAGAGAATTCACCAGAGAAGCCAAAGGTAAAGTCAGGAATGGAACCCAGGTCTCCCATTTCCCAGTCCTGTGCTCTTACCGCTAGAAACACTGTTTCCTGAAGGGCCCAGTCCAACTCCCCCTGAATCAGCCTCTTGCTGACTGCAGTGGGAGTTAAACCCCAAATACAGTAAACGCTTCTTTATTAGTGCACAACACTTGTTTTCCTGATTAAATAGCTCTCCTGCCAAAGAAGCTGTTTTTATAAGACAAAACAAAGCAACCGATAAAGACTTAAGATAGTATAAATTATTTTATTGATGAAAACCACAAAAATGAATACCATTTTTTTGAATTCCATGTCTATTGGAACTCCTCCCCCCTCCATTCAACAACTTCTGTGTAAAGTAGCTGGAGCTTGGAAATGCAAATGTAACAATAACTATTAAAAATAGTCTAATCATTTGGTTCCAGCCAAATGTGTCCCTATTAAACAGGGTTTAGTCTAATGTTGCCCCAGTTAAGCTGCACTCATTGTAACTCAATATCACTAGATGAAATGGATTTTCATTTTGGATTTCCAGATGGATCAATTCCTTTGGCAATGCCCCATCAGAGTGGCCCCTCCCTATTAAGTGAGTTCTGACCAAGTGTAGTAGTACAGTAGCTGAAAACTCCCGTCACTGCTCTGGGAGAATATTTTAAACTTGTAATATCAAAATTTCAAGCCAAATGACATATAGCAAGCTTTCATGGTCAATCAGCAGAGATATGAATGGTGTTTACTTACACTGTATTTTACTTATGCTATTCAGCTGCATAAATAATAGCTATCCTCACCCTACTGTCATGGGATGTTCACATACTCACGCCACATAGTCACACAGTCAGAGGAAATGCTGGTGAATGCGAAATCATCAACGTTACAGATGGCCAGTCTTCTTTGCTTGCTGACTGTGGCCGTGTACCCTTGCCTGCCACTGTTGTATTGTAATACATCAGTGATGTATATGGGTGTACAAAAAAGGCCCAACGCTTCCTGAATAGGGTAGTAAGATGTGCGGGGAATTGCCATCCTTTGAGAGAACACAAGCCAGTCCAGTCAAACTAGCGTATCAGTTGAAATGTATTTAATAAAGTATGGATTCCGCTGGGGACATCTCCCCTGAGCTGATCTGGTTGTTGGATCTCGGGTGGCCTTTCTTTAAACTGGTCATGTTTTCTGCTGCAGATTATGTTCCAAGCATATGGGGATAAACAAGGACCACTTCATGGCATGCTGATCAACACCCCATATGTGACAAAAGACCTGCTCCAGTCCAAGAGATTCCAGGCACAATCTTTAGGAACGACATATATCTATGACATCCCTGAAATGTTCCGACAGGTAATATTCCTTGGCAGCTCTCATTGGGGTGTTTCTAGAGTTTTGTACCAGTAAAAGTTGCCCTCATTGCTCATCAAGGGAACCCAGTAGCTTGAAAAGTCTAGCAGTTTTTCTCTGGGTTCTTTGTTCCTCCAAGCTGAATCTACATTAGGAAAAATAGGACCCTTAATTCACCACTGCTATAGCTCTGCTGGTAATAGGAGTGGTGGAAGCTATAGTGGAGTAACAATTTGGGCATTTTTTTACCACCCTATTGACTAAGTCTTCTAAGGGTAGGATTAGATGATGCTGTGGTTAGTAGTGTTTGGCGCTGCACCAGTATGAATTGCAGATACTCACCTTTCAGCTATAGACAAGGCCTTAGTGAATGAGCTTGATGTATGGTAAGATCCATCACACTGGATAGTTCCATTGTGCCAGCTTGGATTCTATACCTGACTTGTTGGGTCATATATCAAAGCACAAAATTGTGGCTATTATACTTTGATTAAAATTATGGGCCAGGGTTTGAAATTTCATCTAAGATGGGATCCACTGAACAGTGACAGCCACATGCCGAGTAAGCGGGGAGTTAATGGGTATAGAAGAAATGTCTATCTTGATACTGAGTCAAAACAGGTTATGTCAAAAATAACAAGAGTCAATAACCTTAACAAGAACATATCTCTTCCCCCCTTATAGTCGCTGATTAAACTCTGGGATTCTATGAGTGAATATGCAATCCTACCACCGCAGCCATTGCCTTCTGATTTGCTAACATACACTGAACTGGTATTGGATGATCAAGGTCAACTGGTGCATATGAACAGGCTGCCTGGAGGAAATGAGGCAAGTTACTCTTTGTCTAAATCTACCTTTTTTCCCCTCTCTTTTCTTCAGTATATTGTGGTTATAAGCTAGCCTTGAAAATTGTGGTGAAAATGTACCAATCCTGGCTCACAAGCTACTCGTGTGCCTTTCATAGGTGAAATCTTTCTTTTGAAAGTGAGATTTTTAATCTCATTAAAAGTGAATACCTTCCATCCAATGGAAACCTTGTCCTCCATAACACATTATGGTTTCGTTTTAAACTTATGCTAGTGCTGTTTTTTTCCTTCATAATTAAAAGATGCACAATTCAAGTATTTCAAGTAGCTAGGGTTTATATTTAAAAAATTTTTTTTACAAAGCTAAATAGAAATGTTTGTTCACTTAGGAAAAGAAACAAAAAACAGCCAATTTTGTATGTCTTCTATTGAAACATTTCTCTGCAGTGTTTGTGTAATAAACTGACAAAGCGTGTGCAACATCCCCCTCTAGTGACTGGTGTGCTAGAGAATCATTGTGTACTACTTCCACTAGGCTGATGGAGTTACTCATAGCTCAAGTCTGTGCTGCGATCTTGAAACTCCAAACTCTGCTCACGTCCTCTGGGGGCTGGTGGTGACAACAGTTCCCTTTGTAACCCAAAGATTGCAGAGTTGAACTAACTGGAAAGTGAAACTAACTAGTACCATAAATGAAAGTGACCTAGTTCATTTTCATTGTCCAAACTAAGTGAAGTGCAAAAAGTAAATATGTCTCTTCAGTTATTTAAGTTTAAACAATGTAAGGTGGTAGTTGCATTCATGTTTCTAATATGATCGTTAAACTGACAGTATCCCTTTAATCTGATGTATAATCTAAAATTGGCATGAGTCCAATTCCTATATCAAAAACATTGGGACCAGTGATAGGAGGAGATAGTAGGTTATTCCAACAAGGAGAGAAAGAAGTTCAGTATTGGGTTGCAGCAGTGTTTACTGCATGCATCTCTCTTTATAAACCCTTTGTCAGGGAAAGGTTTTGGATCTGAATTTTCAAGTCAAACCCAGTCAGTCAATGGAGACTTAAGGAGGTTTTCTCGCTATTGCTGGGCGTATAGGAAGAATAGTTTAACTAATGTAATTAAAACCCAAAATTAAATTTGTTTTGGTTAATTTTGTGTTTTTTGCCCAGAAGTCCAAGGCTTCAGTGCTTTGTGGAGCCTCTTGCCATGATCTTTCTCTTTCTGTCTGCATTTCTCTCTGCTCTTGTTCTGTGTTTCAGCGGATGGAGACTAGGGGAATAGCAAAGTCCCCAAGGGACAGAGCTCTGTTCTTGCTGAAATTACAAGCACAGAGCTGCCTGGGCATGAACATGTAGTGTTTACTCTGCCAGTATGAATACAAATAGTCTTATTATACGAGATTCTGTACCCAAAGACCAAAAAAAAATTAGTAGTTTTTTTTAACCCTTGAAGGACTTAGTTGTGCCTTGTGTGGAAACAAGTGACATAGCAGTACAAAGAGCCCTGCAGTGGCTATACGAATAATGCCTTGGTTAAAACTCCATCTGTATGATGCTGTTACACTATATGTTGTTGTTTGAAAATAAGACAAGAATTCAAAACCATGGATTTAGAGTTTGGGGTGTTTTATCCCCACGTTTTGCTGTCTATGTGCTTTGAAGATGAGTGAGAATGGAAGTATGTGGCCAAATTCTAAGTCGCATCCTGATGACTCCATTGAGATTGCACAAGGGAGTAGCCCAGTCCAGAATCTTCCAGTGCATGCTCTGTCTCAACTGAAGCAGAGAGAGAGAGAAAGAGATTGAAGACTCCATTTCTCTCCTTTCCCAGAGAGGTTTGTGGCTGAAGCCCTGGGCAGCTTGTAAAGTATGTCAGCCGAGCCAGTTCTCCAATAGATTAGTTACAGTAGGACAACGCAGGGAGGAAATGAGGTTTGAGGTGTTAGTATTGAATCTGTTACCAGTAGGTAGGGGACATAATAGAGCACTTTCACTGGAGAAGTGGCCAATCTAAGGAAGGGGTTTCAGCAGTCAAAAGTCTGAAGGACAGGTGACACTCGAGGTGACGAGCTGTCGAACGGATGCATTAATCTGTGCTGCATTCACTTTAGCAAAGGGAGCTGACTTTTGGCTTTTATGATTTAATATGTTTTAGCTGAGGAAACAGATTTGTCACAAGCCTGCACTCAGGCTCCTCACACCACGGAAGATGGCAAGTGGGAGGGAAGGAGGGACAGTTGAGGTTTGATTCCCCAGCTTCATCTCTGGAATGGAAAAGGTAACCTGGATAAAACCAAGCTGACAGGCATGTTTAAAAAGAAGAGGCAGTAAATAGATCCATGCTGCTTTTCTCACAAATGAGATGAATCCCACAGATGCTGCATATAGAGGTTACGCAGTCTATTATCTACCAGGAACAAAGGGTCCTTGCTGTCATCCACCTTGTGGCACAAGCTGGTAGTGCTGAATGCAGGCATTGTTTGGAAGACATAGAAGAGAGGAAAGTAGAATATTTTTAACTGATTCTGCTCCTTGTTTCAGAGACATTTGAGAATTATCCATCGTTTCACCAGATACATTTTATTTGTTCTCCAAACTTGTCTGAATGTACATGAGAGGGTGTGTAAACATGCTCTCCTTTGAAGTGATAAAGGCGATAAGATATGTATAGTAAATCGTGGATGGGAAGGCCATGTGGCTTAAAGGAGTGAGAACTAAGGTGGAATTTAGAACCCTTAGGTCCTTTTCGTTGGGAAGTTTTGGTCAAGCTGGTAACGTAGGATAGTACTGATGTAGTTCAGGGTGTTGTGAGGGTTAATTAAGATTTTTAATAACAAAAAAACCCAAACCTTAGAAACTGTAATTGCTCTATTAGCACTAAGTGTTACGGTGCAATGCCACACAAGAAGGGGATGTAATTGAAGATAGGTGACGTTATAATAGTGAAAGACGACACTTTTTTTTTTCTTCTGTTAACCTGAGTTAACAGAAGAAAAGTCTGAGTTGAACTAAAAAGTTGGGGGAGAATGAGGAGTTCTGTTAGGGCCTGACATAAATTGTGGTTTTTATTTTCCTTACAGAACCCCAGAAAATTTCTAAATAATACTGTGAAGGTAAATTTTCTTCAGCTCCAAAGCTATACTGCAACATGGCTTTATTTGTTGCTTTATAATATTCCTTTCAAAGGAGATTGGTAAACTTAAAAGCTGGTGACGAGAGAGACTCTTTCTTTTCAAGTTAGCCAGTTCAAAGCCAAGCCATGTTGGTAATGACTGAAAGTCACCACCATCGGATAGCTGTTTGATGGCGTATGTAACACGTTTCGTGGTCGCAGTCCAGATCTCAGTGGATAGATAACTACATCACAAAACCACTACCATGTTTACAGTAATTGTCACTTGCTGACAAACTCAACAAAAAGGCCAAGGACTTAATGGATGATGAAGATGGAACTCACCACTCCTGGAGGTTATTGCTGTTTGCCTGAGGGTGAGATGTCTTGGTAGGGTAGCGTGAGGGACGTTGCATTGCTGCTGGCCATTCTGTACTTGGTCTCTGGCTATACAGAAACTGTTAATTCCAGGGCTTTCATGACAGTGGTGCATTTCTCAAGTCAATTTCTCATTCACACATCCAGGCAGAGTTCTGAGCGGCGTCCACTGACTCTGGATGATTTCTTGGAGAAGTGGACTTTGTGCAGTTTTCTTCTCAGTGTCCCTTTCTTTGGATTCCTCATTTTGACCCTGTGACCTGCACCCCAATTCCTATTTGATTTTTTTTGTCCCACATAATCGGTTAAGCTCTGCGGTCTGTGGCCCCTCCCAGCACCTGAGGGGTGTGTGCCTTTTGCTCTGCTAGGCTTCACTCCCCATCCCAGGGTTTAAATAGACTGACATCCTTTCACAAGCGCTAAATTCACAACAGCATAAAATCTTTTGGCGCTAATTTGCAAATACAGGTTTGTTAGTGGCAGAAATTGTGTATGTAGGAGAGCCAAAGAAGGTATAGCTCGTGGAGAATAAAGTCATAGCAGCTGGCAATAACTCCATCACATTATCTGGCAAGTTAGAGCTATGACTGTGACTCTCTAAGGGATGAAAATGTAATAAGTCAAATGGGAACACGTCCTAGAATCAGGCCCTAAAACAAATAGACACAGGGCACTGAAATTTGTAAGTTTAAATCGAAACATTGCATAACTGAAAAGAAAAAAAGTTTGGTGCAAAAATTTACAAACAAAAACATCTACAATTGTTAAGGTGTTTTGTTAATTCATTTGAAGTTAATACAGTTGATGTTTGTTTATATTATGCCACAATTCGTTTAAAACGAACTCCTGCTAGTTTGTATCTTTACGTTAAAAAAAAAATCTGCATTGTTTATTCATGACTCAGTCCAGCAAAGTGCTGAAAAGTTTCTACAGCGGGTGTTCTGAGGGATCACTTAGGCACCAAGAGCTGGAGGTGCGTAGCACCTTGCACACTTGGAAGAGAGATTGATGTGGAATTATGGAGAACCTTTTACATGTTTGATTTAGGCGTATGGCTGACAGTTACTCTCTTACAGGCTGTCTGCCCTGCAAATTTAACCGTGCCATGGCCAAAACTGTAACTTGAGTCTCTAATATGGTTCTGTAACTGAGCTGTCTTGTTAGAACAGGGATGATCCAAGCAGTGCCAGCAACGTGTCATGTGTTAGCAATGTAGATTTTCAAAACTACCCAGCAGTTCCCATTGAGAGAACATTTAAAAATTTGTCTACTTCACTGAGTAGCTCTTCTGATCTACAGTTTAGAATTGATAGTCTGACCCAGGGAGCTGTATAAATAACCTCCTAATGGTCTCATCAAGGAGACCTATATTGAGACTAAAGAATCGAAAGAATTATCTGAACTCCCACCATTCAAAAGTGATAGTTTTTGTGGACCATCGTGTCACTCTTCATACTGTTACAGATTTCACTGGTCATTTTTAAACAGGGACATGCCTCTTTCGCTAAAGCATTTTATAAACTTTGACCCAATTCACCACTGCCATCAGAGCCAATGGAGTTGTGCCCTTTTATGACAACAGTGAATTTGGCTCTCCAAGACCAGGAGATAATGAACGTAACTGGAACTCCTCTGGCAATACCCCACCCCCAGTCTTCTATCTAGATCACATGAAATGTACATGGAAAGACAATGTCATTTTTTCCTATTGACACTAGATGTCACAGTTTTTCCTTCACAGTAACCTGAGGTTGAGATAGAATCCGTAATTAAACCTTTCTGTGAAGCACTTGCAAGCATCTTTTCCATTGCATATGGGAAGATATGGCCCCGTGTGTTACAGGACAGAAGAGGCAAAGGGCTAGAGAAACCCTTTTGTAGCAGTTCCATGTGTTGTTTGGTGCAGTAGAGGGGATAGCTAATGAACTTTGTGCGGGGAAACCTTAATAGTTGAACTGTTTTTATGCTCTGTGGGTTCTATTTTGTTGCCTTGTGTTCCCCTCTTTTATGAAGAGGCACAGGGTATTAAAACCTCAGTGCTCGGACACAATGAAAGCTCTTGAGAAAAGAGGGAGTTGGGTTGCATGATTACAAGGTCTGTAAATTAGAGTAGGGTTAGGAAGGGGAATGGAATAAGCTTATCTGTGTATGTTTCCATTTTTCCACCCT
Organism: Mesoclemmys tuberculata; assembly: GCA_007922155.1. Lineage (NCBI taxonomy): Eukaryota > Metazoa > Chordata > Testudines > Chelidae > Mesoclemmys > Mesoclemmys tuberculata. The sequence continues at coordinate 14,429,217 of ML675623.1, forward strand.
CTCCCCCCCACAATTTATTTTACAAAAATTACTGCAATTCTGTGTGTTTCAGAATTTCTCTCCTTGATCAGACTTCGGAACAAACCCTGTCAAAGACTCTTGGAGGCTATAGACAGGCAACATAAGCAACTATTTCTGCTGTACTCATCTGAAATAATTCTGGTGCAGTTCTGTTAGGTGAGCCTCCTGTAGCTGAATACCTTAAGGCCCATCAGCACTTCGATACCTGTTGGTAATAGCGTAGGGACCAGAATGGAGCAGATTTTTCTGTCGAGAATTGTAGAACGCTGTTTTACTGAGAGATGAAAGTGTCTCAAAATATGGCGTAGAACATACAGATTAAAAGAACAAACTTCCTGAAGCGGGTTCCTGAGTGTTGAAGGCAAATCTTTTTCTTTTTCTTTTCCTCCTCTTTTATATGCCTGGAACATTTAATGTTACTGTAAATGAGTAATGGGTGCAAAGAGTAGACCTCTTTTAGAGGGTCTTTTTTAACTCCCTGTTAGGATTATAATGAATGGTGAGACACATGCAGATGACCCTGGAATATGGGATTTTCAGCACAAAACTGCAGGGTTCAACAGCAGTTAATATGGTTAAAAAGAGATGCCTCATAGCAATTCAGATTGCCCAGGACAGTTAATCCTCTGTGCTGATATATTACTTCAGCATGCTATTTCTCACACAAAGCATCACAGGCAACAGTAACTTCTGTAACCCTAATTTTCCAAAAGGGGTGTGTGTGTGCGCCCGTGTGCCTGCTAGCATTGCTTAGTAGTTTCAGGATTGCATTCTAAACATCAATTTTCAGAGGCCTGCAGCCTACTAAAATATATTTTTGAGCTGTAACTTCTCATGCTTGGTCCTAGCCCGGAAGTTAATTTTTTGGAAGGGTGTAAGAAAATCATTTCAGCCATTTTTTAGTTACCAGTGTTGAAAAACCAGACTTTTTCCAGTGCATAATGCTATTCAGAAACACAGAGGGGAAAAAAATGTATTTTTCCTACACTGCCCTTCTTTTTAGGTTAATTTTGCTAAATTTTATATTTAAATCACATCTCCCACATCACACTTGCTCCAAAAAAAAACAAACGGATGCTGTTGCTGACTCACGTAGGGTGTCTTTGTTGCACCCCTTGTAATTTCTGTGGGTTTTTTTTCCCCTTCAGTCTTACTGAAAAAACAACACACAATCTTGCCACATTCAGTAACCGTCCTGTGAGCTGAAGGCCTGTTCCAGCACCCATTGGAGTCAATAGACACTGGTTCAGGCCCAGAATGAGGCAGACATTGCATAGGGAAAAAATATGTAATGATGTAATTAAAAACTGCATCATAATATATCTGCCTGAGGAGGAAGAATTAAGGTTGTGTGGGTAACCTTCATTTTGGTATTTCTTAAATTCTGAGAGTTTGACTTTGAAATCTTTAAATTTCCTTTTTGATACATTTTTTGTATGATGTAATATATAATATGTAAAATGCACATCTGTATGTGCATGTATAGACAGGTGCATGTGAAACACATGTACTATACATAGAATGGGAGATGAGGCATGATTTGTGTAACCATAAAGACTCTTAGAAGGAAATACTGTGTATTGTTTGGCAGCAAACTTTTTAAAAGCCACCCACTCTGGTAGGGAATTTTCAGAGAGCCATGTCCAGGGTTCCAAATTTAAAAATAAAATAAATAAAATTAAGCATGATAAAAAGTACACGTGATCCAACATCATCCTTGTGCTGAGAGAAATAGAGTGAAATAACACGATTGCCATGGCTCATGAACACCAGTGCTGATGAATAACAAGTTATTCTAGTTTACATTAGATTTTGTGTCAACTACATTTTCTTCAGGAATTACTGAACACGGTAGAAAGGGACTTGCGGCTTTCCCCAGGGCCCCCACCATTTGCATCAGTGTCCCATCACTACATGTATCTGCTGTGCTACTGTGAGAGAGAATGGAATCATAGTTTCTTTTCGTTCCCTTTGGTATCTGTTGTCAACAGCTCTGACTGCCACTAGAAGTCAATTTGTAACTGCATCTGCATGTGTATTACTGTTCACATTGATAGCACAATTAATGTTGAAGTCAATTTTGGTGTTAATTTTAGGTCATGATTAGTGTTGACACGCTGTGTCAAACTAATGACATTTTAGCACCATGAAAACGAACGTTAGTTAATATCATGTTTTTACTATCTGCTAACGGTTACATTAAGCCAAGATCTCTTGGGAGACAGTGTGTATAAAATTTTGTGTGTGTGTGTATGTATGTACATAGTGTGTGTGTGTGTGTGTAATGGTATTCTGCACTGCTGGTGTTACTCAGAAAGCAAATGACATCTAAGCACTGCATCCTAATCACAGTTTGGAACACCAGAAATAATGATCGCTTCTGATCAGAGGCTGTGAATAATTCATCTGGTTTGATTTTCACGTTCTGTCCAGTGATACTTTTCAAACGAAATGTGTTTCTACAGAAGAATAATGGTCCCACTTCTTATGGAAATACTGTGGCACAAATCATTTCACCAACATAAAAACAGTTAAATAAGATGGTTCTTGTTTTTATTTCCTCCACTCCCCCTCCTGCTCTGTCTCTTCCTTGTGCTGCATATGCTGGGGATCAAAGTGTGGCAAGACAAGCGCTTCCAAACTACTATGGCTGTTTTCAAGATCCTATTTTTGAAGCCACCGCCTCTTGCTATCACCCCATGATTGTTCTGGCAGCACTCTTAGGTGATTAGCTCTGCCTGTCTAATTAACCTGTGAACTCTCCCTTTTTGGCATGCTGCTGTTAACTTAAAAATCACATTTCTTTTTCCTAACATAGGAAGCTCTCCCGTACTACCCATAAATTTAAACAGCATATGACCCTTTCAAATAAAAAAAAATCTTTGGCTGTGCCCTGTGTTTTTTATTATTAGCCAACTAACACTAATGATAATATGTAATGGGGCATCTAAAAGAGACATGAAATAGTATAGTGGCATGTTTGTACTTTTTTTTTTTAATAGTGTATGTTCATATCTGACTTTTCATTGTAAAACTATTTTCAAGAGTATATATAGTTACTTGGGTATGAAAATTCATTGTGCCCTAGGTAAATAATGCTACTCTAGTACTCTACAGCAATGGGGAACAGAGAATTTAAGATAGGATACGCATTACAGATGCAGATCCCCAGGTTGGGAAACAATTGCAGTGCTTCTGTTCTGGGTTGTATTGGTAGGAAATACGTTCAGTATGAAGGCTCCTAGTCTAACATAAAAGAATCATTGAGTTGATCTTACATCCAGGGAGGCAGCATGATCTTGAAGATAGGACTCTGATTACAATGTGGCTCTGTCACTGACCCCATGAGACCAGGAACAAGTCAGTTAATTCCTCTGTGCCTCAGTTTACCCAGTTGTAAATGGAGGATAGTAATATTTTACTTATCTTTGCAAAGTACGCTGTGATCCTGGTACAGTGTGTTGTCTGTGTGTGTGATCTTGTGTCCATATTTTGGCTAACCACAGGGAGGATTTAAGGACCTAGTCTTACTGAAAGCTAGCAAAGCTGACCGGAAGCTCAAGTGGTTTGTGCTTGTGTGTTGGTGCTGAAGATTCCAGGCTTTGTCCCTATTAATGACCATAGTCTGTTTGTAGCCAGGGAAGCCATGGTTTGTTACACTTGGAGATATATATATATATCTGTGCAAAATATTAGTATTTACTGGGTCTTCTCTTGGCAGAAGTTCACAGTGAAATTTGTTTGCCATTTTTAAGAAAAGAAAGCAAAAGGGAGAATAGACAAACATCTCCCAAGAAGTAAAGCTGGGCATCCTGCCTTCTTTGGTATGGAGGCTGACATCAGAAATTTTTGCCAAGTACCCACTTCAAGTCTTTAATTATGATATTAATGATGAAATAAGGTGGGTGTTTACTGTCCAAAATATAGCGAAGGATTGAACGGATTTGTAGTGAAACTTGTGTTTTATTAAACAACATTTGAGAGGTGCACCTGTTTGGCAGCCAACCGTGTCTTCAGGCTAATCCTGACATCCTTAACTCAGTGCTTACTGATTTTTATGGTGATGATGATTTTATTATTGTGAGTTTGCCCGTCTTAAGTGCCAGATCCTGAGGGACTCAAATTCAGCCCATGACTGCTTTCCCTGTAATTGTGAGGCCAGTAGGACAGAGATGATCAGTTACCAGGTTTGGGTGTGGGGGTTTGCTGCTAAAATTAAAAAGGGAAGGTACAGCAAATACTATGACTGCCTGGATTTATTTTTGATCAATAAGCTTGCCCTTTGGGCTCCTGGTAAGTTGTCCATGTGACCCTCGGTGTCTTTGCTGAGGCAGAGGTCTTTGGGGTGGTCGGCAGCTGCACTGCCTTGTTGTATAGCATTAAGGCTTTCCAATAATTTAGCAACAAGACTGGTATTTGAGTAAAACATCCAGCTGACCTTTTGGGATTTACGCTCCTGTCTCTGCAACTGATGCAGTGTGTCTTGCCTCTAAAAACTCTGCAGTTTTATGCTGAGACTTACCTGTACGTCAGCAAATATTCAGAAACAATAACACAATTACACCCCACTGCCACCCCCAGTGGCATATCAATTAAATGGCATGAATGAAATGGAGCCCCACAGGACGGTGCACAGAAAGCTCCAACTTTCTGGTAGCTCCTTTCCCTACTCCTCCCTTTCAGTAGCTGGGATAGCAGGCTGTCAGTAGTGCTGATGTTTTTGGATAGCTGCCTGCATTTCCTCCAGTGATCCTTTGATTAATTTTTCTTTTTTTTTTTTTAAATGAAATCCTTACAGTGGATCTTGTTGCAGATGTCGATTGGATCTTGTCTGTTTGTTGTGCTCACTTTGATTTGTATTAAATAGCACATATCTATCTGCAGCTTCTCTTCCCTCTATCCTTCCCCCCCTTCTAGTTCATAATGCTCAGAGTCCCAAATATCAGCAATGAGAGCTTCACCCATACTGATTGCAGAGGATGTGCAATCTGCTTGAGGAATGTGTACTCAGAGTTTATAATCCTTAGGCAAGCTGAGACTGGGTGAAGCATGTGGCTTTCAGGGCTCGGCTTCTATTTACATCTGTTAATGGTGCTCCTTGGTGGCCAGTTCCCCAGTGTGATCATACACAGAGGCTAAGAGGCGAGAGATGCAGGCTCCAGATGTTGCTCATCTCCATTAGGCAGGACGAGCCGAGATCATCTGTTGAATTTAAAGAAAAAAAACAAAACAAAAAAACCCTCAATAAAAAGATGTTACTTACACAGGTGAGCTTGAAAAATCAGGCTGAAGGTGAAAGGCTGCAGCAGTGTCTGTGGAAAGACAGGACAGAGACAAAGAATGCAGGAGGAGGATGGAAAACAAAAGTAGAGATGGTTGTGAAATAAAGGGATTAAAGCGGCGAGGGCAGCGGGAGATGGAAAGGAGCCGATGAGTGTTTAAGGCCAGGAATCATTCTGAAATGTGATTGACTGGGTGGCCCTGAAGAGATGGCAGGGACTCCTGTAAACAAACTGCACTGAAACTGAATGCTTTTACTAACCCTGTGTCCTCTGTGACACAGAACAAACACAGTAAGAAGAGAGAGGGCTCTTGCAGGATGTCTCTCAGAGTTATGGTAAATCCCTAAATGGATTGCTTAGATGGTAAAGGGAGAAACAATGCTACTAAATATCTTGGGTGGGAAGAATGCAGCAGCACAGGGAAATATACTCCGGTGACTCTGGTGAGAAGTTGGGGACCAGTTTTGCAGTGCTTACTCCAGCAAAACTCGCAGTGAAGAATGCAGGTTGGGATCCTTATTGAGATCACATTTCCACTGTGCTGTTCTTTGTGGGTCCTCACATACAATGCCTGATTTTGACTCCTGGGGATGGGGGACAGAAATCCATCCATCAATATTGGAAAATAGTATTTGAAACTTTTTTCCCCCTTTTGTATGATCGCAGATTGGCATGGTGGCCTGGAAAATGACGCTCAAGAGCCCTGAGTACCCGGATGGCCGTGATATCATAGTCATTGGCAATGACATTACATACCAGATAGGGTCCTTTGGGCCCCAAGAGGACCTGCTGTTCCTTCGGGCTTCTGAACTTGCTCGAACGCAGGGTATCCCACGAATTTATGTGGCTGCAAACAGTGGAGCGAGGATTGGTTTGGCTGAGGAGATTCGTCATATGTTTCATGTTGCCTGGGAAGACCCCGATGACCCTTATAAAGTAAGCAGGCGCTCACTGTTAGAGGGATGTTTTGGGATATTCCATAGACTAGTCTTCTATATTTGCAGTAGCCAGTCTCTCTTAACAGAGGTGAGCTAAAGCACTGCTAGACAATTAGGCCCAAAGTCATCCTGGCACTGGATTGCTAATTAGTAGAATTACACCAAGGATGAATCCAGGCCTGATGTTCAGAGGTTCTAAGCATCCACAGCTTTCCTTGACTTCATCTGGAGCTGCAGATGCTGAAAACCAGGCCTTTATTAATAACCGTTCTGGGTAAATACATCTCTTAGAAAGGTTTCTTTTTTGGGGCGGGCCCCAGGAGGGATTAATTGATGAGAATGAATAAAACTAATTACTTGTCCCCACAGGGATATAAATACTTGTACTTAACTCCTCAAGATTATAAGAAAGTCAGTGCCCTGAACTCAGTTCATTGTGAGCATGTGGAGGACAAAGGAGAGTCCAGGTAAGCAGTTGGGTCTAGTCCTTCACTCTGGATATACATGAGGGACCAATGTTACTTCCTTGTCTGTTTTCTCTTGTCCAGTCACTAGGACATTTTATAGCAGCCAGTCTCAGAACACATTTTGCCCCATTATTATATATGGATTGTAGAACTAAAACAGTAAGGTGAAATGTTGTATCATGAATCATCCTGAAACACCCTATCAAATGCAGTCAGCCAAATATTATTTGTATTGCACTAGTGCCTGGGAGCTCCTTTTGTGGAGCAGGGCCCCATTGTGCTAGGCACTGTATAAACACAGGGGAAAAAAGATGGTCCCAGCCCCTATAGAGTTTACAGTTTGAGCCCTGGTCTACACTTACAGAGTAGCTTGCGTAACTTCCGTTGACTGTTGTGCTTCCCTTCTGCGTGCCGTCTTCACTGCACTACACCACTTGAGGGGATGATTTACAGGCGTCGACTTCCTGATCGATTGATCGGGTCTACACTGACCGCTCAATCAGTCCAGAAAGATCGATCTGACAGCGGTGACTTTGCTGCCGTCAGTATAGACATACCCTGAGTAACGGAAGTGCCTTCTCTTTTGGAAACACATAGTAGTGACAAGAGAACCCCCTCAAGTGAATGTTTAACTCATTTCCATGCTGTGGGTTGGGGTGCAGTTTGCAGAACTGTCCTTTCCAAAAGGTTCTGTTTTCTACAGGCACATCTGTTCTAGGCAGCAGAAAGCACCTACTCCTTCCCACCTGCCCCCTGTGAGTGGCCCTCTTACGTGTGAGCACCACAAATGTTGAGCATAAGAAGGGAGGCACTGAGTTTCTAAATGTGAGGCCTGGAGGAATGTGCCTGGAGAGAGGGAAAAAAAAAAAGTCTGCAGACAGATTGATAGGCTACAAAAGAATAAACGGGAGAGGACTTTGGGGAGCTGAAATTAGAGAGAGAGGCAGACCTCAATTCAACAAAGCACTTAAGCACATGCTTAAGTTCTTTTCTGAATCAGAGCTGCATAGAATAGAGAAGGGTTAAGCCAGGAAGAGATCTGAGGAGTGGAGACAGGTCTGGAGAAGGAAAGGCATGAAAGAAGAAAGTAAAGAGAAGGTCTGAGCCTAATTATAATTTCTCATTCTCTCTCATTTTTTTACTTTTGGTCCCATTCCCATCATTCCTTGCCCCTAATCCCATAGTCAACTAGATCTTCTAATCTGCAGAGACAACAAAGAAACATTTCTCACTGGAGCTGACTTCAGTGATGCTCCATAAATTTGTCAGTAACCTGTGAAGCTCAGTCAGCATTTCCTCCCTACGGCACTGCTTTGTCTGTCTGTGTGTAGGCCCGTTCCTCAGTGTGAGCAAAGCCATGTGGATAGAGCTGGTATATAAATCCTGGCTGGTTTATGCACATTACTGTTCGCAGCCTTAATTGTATTTAGTCACTTTCCATGTTCGTTGCAGCAAATTGTTTTGGCAGATCTTCGGATCTTGTGTCTCAAAGATTGCATGTCTTCCCCTCAGGTATAAGATAACAGATATTATTGGGAAGGAAGAAGGACTTGGCATGGAGAACCTCCGAGGATCTGGGATGATTGCAGGAGAATCATCATTAGCCTATGAGGAGATTATCACCATCAACCTGGTAATCCCCAGCTGCTCTCTTCTTGCAACTTCATCTCCTTTTTAGCTGGAAATTTGGCAGTGGCGTTCAGAATGTACACATAGGGACAGACCAACAGCTGGGGTAAATTGGCATATCCCCGAGGACTTGGTGAAGCTACACCAGTTAACATCAGTGGAGGATTTGGTTGCTAAACATCTTCTCTTTGAAACAGTGAAGTGCATTTCAGAGTACATTTTAAATGCATTTCAAAAGCGAAGGAGCTCTAGTTTGACTTAGTGGTCTATTCAATTAACAAGCTATTGTTTTTTTATTTTATTTTATAAAACATGTTCATTATTCATTTTTAAATGAAAGCTTATGTTCTGGAGCACAGCTCTGCACTAAGGGGTGGATTCTGTGGCCACAAGTAAATACACTAGTCCCACCAGACCATCTGGGTTGATGCATTTTTGGAGGCATGATAGAATGTGAGGCAAATATGATTTGTATTTTTAGGTAACGTGTCGAGCAATTGGAATTGGGGCTTACCTTGTTCGGCTAGGACAGAGGACTATCCAAGTGGAGAACTCCCATATAATCCTGACTGGAGCTGGAGCCCTCAACAAAGTAAGTTCAGTGCATCAGTATTCAATTTTGATCATGCTCTTTGGAATGGACTGTGTAAAATGAATGAGTGCTTCTCTGGGACAAGGCTTTTCTCACACAAACCACCCTCGCCACCATCGGTATGGTTTGGCCCATTTATTGTCTGTAGAAATGCCGCAGGCTGTACAGATCAGAGAGATTCAGTTCCTTTCCCAATCCTAGGGGACTGAGTCATGGGGCTGCGCATGGGAAGTTTGCACTTCTGCTTTCTGTGCTACACCTGTTTTGTGGCTAGAAGAGTTTACTCTCTGGGACTGTCACTTTTGCACCTAATTTCACTTTAAAAAAAGAACATCAAATGTGATTTTTAGAGATAATGCTGTATTTGGGCCAAGAGAATGTGTCCTCCCCAGACTTCAGCTTTATCACTGTAACCTTGTATAATGTTGCAGTTATCTGCTTGAATCCAGTCCATGTTTTCCATAGACAGCCTGCTGTTACATAGGAGTTCCTGTTTGGAGTGGGGTCTGGGGCAGGTTTTTGCTCTCTCTGTCTTGTGCTCTCTCTGTCTTGTGAGTCTGTTCTTGGCTACTGTCTGTGTGTGCACAGTGGGCAGAATGTTGAAACAGAACAGATGTGTTTAAAATGCGTTCCCCCAGCAGGGCTGGGGAAATGTAATAGAGTTCCATGTTTGCAAACCACTCCAGTTTTTGTTTTCTGCTCCTAAAATTAGTCTGAGCAATTTTTTGTTTAATTGAAGCCCATGGTGATTTTTTTTTTTTTTTTTTTACAAGGACGATCCAGTTCATAAAAAGTCAGATCTAGTGTAACCAGAGACCACGATGGTCAAAGATATACCAACCCATATAGAAAGGGTTTCTACTGAGTCTTCCATTGACTTCAGGGGGCTTATGGCAGGTGTGATGTTGCCCAGCATGTTCTAGCTGAAGGAAAGCCCGTTATAAGACTGATATAGTAGGCACCCCCAAAGGTACATTAGGGGAAGGTCCTGAGAATCTGAATCCTTTGCTAGTCATGGAGGAGAAGGGGAATGCTGTACATGCGGTATCTTCTTGAATCCTCACATGACATGCTGGGCTAGGCTAGCCAGCCTCACTTCCTGGATAGCTCAAACTCGAGAGAGGAGAGGAGGTTGGATTGGGAAGTTTGGGTCATTAGGACCTTTTCAGGAGTTGGAATGTTTCCAGGGCTTCCTTAGTTTGGAGGAGTGACGTTTTGGAAGGTGTGGGTCCCAGTCCCTTCTCCCTCCCCATGGTGTTGTGTTAATATCTGTGGAGTGCTTTAGCATGCTCATGTCAGAGGGGCTGTGTTAACAATGATTGTTATAAAGGGATGAGACTGTTAGGGATCTCAGATATTTTACTGTATTTTTAAAAACTTCAGGCTGCAAGGAAATGTATCCATTTCCATTGCATCAAATGGATCATTTTTCTTCCCAAGAGATTATTTTCCTTCCTGCCTGCCCCAGCCTATAACCCAACATGAGCCATGGCCACTCTGCCATTGTCCCTCCCATCGAGGGCTTTGTTTACATGGATGTGAGGATTGTGCAGGTTTCAGTGTCTCTCTCCATTGTGCGGCTTCGTGCTTGGATGCTCTACAGCACCTGGGGTGGATGCGCTTGAGCACAAGCTGCGTTTCAGTGTTTCAAGGAGTGTCTGGCAAACAATGACCACTAAAAGGAAAATAGTCTCTCGTTGGATTATTGCACTGAATAAAGACGGCTCTGCAGAGAATTTAGCAGTGTTCCTATCACCTTTGGGACACTCCCGCCTAAGCAAGCCCTTACACAGGCAAACCAGTGTAGGAAAGAGGGGCGTTTTAAGGTCCTTTTGAAAAATATGAGCAAATTTGGTTCTCACTGAAGTGGCATACGTTGCCTGGTTCTAGCATTTGGTGCAGTGCAAGCTTCCCCAGGATACATTGCCAGTGAGTGCACTCAGAGTAGAACAGATGATGAGGGCTATCTGGGTTCTTTTACCGCACCCATCATCACGTTATCTGAACACTTGATATTTCAATGTCTCTCCCCTTGTTCCTCCAGTCCAGTGGGTCCCACCCAGCTCTGGCAATAGTAAAGTTGTACCCAAAACTAAGCCATGTATCTGAAAACACCTGACTTCTGGGAGTCTTGGAATCTAGACTCACACTTGAATTTGATGCAGTGTGACTCCTTGATAACTGTGGTCTTGATTCTCCCATCTCTGCTGTTCCAATCATGGGTCTTCTGAGCAGGGACCACTGATTGTGTGAGAGCTACATGTGACATGGATAAATGTCCACTGAGACAACCAAACCGATTCTACTTGAGATTTTAAACAGGGTTTGAACTGAGAGTCAAAGGCTAATTCTCTTAAATCACTGTGCCACCAACGCAGCGGCTGTTTCAGATTTATGTTCAGTATCCCACTTCTTATGTGCAGAGGAGAGAAACAGTTTGCCCTTGAATTCCAGAGGGAGATTTCATTTGAATTTTCCTTTGGCTGATAGGCTGTGGGCCCATTAGCCAGGGACTGATTAAACAGGATATTCTTTTGTGGCAGTGGAGAAGATACTTTGTGGCATGAAGTATTCTTTTGTTTTGATCTTTGCTTCTATCAAACTCTAGAAGGGTATTTGTGCCTGTTGTAGTTTTGCAGTTCAGTGATAAGCAAGTGGGACTTACTGATGCTACTTATGAAGGATGGCTGGACTGAGGAGTACCCGTTAGAGCAAAACAAAGCATTTCCTTGAGAGCCACAATAAAATATTTACATCGTTCCTTACTCCAGTCAGGAGAGCTAGTGATTAAGGAATGGAAGTGTTCGCATACACTGGTGACTGACACCAGCATAAGAACCTAGATAGATAAAAAGACACTGCTACTTTGCGTTACAGTTGGGAGTGAAAGTTTTTCAACATAGTCAAATATAAGTAATTCTTTGTCCGTTTGCTATTAACTATCAGCCATGTATTCCTGGAGATTTGGGACAGAAGCGACAGTACCGACTTAGATGCTGGTGATAACGGTTACACACACAGTTTTCAAAATGTCTTTCTTCCTCTCCTGGCTCTAAATGTTCACTGGGTAATAAACTGCATATGGAGATTCCTACAGACCTACAAGTATCTTGGTTTCCAGTGAAGCAGTATTGTTGTGTGGAAAGTTGTTTCATTTGATTCTTGCTGCAAAACACTGGGAACTTTTTCATTAAAAAAACATAGTGAAAAATAAAATATGACCTCATCTGTTGCTGATCTTGTTCATTTTAATTAGGTAGAGCCAGCCCCAGGAGTTGGGTGTAAAGGGAAAGGTCTAGCTGCCAAAAGCAGGCTGGAGCCTGTAACTTAGATAAGGGGCTGAAATACATTATCATTTTTAGCTGAAGGGAATGATCAGTTCTGGAGGTTATCTAATCATGTGCTGACTGCTTCGCAATGTCCGTGTCAGTGCTCTTTAAGTATGGAGTCAAATCACCGTAAGACACCAGGTTTCGTGCAAATTCATTAAGGATCCTAGCAATCTCTTTGCCTACCAGATGTGAAAAAGAAAACTACCACAGCTTCTCTTTATTGTTTTTCTCCCCCTTCATGATGAATCTGCCTTCATTTACAGCCCAGACTCATGTGCGTATGAAAGGTGTGATGGTATAAATTGGGAAGGATGCTGTGTGTGGGGGTACCAGGACCATATCTTTTCTGTACCCCCTTTAGTCTTCACCATTGAGCATTAGCAGGCGGTGGGGAGGTGGAAATGACATTTTATTCCGTGTGTGTGCGCGCGCGCACACTGAGCCCATTGACCCCCCTGAAAATTGAAATAATGATAATGCGCATCTCCTGACTGCATCAAAGTATCAGCACATCAAAAGCCAGGAGGCATGAAATGCAAATGATAAAGTGAAAGCAGATGGATTGTGCATGATCGCCTGATGCCCAATGAATTTTAAAAGGTGCCAGTTCACATGGGGAGAGGGGCTGAAATAAACACGTTATCCCTGCAATTTTTTTTTGTTCTTACCGCTCACTCCTGACAATATTTTTTCACACTTCAGTGAGCACCCACTCCATCTCTCTCTCTCTCTTTCTCTCTCTCTCTCTCTCTCTCTTTCTTTCTCTTTCTCTGTCTACCTCGCACACGTCTCGGGTCATGTCGCTGCAGCTCCAGTGGAAATAATAAGATATAAACCACGAGGTTGTTATTTGCATAGAAATAGCATGGAGCTCCAGGCAGCATGGGAGAAGGACACAGAGATCATTTGTCTAAAATTTTAATGAAAACTTTTGCTGAGGCAGATTTTTTTTTTTTTTAACTTTTCCTTCCTCCTCACTGCCCCCACCCCCATCTCCCTTTCCTCGTCACTGGCTTAACATGGTGTGATTTCAAATGAGAGAGATGACATGCTGCCTGTCGTACTGTTGGAATGCAGTAACATGTAAATTTCAATTTGTTCCCTTTTTAATAGAGGTAAGGCTGAAGAGCCTTGTGCTCCCAATTTAATGCCTTGCATACGTGGTTCAAATGTTTGTAGCGGCACTCCATTTCAGTGCACACCTGATGTTTCCAGTCCTTAGCTGACCTGTTTATAATTAGTTTGCATCTCTTTGTCTTTCTTTTCTCCTAATAAGATTCTCAGCTTTTTGACTGTTTTGTTAATGTAACAGTGATGTACAGTGAGGTCTTACCTATGGCCTTTAGTTGGAGGGAGGGATGTTAATGGAGAATTGGACCAAGACTTTCAAAAGTGATTAGTGATTTGAAATGCCTCAATTAGTTGGGTGAATGACTTGGGACACCTTAAGGGGCACTGATTTTTGCTGTAAGGGTGCTCAGTATTTTCTGAAGCCTTTGGTTTCTAGATGTTACAGTGATGGAGGTATTACCATTAAAGATAGAGTGGGACTGAGAGTGAAGAGTTAATTGGGTAGGAATGTGATTAGGTGCACTGAATTATGCAAAATCCAGGTTGGGACCATTAGCAATTGACATACTATATCACACCAATGGTCCGTCTAGTCCAGGATCCTATCTCCCACCATGGTCTGTATCCTAAGATAGAGAACTGTGGAATAATCTGCTTGTAGAGGAAGTTTCTTCTTGACTCCTATCACTTAGAGGTTGGCTTGTGCCCTGAAACCTGAGAGATTTAGATCCCTTTCAGAGATGAGAATAAAAGATTAGAACTTTGGGTTATCTAGATCTATGTGGATATATAAACACTTAATCTTTTTTTTAACCCATTGAGTTTTTTTGCTAAAAGATAGACCTATGTGAAATGTAGCCCTTTAACTAGAGAGGAAGGGAAGGTGTTTGTGTCAACTTGATTCTTTTCTGATCTGTGTGACATCTGCTGCACAATTTACCCCAGCTGGGAATCTGACCCTTACATTCTAATTCTGGCTCTGCCACTGCTTCACTGCGTGACCTGGGGACGTTGGAGTGTTTGCCGAGCAGTGGTCACAAGGCAGAAGGTCTTGTGAAAGCAAATGTTTTAAAACAACTCTGGGTTCTCCTAAAACATTTGCAAGGGCTGACTGTTTAGTGGGCAGATGGCGCCTTGACATGGATAACCTGCATGTGGTGTGTTTAATGCCTGGTACAGTATATGGTACTGAATGCTCACAGCTACCATAGAGTGGATCATTACTTGGTGGCTGGTTAAGTTGTCATAGTCATCACTTGATTTTTTTTAAACTGTCTTTGATCCAGGTTCTTAAATAGTTGCCTTCCATCACTGGAGTTTCTCCTACTCCTAAGAAGGGAGGATGGAATGATGGTGCTCTGCTCTGTATACCCATAAAAATAACTGACGTTCTAGGAGTCCCCTTGTTACGACGACTAAAATGTCCCTCCCTGCCTCCAAAGGTGCATCTCTTTTGAAATTATTTGATTTTCTGTTCCCCCTATTGTATTTGCTTTATCCCAGACCTTTCCTGGTCAGGTAGAGCAGTAGATGATCCTAACACAGGGAAGGAAAAAAACCACAAGACCTTTTTCCAAAGAAAAGTACTCCTGTTACTTTGAGGCATGTTGATACTTTTTCCTCCTAAGGAAAGATTCTTGAGCCTTGAAAACAAGAGCAGAGAGACACCTTAGTACAATCTTCCCTGGAACTCATTATAAATGCTGAAATTGACTAAATTGCAAAAGCACTGCATGCACTGCACATTTCAGCCCAATTTCAAGAGCCCCAGAATTGAAATAACAGAAGGATAGAAGAATTGCTGTTCTCAACTGCAGTGCATTGGCAGAGCAGTGTGGGGGGAGCCTTGACAAGGTCTGCTTGGGGCTGGATTCATTCAAAATTAAAATAAATAAATGTGAATTGCTGAAACTGACGTAAATTCTGATTGCATACAAAAGGTAAGGGAGAGTTAGAATGAATGGCCTCTTATTCTGCAGGTTTATTATATGCATTCAATGAAGTTTAGATTAGTCCCTAAATTATGGTATAGATATAGAGGGGAAAAAACACCCATATTAATGTGCAGCATGAGCAGGACTCAAGTATCTATTCTGGTATATGGAGATTCATTGTGTACTAGATTAATAAAATGGCCTTTCATTGCTGGACATCCTAACATAAATCTCTCTAATGTTACATACAGGTTCATGAGTAGTGCGCACTTAGTGGCTTTATTTTTTTAGCACCATGGAATGAGTACAGATACGTCGAGACACCGGCATGCCACACGAGTTGCCAGTTTGTAGAACATTGACCAAGAAATTTGTATCCGCTCTGAGCAGTATTTGTGTTGTATGGTTAAATGTCTGAAGAGGCTCATTATACTTATCAGGCTAGTGTATTTGTGTGGCAGCACCTTCTAATGGATGTGATCAGACCTGTATGCTTGTATATCTCAGGCTTTATGTTACTAACAATTAGTAAAAAATTCTCTTTTATAATCTCTGGTGGTAGTAGTTCTGTAGGAGAATCTGAATACTGTCCCCATCATATTCCAAATGCTCAAGTTGGCCAGCGATCTGATACATTATCTTTTCATTTCTGTGACTATAGTGTTGTTTTATATATAGTTTTGTATCTTTATTTTAACAAGTGCTAATCTTGGTGGTTTGGTCTGTCGAGATCCAAAATTTAACTTGATTTTTATTATTTAAAAGAAAAAAGTCTGACCCAGAAGTTAACTACTGGGCAGTTGTAAGAGCTTTTACTTGGTCAACGTAACCTACCGGCATTAGGGTGTCAGTACATAGGTGTAAGGAACATGGTTGGACTGTCAGAAAAAAGCAAATACAAAATGTTTAAAACAAAATAAAACTGAAAACAAGGCCTGAGGTCAGACGATCTGGGCTTAATATCCATTTCTGCCACTGACTTGCTGTATGACCTTGAATATGTCATTTAACCTTTGCAAAAGGGGACAACAGTAGTTACCCAATTTTTAGGGGTCATTGGAAGCTTAATTCATTGATATTTGCTTGGTGTATATAAAGCTCCTCAGATGGAGAGTGCTAAGGATCTGAGATACTGTATTTATTTAGAGTTACATGGAGAGTCGCGCCTGCTAGTCCTGTTGCATTTGACGTCCAGTCAACATTTTGCATATTCTCCAGCTTTATGGGGCTTTACTTGGTTGTGAAAATTCACTCCAAGGCTGAACTTTGCCTACAAGGATTTGGCCTAGGAATGATCTTATTTTAAGCATCTGTTCGGATGCTTCATTTTACGTCTGGAAGAGTCCAGTAATCGCCCCCCAGCAAATTAAAAACAAACCATTTCCGAGCACGCAGATTTGTTTGCTTGTTTTTTTTAAATGGTTTTCAGCTACAATTTAAAACAATGTAGAAGTGTGTGGGAGAGAGTTTAATGGAAACTTTACCATTTGCTTATTCAGAATGCAAATTGTGAATATCTTGGAAATAAGCTTTAAAAAAAAAAAGAATGCCACTGTACGTCCAATGACCTTTCTTGAATGCAGCTTTTATTAACACAGACACAGTGCACGTGCATGGCAAAGCCATTAACATGATAGGTATCATATTGTGTCATGATAGGGTAGTATATGTGTCAGTCATGTGCCTATGAATGTGTCCCTGAGGATTTGTTGATACAACAGGGCATAATGACTCTAAGGATCAGTTTGACAATCTGCAGTTAACAAAACCAATCCTAACAGCCCCTTTGCATAGGTCCATAAGGGAATATCCTTGCATTTTAGGTTCATCTCTGAATTGTCCTAATTTTGGTGGGTTGACGACAGACGAATGTTATTTCCTTGTAGTTCTTTGTGATTTAATTTGAGAGAGCCAAGGCAATGCATTTGAGATAATACAAGATCGCTTTATCTGGTTGTCTCAAGCCCATAATATGGTATGATGGACAGTCTCTGCTGAGGAGGGGCCTGGAACTAGACTAACAAGTGGTGTTGGATGTCAGGACTGGCAGGACTTTGTGGGAGGCCATGGCGTGACTCAGGTGAACTGTGAGTCAGGATTTGAGAGGAATAGGCTAAGCTGCTGTGCACACACAAAAGTGTAGCAGATCAGGACCGAGGTTTGTTGGCAGAGCTGTGAAGGGAGGAAAAGGAAGTTTACACTGCCTGTCTTTTACCAGTGCTTAATCTTCAGTATCACAAGCAGTGTTGTTTAGAATCGTAGAAGATTAGGGTTGGAAAGGACCTCAGGAGGTCATCCAGTTCAACCCTGTGCTCAAAGCAGGATCAACCCCAACTAAATTCTGCCAGCCAGAGCTTTGTCAAGCTGCAACTTAAAAACCTCCAATTTCACAATGTGAGACAAATAAAAACCCCATTGGATGTGCTGCTGCAATTTTGGGGGGAGAGTCAGGTTGGTTTTGATTTTGTTTGTTTTTTGTTGTTTTAAAATACAGAATGTGCAAAGCTCTTTTCCTGAGAAACAAGGCAGGGATGACTTGGTGTCTGCTCAGTTGACTCCAGTCTTGGGATTAGATCAAAGCAATCATGTGAGAGCAATCATGTGAGTTAGAACAGCAAGTGCCATCCCTGTCATTCAAAGAAGCATTATAATTATTAATGCATGATATGAATCTTTCTGTAGTGGCGCAGCAAGACTATTAGGAGGATACGTACGGGTGCAGTGTGTTTGAGAATGCTAATCAAAGAGGGCTAAGAAATGTCAAACGGAAATTGACACTCCAACAGCATTAAACATTAGTCAGTACCTCTTGTGAATCTCACCAAGGTTACCCTGTTCTTGGCTCAGGGTGGTGGTGGAGGAGGAGGGGCTGCTGGCTCTGTGTCCTGGATGGATATGCTAGCGGATGCTGCGGGAGCAACAGAGTGATTTGCTGAGGGAGGGAGTCTTGGTCATTCAGCCATCTTGGAACAGGTGCAGAATCTCGCCGTGCTACTGCACTGCACCTTTCCACCATAGAGACTCATTACTCGAAGCCCAGCAGAGCCAATTTGTGTTGGGAGCCAAAATCCAAGGACAGCTCAGGCAAGGGAGCTGATCACAATTACACTGTGTTGGGTGATAAGGGGAGCAAGGGTCTTGTTCAATCAAAATCACCTCCTAGCGGGGCACTGGAGGTTTTTCCTTTTTAGGTAGGTTGGGTGTACGTTGTTGTTGGCCTATTAGGTGTATGTTGCAATTGGCCTCCTTGGTAACACACAGGTCCTCAGCTCTCCGTGGAGAAAGTAACACAAGCAGGACAGATGCTTGGACTTCAGGCAAATGCAAAAAAAAAAAAAAAAACCCCACCAAAAAAAACTACTCAACAGCAAAAACGCACCTATCTCCATTTACTCCTTTTATTTTTAATTGCCTTGTTTTAAGTGGTTATATTTGTATATTGTTCCCATTAGAGATGATTTACATTCCAGACATCCCATTACCAGTCCCTTTATGTTTGCTGAGGGAAGAAAGTCTAATAGATTTCTGTTGACTTTTTAATTTTCCTTCGCACAAAGATCTCTCACTTTTAAAATGGATCTCTGACGGTATATCGGTAGGTGTATAAAGCTGGTTAGGTACATGCATTTTTATTCACATGTATAGGGGCTGCTGTTTCTACCTACCTTGTGTATAGCGTTGCTGTGCTCTTTTAAGCAGTTCCCACGTTTCGCCCTAATGGTGGCTGCATTTCAGTGACTGGTGGCCTGGAGGGAGCATCTTCACTGCAGAGTTGAGTGATTGGCACCCAATGTGGGTGTGCACAGCCACGCTGCAAAGCCGTACCTGAGTCACTCTCCCCTCACTGGTGCTGTACGTGTGTGTTGCTAGCTGGGGGGATATCTGATGGGGATTGTGCTACAGGTGACCTAAATCACTCTGATTCATTCTCAGTGAATTGTGAGAGAACTTCTCTGTCCTTCTGGACACAGGGAATCGTGAGAAGATATTGGAGGGTAGCAGTACTCACCTGTGTCAAGTGGGTGGCTTACCAGTCCAAGTGGAAGTGACATCTACACCTGGCTTGGGTCAGCCAACTTGGACTCACAGGGTGAGCTGTGGGGCTATAAAATTACAGGGCAGATATTCAGGGTCAAGCTAGAGCCTGGACTCCGAGCCCTTGTGATGGGGAAGAGTCTCCAGCCCAAGTGTCCAGGCTCCAGCCCAAGCCTGATCTTGTCCAGTCCACGTCAACCACCAGTACTGCCTCGGAGAAGCTCGCATCTCTATTCAGTGCAGTATCTGCTGCTCTTTTCCCAGCTGAACACAACAGGCACTAGAACTCTGGCTTCAGAAAGACCTTATGGAGTGTGCAAAGAGACCCTAGTCAGATCCAAGCTGGGGAGACACCCCAACCCCCCCTGTGCATCAGCCAGAATCAATAAGGAGCACGCCCCCTAGGACTATGTTGAATTCCAGAGCAAAAAGGCGCATCTGGAAAGACCTTTTGTCTGGGCCTTCTCAGGAGACTAAGGGGCGCACAAACCAACAGAAAAACAGATCCCCTCTTAAACATTATAGGAGGAAAAATCCCTCCTTGACCAGTCCAAGTCAGGTGAGTCTTCGCTCCCAAGCCACAGGGACTCAGCGCTATCAGGTAAAATGAAACATGAGAACCTGAAGGTCTGGGAACCACTGGTACAATCAAAAACCACCAGGTTGGAGATTCATTCTCTGACAATACTGCCATGACCTCATAATGAACTGCCATCTACATCTACTCTGGTGGTATGGAATGACCAGAGACAACTTATGAAAGTGGTAGAAGAGCTCCAAATCTCCTTAGAGTTGATCCTAGACTCGCAACATAAGCTCCTGGATAGACAACAGCCTACGGAATCCAGTTGGGTTGCACTGTCAGTAAATCAAGCCGTACTAGAACTGGCAAGGACTGTACAGCACAAGGTGATTCCCGGTGCCCCTGCCCCCAAGAGGGCAGAAAAGTAATACTTTGCCCTGGCTAAGCGACTGGAGTTCTTCTTCACCCAGCCTGCCTTGAACTCCTTGATGGTTCGGGTGCCCATGGAAAAATCTGGACATCAACAGTCAGTGGCTGCAGAAAAGGATGCCAAGCATCTAGACCTTATGTAGAGGAATGTGTTGGCATCTACCAGCTCTCCGTTTAGAATCTCAAGCTATCCATCTCACCAGATACGATTTCCCCAATTACTCTGAGCTGCTGGACTTTAGGGACAAGTTACCTCAAGAGAACAAGGGTTCAATTTCAACTTCACTTCATTGACGAGAGCAAACTGGTGGCCAGACATCATTCCCTTGATGTGAGAAAAGCATTGACATTTTATCTGAAGAGAACAAAACAGATCAGAAAGTCACTTAGACTGTTCATTGCCATAACAGAATGAGCACAAGGAGAAGCTGTACCCTCTCTGATGGTCTCTAAGTGGATCTCTGAGAGTATCTTACTCTGTCAGTTGGCACAGCTTCCTCCCCTTGCAGGGTGTGGGCTCACTCTGCAAAGGGACAAGCAACCTCAGCAGCATGACTTCCAAAGGTGCCCTTAGGGGCTTTGTATCTGCAAGGCAGCTTTGTGGAGTACCAGCCACACATTCACGGAGCTGCCCTGTGAATATCAGACTGGGGCACCTTGAAGTGAAGCTACTGTCCCAAAGGACGCATCAGCAGAGGAATCTTGGATCCAGGCGTCCTTTGGGACAGCGGTTCTGCAAGCAGCTGTATCAGTGGCGTCCTCGTACCCTTCTTTCTGAATACTGCTTGTCAACCACCCACAATGGAATCCACATAGGGACCAGCACTCAAAGAAGAAAGGGAAGTTACTGACCTTATGATAATGAATTTTTAGAGCTGTGTTCCCTTTCTGTATTCCACTGCCTGACCACCTACCCCCCTGCTTTGGATCATGACAAGATTCATGGTAGAAAAGAAACTGGAGAGGTGGTTGGTCCGGTACAGCCCATCTCTTATGTCTTCGGTGTGAGCACAAGAAGAGCAGGGGCAAAGGTGCGGATCAGTGGGCACTGCTTGCAAGAACTTTGCGGTCTCCGGCACATGGAGTGTATGCATACCCATAGTGGAATGCAGATAGGGGATCACATTTCTCGAAAAACTCCAGTTACGGTAAAGTGCGTAACTTCCCTTTGCTGCAGTTATGTGGTCTGTGTGCTGTCTCCTCCCCACCTGCCCTCTAACATCCAACTTCATTTGCTCTCTTCCCAACCGCCAGACCCACCCCCTTCCCAAGGGAAAAAAAGCAACTTCACCACCACCAATGTTGGCTTCTGGATTTGCAGTCAGCAGCCATCTCCTATAACCATCAGGCTGTCAGCTTTGCAGCTCCCCTCCACCTCCCACCTCCCCCATCACTCACCAGAGGAAAAAGAGAGCTGGAGCCAGAGCTTGAAATATATCATGCAATAGTGTATCATGAATTTGTTGTGAATCACAGTGGAGAAGCAGGTTTATTTATTTCAGAGACTTTAAATCAATACAAAGTAGGTCTCTTAGATCCGAAGCTGGGATGGAGTATGAAAAAATGAGCCCATTGTACTCTTAAAACTTTGGGGAAAGGCGATGACAGCTATATAATTCCATTTACCAGGCACTAGGGGCTTTAATGTGAAGGTGACAGGGAGCTCTTTGTGCATTTAGAGCACCATATCTTCTAAATAAAAGATCTGTAGACTTGATAGTGGAGTATAGCTCTGACTTTAATAATCTCCAAACATTAGACTGAGCCAATATGTTCCCAAGTCAGAAAGGTCCCCCACCGAACGCTCGTAAATTAAAAGTGCAGGAACTGCACACATTCATAGATTAGAAATGCAAGAACTGCAATCCGTTTCCAAGAGGAAGCCCAGATGGAGAGGAGGGGGTTTTCATGCTGCCCTGTGAATAGTCTAAAGACTTAAGAAACAGGGTGTTTTGAATCACAGCTTTCAGCTCTTCATTGTTTCAAGGAATGTGCTTCATGTTGGTGTCCTAACCTAGCTCTGTTCTTTTGTACCCAGTTGCCATTTATCCTATCGTCTAATAAGTTAATGTGCAGAGCAGAAGTGCTGAATGATAAAAATGAGAGCTGTAAGATCTGCTGAGGCTCAGCCACAAATAATAGTGCTTTGGCTTTAAGTCCATGCCATGTGATTTTTTTTTATGAGATCCTTATTTTGATCATTTCTCTTGTGTTTACTAAAGCTGCTAGCTAGTATGTATGTGCACGTGTGTCTTTTTCCAGTTCTAATTTCTGCCACAGAATGGATAAGCTTTGGGATATAAATTACCATTATTATTAGTTGTATAAAAACATGTTGCTCAATTCTTTTATAAGTCAAGACACATAATACAGTGTGAACATAATAGCATGTTCAAGCACATTAAATAAGGTTGCCATAACAGTTTCCATTCTAACCCTGTGTTTTCAGTTCCTCAGATCTTTCATCTTTGACACACATAGGCCACCTAAGTTTACAGCAGAATTAGTTCTTTAATTAACTGCCTCATTGAGCAACAGCTCAGTTGGTGGAAATGTGTCTGAGGAAGACTACTGGCTGCTAAAATTTAGAGTACAGGGGTGCTGACAAAATTAACATACATGTCTTAGAGAGCATGACATTTATACGAATGTTGAAGGGGAATTTTCAAAGAAGCACAGGACAGTTGGGCTCCCAACTCCTCTTAGTGCTTTTGAAATCCCCCCCCCCCAGTCAGTAAAGATACTAATTTCATTGTCATAATGCTCCATTAAATAAGTAGAAAAGAATGAAATAGATATTACAACATGCTACATATGTATCTAAGGTTGTAATATAAAATACTACATTATCTGAGAAATAGTATTTGTTCATGTAATTAAAGGCTGTATTGTAATGCATGCAACATTAGATTTGGCATTTCCTTTTAAGTACTTAATTGTGCGACAGTAATGTTTTGTTAATGTAAGGGTTTTTTATATGGATCCTATTCGATATACTACTTTTTAGCCGTATGAAAGATCTGTCTTAAATTACTGCAAGTATGCGGATCTGGATGTCCTGAAGAGTTAGTAATGGGAAGTGGAGTCTTTTACCTCTAGATTGCCAATCAGAATTTGACCAAGGCCTATAGTGACCAGAAGTCATTACCATCTCAAGGCTGTTAGGGGGCCTGTGTGAATGAGTTGGTGGTCTGTCCAGTTTCTAGATTATATTTAATGAGAAGCATTGTGGTGGGATTGATGGGATGGCTGTTAATGTAAACAAAACCAGACCTGTTACTAATGCCCCTCCTAGTCCAAGGGAGCAGCTATCTGCTGCTGACTCAAACGCCAGATCTGAGCTGCTGTATCGGAAAGTTGACATTATATATTAAACGCAAAGGCATTGAAATAGAAAGCGGGATCAAGTGCCGCCTGGCCTTGCCTAGAAATATCAGAGGGGAAGATGCTTCTATTACTGGCAGCTATGGGCCATCTTTCCATTGTCACTTACTCCCAATAGCTTCTTTTCCCCTTATTGTAAAATGTGTGTGTTGGAGGGGTATGGAGGAGCAGGACAGGGTCTTCTGATTTTTGTAGTGCTTTCACTTTTTTTAATTGTATGATCCAGTAAATTTTAATTTTGTTTTTAAGCACAGTCTGGTTTCAGAAGTTCAGTATGTAGTGCTTTGTTGTTAATGACCATTCTGCTCTTTCTCTGTACTATCAAATTAAGGCCAAAAAAAGATGTTAGCAATACAAATATGCAATTGTATCTGTATAATATACGTGTGCTTTTAAAATCAGATCCACCAGCCTTCACCACTTCTCCTTACTTCTCCATGCTTTCCCTGTGTCCAATGGCTGCTGGGCTTGAGAGCTAGGTTTCCAGCTGGTCCCTTGAGTGCTTGGAAACCTCTCCTGCTAGGAAGTAACCTCTGTGCACACTTATCCCTTCCTTGAAGATGTCAAATCCATAAAACTGCTGCTCACCATAAGGTGGATGACGCTGTCTGGTGCTTCCTTGACTCTAAATCTCTTGAGTCAGATGCTCAACACCACTTCCCTCCTAGTATATATTAAAGCCACCTGCCTGGCTTGTCACAACCTCCATTGTTTGTGTGTGCTTTTTTTTTTTTTTTGAATGGGTGCGTTGTGGTTTTGGGTGTTTGGCCACCAGCTTGCTCCTAGGTGGCCTTTCGCACACAGGGCTTGTGTAGCACGAGTCTGTCTAAACTGTCTATCAGGTTTCCCACGCTCGTGTCTTTGCTGCCCGTGTGTTCCTATTGAAGAGCACCCTAAACCCTTAACTGCACAGGCATTGGTATTGTACCTCTCCAGCCATTTCATTCTTCTTCACCTTTGGACATTTTCTTGCAGAAACATTTATACAGTAATATACACGGCACCATTTAAAATTGTTAATTGGAGATTGAATTACTTGTCAACCTTTAAAAATGTAGTCCTCTCAGGTCAGAGATGAGGTGGTTAGCAGGGCTAAATGGATGAGCTATTGCATTCATTTTTTCTCAAGCCAAATGATCATTGTCTCTAAGCTGGCTAGCCCCTCAGTGCCTTTTAACCTCTGGCACCTTAGCTGAAGTCTGAAGTCCTATATATGAGATGAGTTGGCAGATTCTCTGCTCATTTGCAAGTAGATAGGAGAACTCGCACAGAAGACGTGAGGAAGGTGGAATCCAGTGAATCGATGCCTAAGTGCCAGGTTACATGCTGAGAAACTGATTTTTAAACCCTTGAGTATATGCTTGCTGGAATCCTGGAAGGTGGTAGGGTAGTTTATGTAGTTTGCTTTGTACCTGAATGGTGATTAAATCACGATTTAATTTTCTGTAAAAGATTGCATATACTCAGATTGCTCATCCCTCCCACAGCACTCAGTCCATAGATTTGTGCATGCACATGTGTGTACATACGTGTAATGTGATACACAAATAAGGTGAGCTAACATTCAGCAATATTATTTTATGTGCATCTTGGAACCAAGATGCATGGCCTGACAAATAGACTAATAAGTAAATACTGCCTTCACTCAGGATTACAGTGATTTCGTTTGCACAGAGCCTCACTATGTTTTGCCACTTCACTCAAATGTCTGGAACGCTCAGGAAAAGGAACTGCAAATTTATCTTGGTCTCCAAAACGGGATTTAAGGACAAGAGTGCGCAATAGATTAGACTGGTTTCATTGCCTGTCAGCAGCGGTAAACCTGAGCTGTCTACAGTGTCTCTAGATACGCTGTGGCCCATTTTGCATGTTTGTACATTTGCATTCATTTGAAGATAGTGAGTTTAAATTCTTTTTATTTTCCTCTGTGGAGGGTGTTAGCTAGCCTTGTGTCTCACATCTGGAGGTCAGTCTTTTCCTGTCCCTGAAGCTAAATTTTCACTCTTGCTTCTCAACTTGTGGCAAAGTGCTGGTCATAGCACAAGATTTTCTTGGGGGAAAGATAAAGCAAAGTAGGAGCAAGGAACTCTTGAGTTTTACACGGACTGCTGAGATCTTGGGCAAGTCAATTAACCCTTCTGCCTTGGCCTCCCTGGGTATAAAATTTGGGTAGCATCTTTCTCATGTGGGTTTGATGGGGATTAATTACTGTTTGTAAAGAATTCAGATGTCTGCGCCTCAATGCTCCAGAGGAAGGTGAACTTCCACCAGGTGAACAGAGCAATGCTGTCGAAAGGCAAAGATCTTGGAGGCTTCCATCCCCCGGCAGTGATCAGCCGGGTTGATGTATTGAAGAATGAGATCTTAGTGCCACAGCTTAGTTTTATGACCAACAAAAACTTTTGTAATTGTGCATGCTATCTAGTCCCATCCAGCTACAGGGCCAAATCCTGAGAGATGCTGAACGCTGGCAGCGCCTATGGAAGTTAACAGGAACTGCAGTGTTGCTGAGGTTATCTGTCCTTCTGAGATTCACCGACCCTCACACACACACACAAAACCTCAGGATAATAGAACAATTTCAACATCTTTTTTCTGTACAGAGAACTTGAAAGTAATTAAACCCCAACTAATTCTTTTGAATTTTCTGAACGAGATGGGTTACATTCCCTATGGGAGGGTTTAGAACATCAAGTGTTTTGTATTCAAAAAGAGGAAACCAGATCTGAGCCTAACTTCCTTAGTGACAGTGCTACCCTTATGACTTAAATCTGCTGCTATCTCTGGTTTCTCCCCAATCCTCAGCTGCTTTCCCCCTGAAACTAGCTGCTGTGGTGGTTGGGGGTAGGGGTAGGGGATTGGTTTGTATATGTTTGAATTTGTTTAAGATCTAAATGAAACAGGTATGTAATGCCCTCTGCCTGTTAGAAAGACTGAAGCCATAAAAATAACAAACGGCATGTATTTGCTAGAATGTCAAAGTTATGAGTTTATTTTGTAATGATGTGCTCTTGCCTTCATGAGGTAAACTGGCTGTGGCAGAGGTGTTATTAGTAATATGGACTCAGTGGAGCAGAAAGCCGAGTGACCGAGAGATCAGTGTATCAGTCAGTGAGAGGGCAAATGGAAAGAGACAGCAGGAGAATGAGAAAAGAGCTGCAGTGCCTGGGCTGAGATTAGAGATGGAGCCTTATAAGAGAATTGGAAGTCCAGCAGTCAGTCTTACTCTTCCTGCTCCCTCCAAGGAGCCACCTGGTCTTGGTCTCTGCTCACCAGGGCTGTAGAGTTCCCTCCCTCCCTCCTCCTCCTCCCCCCACCCCCCCCAAAGGCCTGTCAGTCCCACTACTGTTTTTTGCAAGGGCAGCTTTGGTCGAGCGAAATGAGCATAGAGTTGGGACTCTGGAGACTTGGGTTCTAGCCCCAGCTCTGCCCCCCTCTGGCTGTGTGACTGAGGGCAAGTCATTTAACCTCCTGTGCCTCAGTTTACCCATCTGTAAAAGGCAACAGGAGAGTGAATGTTTGTGTAGCACTCGGGGGGCTAGAGAAGGTTCAGGCATTTATTTATTTATTGCTGTTCAAAGAGCAGCCCCAACAGTGACTGTCGTACTCGTAGGACTTGGTGGAAGGGTGGACTAGAATGCGCACATGTATGTGGGCCAAGCTGAACAGAGCTCCTCACTACCCTTTCACATTGACTAACCCTTCTCTTTTGAAAGGTGCTGGGACGGGAGGTGTACACCTCAAACAACCAGCTGGGCGGGATTCAGATCATGCACAACAATGGCGTGACACACAGCACGGTGTGTGATGATTTTGAAGGCGTCTACACCATTTTGCAGTGGCTGTCCTACATGCCCAAGGTAAGTCCTGCTAGTGCAGCAACACAGGGTGCCATTGTCTGTACTGGCTAATGGTATTTGCAGAACTTGGTTCTCGGGGCACTGCAAAGGGACAATGGGGAACTGCCAGTTCCCTGTGCATATCATTCTGTTGGCAAACCGTCCATAGTAATCTCTACAGCAGAGTTTTTACGTATACACTTGATTGTCTTATACATAAATGATTCTAAAAAGGTTCCCCTCCCCAGCAATTATCTGTAGTAGTTACTGTGTGTGTGAATTGTTCTGCAGCCAGGGCAATGCACAGGTTACCTTTCTTCAGGAAAGTGTGTGTGGAATGAGTCAGGTGGCTTTGGTCACCTTTTTAAAAATTAAATCACACGCCCAGCAGATGCTGAGAGCACCTGAAGCTCGAGCAAACAAAGTGCATAATATGCCAAATGAAGTCTCATGCAGGTGTCAAAATAAACGTACCGTCTTCTTCAGCCCTTTGCAAAGATGTTGGGATTGCCTGGAAAGGGGGCAGTAAGGCCCGGTCTACACTTACCTTTGCGATTTGGCGGCAGTCGACGGGAGATACACAAGTGACATAATTTGCTGCCATCAGTGTAGACCCAGCCTAAGGGTGTGGGTGCGTCCGGAACTGGGATGACTTTAGTCAGTTCATTTGCATTTCTAATGTTTGGTGCAGAGCCATGAATACCTTAGGACGTTATATCCCACGTTATTGTTTGTTTTAGAGTGTATCCAGCCCCGTGCCTACCCTCCCCATCAAGGATCCTGTAGACAGAGTCATTGAGTTTGTTCCCACCAAGACTCCCTACGATCCCCGCTGGATGTTGGCTGGGCGTCCTAATCCAGGTTTGTACATCTTTGTCACACAGCTTGTGCGCTAGATCTGTTTGCTGGTTTCAAGGTATCTATTGCCATTAAAATGACATCCAAAGTTCCAAAAGATGTACTTCGTTAATGTCGTTTTGGCATGTACTAGTGCTAAGTATCGCTACTGATAGGACACA
Source organism: Mesoclemmys tuberculata (assembly GCA_007922155.1). NCBI lineage: Eukaryota > Metazoa > Chordata > Testudines > Chelidae > Mesoclemmys > Mesoclemmys tuberculata. The sequence goes on from ML675623.1 coordinate 14,457,712, forward strand.
CGATGCTGTATTGAATGGCCTCTGCCCACTAGCTTCAGAGTGGTGTGGTTGTAATTAGAAAGGTGCGGATACTCTGCTAATAACTGACTCAGTTTTAAGTGGACTTAAGCCAGTGCAGGGAAGCCATGTATGACCATGTCTGTGAGGAAGCACCATTAACTGTTTGTTAACTCACTTTGATTAGCTCCGTTTCAAAGTGAATTCTTCCATCCACCTAGCTGCATCTGCTGGGACTGGGAGGATAGGGGTGAGGCTAGGGTGACCTAATTACATCACCCTGGGTGTGAAATTTTTCACATAGCCAGGAGCCTAGGTTGACCTAAATTTAGGTGTTGACCCATTTTTGAGAATGGGATTTCAGGCCAGATCTACTGTAAAAAGTTAAATTGACCCAGCTACTTCACACCCCTAAGTGATATAGGTAAGCTGACCACTGCGTAGACAGCGCTAGGTTGATGGAAGAAGCACAGCTGTGTCACTGTATCATTTAAAGTATAGACAAGCCCTCGGTCTCGATAACTTTCAATAAGGCATAGGTTCCTAAATGCCTAAGTCACTTCTCAGTGAGATGTGGATGCCGAAGTCAGGTTGGTGTTTTTGAAAATTTTACTCTACATCTGCATCTACGAAATCTTATAAATCAAGACACAGGGCAATTCTAAAGTTATCTTCCGTTTTGTGGTGGTTCTGCTTGTGTTTGTGAAGTTCCCTAATGATGACGCACGATTCTTAAGTTTTTCCCAAAAGTGGAATATTTTATTTTAAATTCTGCACTGAATACATCTGAGAGCAGTTGGGGTCTGAATGGAAATCGGAAAGTAGAGGTTCCAGATGACATTTTTTTGGAGACATTGCCCTGATGTCCTGGCTGATTTTATTTCCTTTATGATTAACAAGAAAGTGCCTTGTGAAATAAAAGGCCCAGCTTTGATCTCAAATGCGTTGTGGGGCCTCATGGAAAGCTTGCTACCACAGCTGCAAGTGAACAGAGCCACGGATATATTTTTCACAATACACATTATCCATTTGAGATTTGAAACTGGCCCTGGACTTGAAATACACTTCTCTGCTTCTGTGACTCACCAGGAAGCCATGTGAATGTTGCTATTTGAAAGGAAAGTGAACGGGTTGGAGTGGGGAGGGGAATCAGAGTGTTGAAGCCAAATGTATCATAGTTTTCAGAGTTCATAAAATAACGAGTTTTAAGTGACATAAAAACCAAGATTTACACATAATAGTATGTAAGTTCTGAGTGCTTAAGAGAGTATGTTTACAATTCTGAGCTGCTTTTTATAGTTAGGGAATTGTCCCTTTTCTGGAATTTAAAACGTCAAAAATAAAAGCCTTTGTCATAAAGGAATCCATCTCCAACTAGCTTGACAAACTTCACAGAATAATTGGATTGGAACCATCGCACAAGATTGAACCCCTACTGCTCCCTTTTGGAGGCGTGCAAGAGATGTGCGTCCAAGCTACAAACTAGGTGACCATTATCCCTGCTGTTATTAATGAGTTTCAAAGGATAAAATGAGATTTGTGATAAACTAAGTTTTCCGGTTTTGGATAATATTTTTTCATCATCTCTCCAGTAATTCATCCAGCTGTCTGAGTGCAGCTAACGCCGGCTTCCAAATCAAGTGACTTCAGATTTTAATTTAGTGGAAGCGTTAAGGAAAGCAGATGATTCTCCGTGATAAGTTAAAGCAGATATCTCCTAGGTGAAAAGTTAAAGCCATTTATTAGAGGAGATAGTGCTGTGATATTCTTCAAACTGACGCTAGACACGAGGCCAGAATCTAAACGATCAGCTTTGGGCTCACGATAAAGAGATAATTTTGAAATGGATGGTCACATTTTACAGTGGGGCCACGGAGGCAAGGAATGTAGAACACAGTAATTACAAGTTTGGTCTTGATAAAACACTCTCCATCCTGTTTAAGTCAGCAGAGGTTAGCTCGCTTGGATCTCCACTTTTAATTGGTTTTAGACTTGGGTTTGTGGAGGCTGAAGTGCTTGCTCAAATTAAAACATTGCTCAGAAGCTGTTTGCCAAGGGGAAAGCTGGGAGGTTGTTTTTATACAAGCTTTGTGAGGGCTCAGTGAAAAGTGGCTACCCGCAGAGTAATTTGTATTGCCTGCGTGGGTAGTGTATCCTGGGTGCCATGATTTGGTGTTCATGGCTTATACAGTCTGGAGGACTGCAGAAAATAGAGCAGTGACCTCTCTGCGTTTCCTGCCTTTTGTTGATGTGGGGCAGTGGCCAGTAACAGACAAAAGTCAAATCCCTCCATAATGCCTTTCCCTGCTCATTAGAGATGGGACCCAAACGGAAATCCTGGATTTAACAATCCTGGACTTTACCGGTTCATTTCACAATCCTAACCTGAATCCAAAGCTGAATTTTGCAGTTGGCCTTTACCTCCTGTAATGGGCCAAACAAGAACCCAGAGTCTGAGTATATCCAGTTTTAGAAATCTGTGTTTGGAATATAGATCTGGGTCCAAACTTTGCATCTAGGGTCCATTCTCTAATAAAGAGGCATTGGTGCCCCTTGCAGGCAGTTCTCTTGCACCTTGAACATGACCCTTGATTACCTTTATTTTTGCACCGGCAAGTAGTCATAAAACGATGCAGCCTCTCTCTTTATTGTTCCCTGTAGTGTTTGGCTTGATGAATACCTGTAGAAATGTAAAAGAGGTATGGAGGAAGGGTTGTCTTTTGGTCATGCTCAGGACTTGGAAACAGGAGAGCTGGGTTTTATTCCCAAATCTGCCATAGAATCATGGGGCAAGTTACTTAACCTTCGGTGCCTCAGTCTCCCCATGTGTAGAATGGGGGTAATGATACCGCATTCTGCTTCACAGTTGTGTAGTATCGAGCCTTTATTCGCCAATAGTAAGGGAAGTGCAGAGACTACACTGGTGAGCACCAAGGAACTGTCTATAAATGAAATACATAAAAATACACTTGATCCCCTGTGACTGCAGGAGTTACTAAAGGTTCTGCTCTCTGCTACACTATTATCTTCTGCTTTGAATGCATATGCAATAGCTGTCAGCAAGTATGCTGCTTCACACAGGAATATGGTCAATCTGTTGCAGTCCCTGTTGTAAGAGGGCATTAAATCAGACAGTGGATTCCTGGATAATTTTATAACCAGTTGTGCACAGTTAGGACAAGCAAGATGATAATACGTCAGGGCATGAGTTTGATTGCCTGCAGGGGTCAGGAAGTAATTGTTTCTCTTTAGCATTGCGCAATCATCTAGGAGCACTGTTCCAAAAAGGTTTGTTTCTTTGGAGCACCAGCAATTGGCCATTACTGTTTGCAGGGAAAAGACTTGAATAGAACGTCCAATCTAGTATGCCAATTATTATGGTTCTCCATAGCATCTGAAAGAGTGTGGGATGAACATGCATGTTATTGAGGATATCTTTAGTAGAGCAAGGATTTGTTTTATGTGCTATACATGTGGACTATATGTACTGATTCAATCCTATTATTTTTCCAACGGAATGTATGACAGATACACACGTGCAATGTCTAGTGTTCAAATATCATTAGCACATTTATTCTTAATGTGTGTCTGTCTGTCTCTGCAACATTCTTTAGATTTTTTTGGCAGAATCAAGAGAAAATTGTAAGCTGGGTTTTTAAAATAGAAATAGACATTTTGAAAAGCAACGTCTTTAATGACTTGGCTGCCTTTTGACAAACGTTTGCAGTGTCTTGAAAAAAGCAGAGTTATTTATTTAAAGGCATGCAAAGTCCCTCTGCTATCTGAACCCCATCGTTTAACAATAAATGATGCCTTTGCTGATAAATGACTCTCTTTTTATGCAGACTAGCAAATGAAAAAGGACATGATGGCTGAAGGCAGACAAATGTTCAGCAGTCTGTTGCTCCCTTAGATTATAATCTGTTTGTTTTTTTTTAAATACAAACCAACAAACAAACAACCCAGCCCAACCCCAAATTGTTAAATTGTAGTCTTGCTACAAATTTAACTGCTTTTATGTTCTTTTTATTTTTCCCCTTTTTTGATGTTTTTCTTTCTTTTTGTAGCTCAAAAAGGCCAGTGGTTAAGTGGTTTCTTTGACAACGGATCATTTCTAGAGATCATGCAGCCGTGGGCACAAACAGTTGTGGTTGGTAGAGCCAGGTAAGTACCCATAGGCTTTTTAGATCTTTGTAGAAATCTGGCTTTTACTGATGCTTTGTTTTTCTGCTGACACCCTCTCACAAAACTGGTGAGTGGATGTATGTGCATAACAAATGTATCATCTCAGCAGAACACTTCTCTGATACGTGAATTGAGCATGTATTGATAATTCCTTCTGCCTATCCCAGGGTACTTGATAACTTAGTCTACTATAATGCTGGACGGAAAGAGTATATACAAGAGTGGGCAACAGGTGATTCCTAGGGACACGCCTTTCAACTGTACATGATAATACTGAGGGGTCTCATTGTGGCTCTGACATAATTTAGTGTAGTTGCTGGACTATATTGTTTCACAATCACATTTGACTTGAAAAAAAAGTCCAACTAAAACTGGAGTAAACTGGAAGAAACTGCAGGTTCATTGGATAGCTACATTTTTTTTTTCCAAGTAGGAAATTGAAGTTTCTATTAAATTTTATTACCCACTCTAAAAAGAGAGTAACTCAGCAGTCACCCAGCACAGCATATCCTGCAGCTTTTTCCAAACTAGCACCTGCCAAGACTGATCTTAGTCTAGCTCTACATTGCAGAGACAAGCAGCCCTGGGGACTTGCATCTGGTGCTCACCTTCCTCTCTGGGACAATCACTTTCCCTTATCTTTCTGGCAAGTGGTACCTGTTCAAGATTCTAAAATATACAGTGTTAGCTTGAGATTTAGATCCCAGTCCTGAAAATAATTCCAGCCTTTGTAGCTCTTTCAGTGTAGTAGGTCCATGAGTTTTCATCTAGCATAGGGATTTTTAGAATTTTTTGGAGGGTTTAGGAGGGTCTTCCATCTAGGCTTAGAATTCAAGTCATTTGTCGTCATTAAAATAATCAGTGGCTTTGTGGGTTTCATTGTCTGAACAAAGCTGTTCTAGAAGGATGGAGTATTATTTAGTGCTAAGAGCAGTGACTAGGAATCAATAGTCATAAACTCCCTTACCAGCTCCAAGCAAGAGTATTTTCTAGTAGTTAGATCAGAGGAGGAGGAAACAGGACTCCTGCTGGCTCAGCCACTGATTTGCTGTTTGACCTTGAGGAAATCCTGTAACCTTTCCATGCCTCAGTTTTTCCATCTATAAAATTGTGTATAAAACTACCTCACTGGTGCAAAGTATTACAATCATCTAACGGCTTTAAGTTTTGACAACATCCCAGACAAAATCAATTATTTGGCAAAGCTTAGACAGGCTTTGTTCAGGCCTACACTTGGCTTGACTTTTAGTTTCTTTTCATCTGACAAATTTTGAGCTGCTTTGGACTCAGTCACACACACACATATATAATACAAATGGAACTGACTTCTTTCAAAAGCAGTGGCATTCTGAAAAAATAAATATGAATGTATTCTTCTGGGATTGTTACTTTAAGTGCTGCCAAAACTCATCTTTTGTATGTATGTTTGGAATATGTGTGCTCTTGGCTGTAAATTGTCTTTTATTATTCCAGGGCAACTTGTCCAGGGACACACTATAAAACAAGATGTAGCATCTTCATGTGCTAGCCTGATGAAATTTATATGAAGTATAATGGAAAACAGAAGTTGTTTTGAGCTGTTTTCAAGTTCAATAAATAACTGTAATACTTGGATAAAGATGTTCTTTATTAGGTCACATGGGCCCTAATATAGAAGTTATAAGTTACCGATTTAAGACGGTTTCTGCAATTACGAGTTTTCAGCTGGACTCTTAATCATTGTGAATAGGAATATTTTCAAACCCCCTAGTGCACATCAGCCTTGTCGCTTTTGGTGCCTAGGGTGCTTGTCATCCAACTTGAGTTGGCTGAGTAGTGAGGGATAGTCTCTGCTGGGACTCTTTCGTGCAACATCAGGAAGCCATTTCAAGCAGCTGTTGCCACAAGCAGATGCCTTTTGTTTTAGAAAGTTATTAGCCTGAATGGAGAGCGAGGCTGAATTTCCCTGACACACATTACCCTGCCTCTTTGTGCTCATATGGCATTCCCTATTATTTCTGCCTCTCCCTCCCCCCCCAGCAATGATCCAGCAGCTGTGAGAGTTAATAGATAAAACACTAATCTTCCTTCTGCCCCTCACTTTTGGGGGAATCCCTGTAAAGTGTGCAGGGCAATTGGGATGGCAGGGTAATACAGTCTTCTGTAAAACGTGGCATATGGGGTTTTTGATCAACTGGTAGTGGGAGAAAAGGATCATTGTGATTGTAAATGGGGGGCTCAGAAGGCTTGTGTCTTCAACCTTATATTTTTGGATGACAGCTGTCATGAACATCTGTGTGGTGGCATGCTAGGAGAGGTGGTAGCAGAGATGCAGCCCTGTGCAACTGCATAACTGTCTCATACCTAGTGAAAAATGCTAGGCTTTAGTTTGTTCTGTTCTAGTTTGTTGTGGGGTGTTACTTTTATAAATAGGTCTTATTCTGAGAGCGATGTATCCAGCTTTGAAATGATCCAGACGCATGCCTGAACTCTTCAGAGAGACTGGAGTGCCTCTCTCTCCATTTATTTGCATTGCTTGTCTCATTTTTATTTTCAAGCATTTTGATGAAAGATTAGAAAAAATAACTAGTTGTACAATGGTGAAATATGTGGGTTGTGATTTCTGTCATCTGTTTTCAGATTGGGAGGAATACCTATAGGAGTAGTTGCTGTAGAAACTAGAACAGTGGAGCTAAGTATCCCTGCTGACCCCGCAAACCTGGACTCTGAGGCCAAGGTAGGTTTTTGCTGTTGAATACATGTTGGGATTTGGTTAAAGTCATTCTCTGCAGTTGCCTCTCTGAAAAAGTTGTTTGTGTTTATTGGAAGATTGGCCCCATACAATCTCGGTGTCAGACAAGAAACTGATCAGCCTATGGCTGTATGCTCATATGCTGCTCTCAGAGCTGGTGTGTGGGCTATCTTGCTGGCTGACTCTGTTTGTACAAAGAGAGAGCCTTGGATATACAGAATATATGGGCAGGAGGTGACTTATCTCTGTTGAGGCTAGCCCTGCCCTCTTTTGAAAGAGGGAAAAGGTCTTATGGCTAAAGTACAAGTCTTGGAATCAGGAACCCTGGGAAGTAAAAAATCATTCTTCTCTCCTGCTGCTGTGGCCACATCGCCCCCATTTCTGAAATTCTTGATCTTTTTTTGTATTACGTTCATACACTTTTTATCTCTGCCTTCCCAGCTATTGCCCTGCCTGTCTCTTCTCCGGCTTCTTCTTTTCTTAGTATTCTCTTCGTTGTCTTTTTCAACTTGTTGCATTGAAGCCAGTGGCGCGCCTAATGGGTGTGGGGATCTGCTCACTTGAAGTGAGTTGCATGACCAGTGTCTTATTTTGTAAATTCTTAGCGACAGTCTCCTTTCGTTCCTTTGAGTGTCGTTCTCCCAGTGCATCAATGACCCTGTAATATTGATAACGGGTTGTTATGCTTGTCAACGTTTTTTCAGATTGCAGCTCTTGCCATATCTCTTCGTTTTCTTTTTATAGCAAGTGTCAGATTAACAAAACATTCAAGTCTTACCATTTTTCCCCCCACAACAGATAATTCAACAGGCAGGTCAAGTGTGGTTCCCGGACTCTGCCTTTAAGACTGCTCAGGCAATCAAAGACTTTAACCGGGAGGGACTCCCTCTGATGGTCTTTGCCAACTGGAGAGGCTTTTCTGGTGGAATGAAAGGTGATTATCAAACGATTGCTATATTTTCATGTGCTGGGGATGAAAGTCAGTTTGGTTCCTGATATCATCAAGAGAAACAAATTATTTTTATCGGGACACAGAAGTAAAGGTTGCGTGGTATGCTCTGATTGTGTCAGCGATGTCCCTTCAGGTTTACAGGTATTTTTCCCCCTCTCCTAGTTGACCTACGTTATAGTGGAGAGCAACTATCCCTCTTAGCAGTCCTATGTGACTAGTCCTCAGCTGCCTTCTCCTAGAATAGCACGTGCAGACTAGTGTAGTAGGATGTGTCTGTTTCATACTCTGTTGCGGCAGCTTGGGTCCAGTTTCTTTCACGATGTGGACAAGAGCTGGTGGCAGGAAACTTGAAGGCATGTGTGACTTGCCATACAGAATTGCTATGAAGGGGGGTATCTCTGTAGGCCTGCTAACCTTTATGATGCTTGGACCTACTGATACCATGAATACGTCTGAGTTTAGAGGGCCTGCTTATGTTATGTTTGTCCCCTGTCCTGTTATGATGCTCTTCTAAATTTATAGTGGGTTCCAATTCATTATCAGACCGAAGTCTTGGAAATGAGGTTTCAGCCAGGCTATAGAACACAGTTAGGGTCCACTCCAC
>ML675623.1:14471180-14599127 GCA_007922155.1 Mesoclemmys tuberculata
CACTCCACAAAACTGACATGGTTGGAATTTTTGTTAGTGAAATATGACACCATAAGAAAAGCCAACACCAGGGCATAATTATCCCAAATATGTGAAACTCTGTAGTTTCCAAAGATGGTCTTTGCTGGCCCTTTAAATCTGGAAGTTAAAATCAGCTGTAGCCCGTTTTAAAACAACATTCTTCCAACTGCATCTCCCTCTCCTCTGGTTGGCAATTGAACATTTTCTCTTGAACATTGAACATTTTCTTAGGAGGTAGCATTTTCTTCCCGTTTTCTTTGCAAGTGGTTCTCAGGGGTGCATTGCTGTGGGTGCTAGACTGTCTGACTCGTAGGCCTTCCCTGCACTGGGCTTTTTTACACCAGCATAGCTGCATTTGTGCAAACCTTAGTGTAGACAGACTGTGCCCAGGTTAACCATGACACAGTTTCCGTCAGCATGAAACCCAGTGTAGACAACCTCAGTAAGGTGACAACTCCACTTTATCTAAAAATTTAGTTTTATAAAAACCAACCCCTAAGAGCCGCAGAAAAATGTTTCCCCTGTTGTTCTTTTAAATTCCATTGAAAACTCTGGTTTTACAGCAAGTACAAATTTCCATAAAGTGTTCGCAAACCAAATGTTACAGCACTGAGAATTTGGAAGTACCTTAATTGATTTTCATTGTCCAAGATAAGAGATGCGCATACTGTGAGAGAGAGTCATAAATAGGTAAAGAAATACTTGTTTACAATATATGGCTTTCAGGTTGGCCATGTTCCCAATAATAGAATTTTGCATTTCCCTCCCTGTGCACATTTTAGATTTCTTATATTTTGGTTACGAGGCTGAAATATTTGTGTAATAGTTAAAACAACAAATCCAGTTAAATCATCCAATAGTAATGCTCTGCACAGCTATGCCAATAATCCAGTTCTGCTTGCTGTCCAGCCCAGGAGTGGAAAAAAATGTCTTACTTGGCAATAACTCCTTTGATTGTCAGCAGAGTGGGATTGATAGGGCTTCATTTACTCCTATGTAGTCTTTTGTAGGCAGATGGATGGTAACAGGAATAACCCAGGCTTTGCAACGTGCAACTTGTAATTTAAGTTCTGTTAAGAGTAAACAACACTGCATTATTTTTACGCATACCCTCCTAAACAGTTACAGGGATTGCCCAGATCAGCGGCACTGAAAATGGGTAATTGGATTTTAACAGTTGCTAAACAAAGTTTACAGTTTCTAACCTGGATCAATTAAACCCTAATCTTGGGAAACCCCTAGTGCTTGGAAAGCTCCTCACAGCTTTGTTATGGGACTGGTTTAGCCAACAGTATTACTTTTTTTTAAAAAAATGTATAGGCATATGTTGCCATGCAGGTAATTTTTTCATTGATAATTTCATATTGTATTATTGTCATAGCAAGGGTTGTCTCCAAATTGACTCTGTAGGCAATGGTGGCAGCTCATGTGGATTGAGCAGCAGAAAGCTGCTCCATTAATATTCCATCCATTCGAATTTTGGATGAGATGTTGCTATTTTAAATTTTGTGAAGTGCCATAAATGTGACATTGTTGCTATGAAATTTAAATAGGTAAAAGATGACAGCACTTTACAAATACATGGCATTTCACAGATACATAGAAGAAAAGGTATAGTGCCAGTGACAGAGTACAAATTCCTAGTCTGGAAAGACTGGCATGGTGAAAACATGTTTTATTGGGCCTGCTAGGTTCTTTAGCAGACAGGAAAAGAACACGGTTTAGTTAGCAGAGCACTCCAAGAATGAGTATATCTTCCAGAGAGGAAACCTAGTCACTGGTTACAACACAGGATGATGGATCTCAAAAGATCTGAGTTTCAGTCCCATCTCTGCCACTTTGCTATGTGATCTTGACTTCTGTGTGCTTTACCCTCCAAATTACTAGAGTGCTATGAGATTTAATTCATTAACACTTGTAAAGGGCTCTGAGATCCTCTCATGGAAGAAGTGGTAGAATTGTAGCCTTACCAAGTTGTTGCTGTTGTGTCAGTTTCCCGTGCTCTTTGACGACTTGCCCTTTGTTAGTAATGTCCCTTGCAAATTGAATTTTGCTTTGGAATCAGGACTACAGGGTCGGGCTATGGAGCCGTATAGCAAAAGTGCCAATATTTGTATTTGCATATCACTTATTACTACCTGTAAACTTGGAGGAGAGAACCGCACAGAAGGGGAGGGTGAAGAATAGAGCCATTTTGATTTACATATGGGTCAGGATGTTTTCTATATATTATCTCATGTAAAAGGATCTGGTAGAGAGTCTCAGTCTCTCTTGTCAGTTTCAACATCCCTTGGGGAGTTGTTGCCAGTTTTGGTTTCAATGCTGGTTGGGGATTATGCAGGGAGGGAAAATAAACAATTATGCCACCCCTCAGTGCACACAAACATACTGCCAGGAGCCGACTGCACTGTGGGTAAAATGACTCCAAAATTGTGTGTAATGAGTAGGAAAAGATTAGAGACAGCTCTTGCTATGCTGAAAATTGACATTAGTTGAGGGGGTGCGGGGGGGAACCTCTTTACTAGTCGGCCTAGGAGGTCTAATTTGAGCAGTAAAATAAATAAATAAAAATAAATAAAAGCATATCACAACAGTATTGGTGGTTTCTCCAACGAACTGTATCTGGCCGGAAGGCGATTCAGCATAATGCAAAATTAAATTATAAAAACTGGCTTGAATATTTCGATGAAGGAGCCATTTGGAAGCAGTTTATTTAGACGAACCGGCAATGACCCACAACAGTGAGACATCAAGCGTGAAATTTACTAGAAATTAGCACCGGGTCTCAGACTCAGCATGAATAGTTTGATAGGATGCAAATCCCAGTGATATTAAACTGCATCACTGCTGGTGCTACAGGGTCACTCTCGGTTGGTTTTTCATGTTACACTTATTATTTTTTTCCTGGGACCTGATATAAATAACAATAAAAAAAAAATCTTATTGAAAATTTCAACCAGAATAAAAAAAACATTTTAAATCTCTGATCACCTGGATGTTGAAATACAGCACTGCCTATATGTAATGGGTTTGTGGTCCATTATGTGTATGCAGCCAGTGTATGCTTGGTGTTTACCTGAGGTCCCGTCTGGTAATCCAGCCAAGAAGATGAGATCTGTTCTAGCTTTGAGGGTGTAGGACATACTGCCTGTCATTATGGAAACGCAAAAGGCTGTCTGCAGTCTTTATGGCGTGCTTGATGCATCTGGCTGCCAATATTTACACATACGGGTAATGATGACAGCTTCTAGTAGGTTTCATGTCTGCATACTGTAGGTGCAGACACACACTGCAAGTGAACACGTAGATATAGAATGTGAAAGTGCATGTTACATGGACTGAATATTATGTTGCATAACAAACAGCACGGCTCTTCTGAAAGGTCTGTAAGCATTTCCAATCGACACTCTGTTTTTCAAGTGGTTTTTGATTCACTGGTTTGAATTAATATTGGACTGAAATTTGGCCAAGAAGTCCCATCCATTTTAATTTTCTTTCCAGTTTGCTGGGGTCTTTGTTTGCTTTATGTTCAAGTGTACAAAAAGGCCCTTTAAAAAGACAAACTGAGGAGCTATAGATTTAATTGGTCTTTGCTCATATATTCAGCAAAAATATCTATTTTTTTAACACAGTTGTGCAACCATTTTGTTCTTTAAAGGTTGTTTCTTGCTCTTTGCCACAATAACTTGTTAAACCATATTCAGTATGTTAGTTACAGTGATAACTGGTTTTAAAGTCTATACGTTGCCAAAGCACTTGGACAGGCCAAACGATGAAAACACAGAACTGTGGGCACTATTAAAAGCTGGCGTCACTTACCATCTACAGTAGTTAAATTGGATGCAGTATTTCCCAGAAGACCTCAAATAACACAGTAAATGTGTTTATCACAGTGTGGTAAATGTTTCGTACTTCGATCCTCAACTACAATATTAATATAAAACAGTATATAAAATACTCTGGTAACCTTTTTTGTAACAATGAAATTATGCCTCAGTTTCCCCTCCTGTGAATTGGCTTTTTAGTATAGAAACGTGCATTGATTTCAGTTGAATTGTACAAGGCATCACTGATTATATGATAGGACTGGAGGATGAGATCACGCTCTCCTCACTCAAGCATAGCTTTTGTAAAGGGAAAGTCATGCCTCACCGATCTATTAAAATTCTTTGAGGTAGTCAACAAGCATATGGATAAAGGTGATCTAGTCAGTATAGTGTACCTGGATTTTCAGAAAGCCTTTGACAAAGTCCCTCACCAAAGGCTGCTAAGGAAAATAAGTAGCCATGGGATAAGAGGGAAGGTCCTTGCTTGATCATTAATTGGATGAAAGACAGAAAACAAAGGGTAGGAATAAATGGTCAGTTTTTACAAAGGAGAGATGTGAACAGTGGCGTCCCCCAATGAGAGTACTGGGACCCGTGCTGTTCAACATAGTCATAAATGGTTTGGTAAAAGGGGGTGAACAGTGATGAAGTTTGCGGATGATACAAAATTATTCAAGATAATTTAGTCCAAAGTAGACTCTGGTGTGTTACAAATGGATCTCACAAAACAGGACTGGGCAACAAAAATGACTGATGAAATTCAACGCTGATAAGTGCAAAGTAGTGCATGCTGTAAAAAATAATCCGCTCTACATACACAGTGAGGGATTCTAAATTACCTGTTACCACACAATTAGTTGGAGGAAGAGTCTACATGGCTTTTGTAAATGGGGGCACTGAAGTGAAGTTCTAGCAAACAGAATGACATCGTGTGTCAGTTTCTTCCATTCCATCCCATACAGGATCTTGGTAAACATTCGAAATACTCCAATATAAATGAAATAACCACATTGGCTCCATTCACATCTGATCAGGTAGAAATCAGCCATGAAGCTGATAGCGGTAGAATGATTAGGGTATTCTTTAGATCTTTGTTAGAAGGGCACTTTTAAAAACAAAACACGTAACATTGTAGGGCCAGATCATACATCCTTCATGGACCCCCAAACTCCCAATACTTCAGAAGAAGTTTGGCTGCACAAAGGCATGAAGCCGATTGAATCAGAGGGAATATAGTATGCTCAATGCTGGATCTGTTGACTTTAGTGGGAATTTTGCATACCCAAGGAATGCCTCAGTGGGAGTTCTGGGTGTGCAGGAAATGCATGCAAAAGGGTTGTCAAGTGCTTGATGTAAATCTGCTTGATAGGCAATATCAAGTTAAGATTGCAAGGCAGTTCCAGGAGAGGTGTGTGCTCTTGCATTTCATACGCTTATTGCATGGACCCATAAAGGGAGAGTCAGAGACAGAGAAGGAACCTGTGTTCGAAGGTCATGATTCTAGGTGGTTTAAAGGCCTTATCCTGCTCGCAAAACTCCTACTGGCCTCAGTGAGGCAAGTTCAGTCAAGCCCTAATGAGACCTTTCACATAGTCCCTACTCAGTGTGCACACAGCGTTCCCTTTCCCTCAGTCTCTCCATTCCTCTTCCACCTCCCCAGTCCAAACAAGTGGCACTCATCTCCCCCCACACTTACTGTAAGTAAAATATATACTCTTGGCAGCAGTAAGAAATGAATTGCTAATTACACAATCATTTTATTATGTAGCGCTAGTAAAAAATGTCTAGTAAAGAATTAATTCAGTTAAAATAATTTGAATCAAGCAATTATTTTCTTAACACTAGAATTAGCTGAAAGTACTTCAAGTGGTTTATTACTGCACTACATAATAAAGGAATTGTGTAATTAGTAATAAATTTGTCACTCCTTTTGAGATCTCTCTCTTCTTTTCTCAGGACAAATGAAGAGTTTGGAGTATTGTTTGGTTTTTGTTCCCCTCCCCCTTTATTAACATTTATATGTATTTGCTTGTACAGCAGCAGGAAATAGATTTTTCTTCTCTTCAGCACTGTTTAGACTTTCTTAAAGGATTTTAAACTATTTTTCTTGGGCAGTCAGAAAATAAACCCTATAAAGAGCCATTTCTTGCACATGCAGAATTCTTTAGTACATGGGTGGGCATATACGAGAGGACCCAAGCAGTCCAATAGTGAACGTGCTAGTCTGGGGGGCCTGAGTTCAATTCCCTGCTCTCCCACAAACTTCCTGTGTGACCTTAGGCAAATCACAGAGTGTCTCTCTGCCTCAGTTTCCCTTTGTAAAACGGGGCTTCTTTACCTCACAGGGTTCTTGTGAGGATAAATACATCAAAAGGTGATGAGGTGACTCACATGCTGCAGTGATGGAGGTTATAGAAGTACCTAAGATGGATGGATATAGCCTTTTATATAAGTATTATAAAAGGCTAGTGTGATTTTGGCATGTAAAGTCCTCACGTCTTGGAGTAAAGAGGTAAACTCCCTCACTTCATTGCTCCAGTGCAGCCACTCCTGGAATATTCATTAGTTTGGGGTATCCTGACACTAAAGAGTTATTGACCAATTGGAAGGAGTTCAGAGAAAGGCAACAAAAATGATCAAAGGGCTTGAAGGGATTGTCTGAGAAGGAAAATATTTGAGAGGTATTTGTAGGCTGGCTAAGCAATGACTAAGGAGTCTAGAAATATTTAAAGGATTCATGCTTCAAGAAGTGGCAGAGATTGTGTAGTATGATGCAGGGAGTAACGGTCCGAAACTAACAAAGGGAAACGTGCTGCAAAAATTCCTGACAAGATCATCTGTTAGGCTGTTGAATGGTCTCCCTAAGGAAGTGGTGAAAATCTACAAGTTTGGAATTTTCAAATCAAAGCTTTACAAAGCCTTGGAAAATGTACTCCAGTGACAAAGAGATGGACTGGATGATCCTAGTAGATATTTTCCATCTCTAATATATTTGAGTCAGTAATTCTATATATAATGGAGTGCGTAACAATGTATGCACTTGAGGCTGCCTAGCTGTTTCCACGATAAACTCCTGTCATGTCGTATTTGTCACTTTCTTTTAACTAAATCACGTTTGGGGCTGACATTTTCCATGCGTTGTCGCTATCTGATGGTGCGATTATTAAGTTTAAGCAAAAATCCCTTCACCTTTTCTTGATTTTAGGAAAAGAGGAAAATATTTTTCACACTTAAGAAAAAAAAATTATCTGCACTTTTGATGAGATGCAAAGCATTTATTGCCCTTTGTGCTGCCACACACACATGCACACTCACTAGATTTTATATGAATAAAAGCATATAGTCAAACTTTTCCAACTTGGGGACCTAAAGTTAGGCATCTAAGTTTGTATTTAGGCACCTAAATATCTGGTCTGAATTTCAGAATGGCTTATCACCCAGAAATACCCATTCACTTCGGTAAGATACTGTGGGGGTGGATCCTTTTGTACTGCTCAGTAAGTCAATCAGAAGGCCCAGGAAAAGGGACTATGAACTGATTTGGGTACAATAGGAATGAAGCAAACCTGAGCTCCAGACAGGAGTTGCTGACCCTGGAAGCAGAAATGCTCTTACAACATGAGAATGTCTATCCTCCTAATTTGCCCAGCCTAACCTGGGACAGAGAAGAGGTCTGGATTTCTCTCAAACATCTGCCTTTTTGCAAATGCTGTACTCCAGTCCAAGTTTGCAAACCTAAGTGCTTCCTTAAGGTCCAGGTAATGGCTAGAAGTGCTTGTAGGGTGGGGGTCAGAGGAGTCGCTTAGGAACGCAGCAGTAAAAACCGAGTGGTTTTTTGACTTGTCTAAGATTGAGGAGGTTAAAGAATTTACCTTGCTGTGTTCTTTTTCCAGACATGTATGACCAGGTGCTGAAGTTTGGTGCCTACATTGTGGATGGCCTAAGAGAATATAGACAGCCAGTGCTTGTTTACATTCCACCCCAAGCAGAGCTGAGAGGAGGATCCTGGGTCGTGATTGATCCCACCATTAATCCCCGACACATGGAGATGTATGCAGACCGAGACAGCAGGTAAAGCACTTCACTTAGCTTTTCTCCTTTCTGTGTATTGTACTGTTCCAAGACAAAAATACCAGAGGAAGCAAGCCATTGTTTTGTTGTAGTACAGCAGTTCTTGTGTGCTTACATGAAGAAGGGGGGTTGGTTTGCTTTCTGACTGTACCTAACAGGAAAGTAGGGGCTGTTGTCTAGTGGTTACAGCAACAGACTGGGAGTAAGGACTCTTGGGTTCTGTTGTTCACTCAGCCATTGACTGTCTCACCTTGGTCAAGTCCCTTAATTTTTCTTTACCTGCCTCCAGGATGTTGTGTGGGGCGTCTTTAGTTAATGTTTGTAAAGTATTTTGAGGCCCTGGCATAAAGGCTTCAATTTACTGTCTGATTTTTGCACCCACGATTTTGCACTTTGAAATAACTTGGCACAATTTTGTGAGCACAAATAAGTGCTGCTGCATTTTGAAGTACTTAGCTACGCAATTGCCTGTTGAGAGAGCTATCACTCACATGTCTATAAAATGCAACATGCATAAATGTGCCCATGGTTATTGTTGTTCCTGGGCGTAAAATTGCAGACAAACACTTGGAAGTGAATTTTTAAAATCTAGTCCTGCAGGCTCTTTAAAAATAATAATAAAAAAAAAATTAAGATACTGGATGATATGGAGGTGTGTAACAGTCCTGCCAGCCAATGACTAATATAAACAGGATAAACCATGAGGGCATAGTGCCATGCTCTTATCAGAGGAGTTTTATTTGGAGCAGTCAAAGGGAAGGAGGACATACATGGGGTTATGCTACAGAAAGGAACAGAAAAGCAGTTCAAGCACTTGAGAGAATCTGACCATGTTAGATTTCTGTTTTTAATCTGTTTGATCCGGTCAGCCATGTGATATGAAAATAGCCAGGCAAATGGAAAATAGACTAACACCTGAAGGTGAAAATAACATTATTCTGGTGTGACCCCTGTTACACAATTCCACAGATGTATTTCTGGGTTCCACTCACAAAAGTAGGGGCAGCTGCAATTCACCTTGCAACTTTCCTACTACTTTGAGTATGTGTGCAAACAGTCTGGTTTCACATTGCGTTAGAGATAAGTGAGCATTGCTGTATCTGCTTATTCAGAGGCTAAATCATTTCCCTTGCACCAAATAACCAGCTTACCCCGATAGACATTATGTACTGGAAGCAGAGAACATGGCACCGTTTTAATTCACTCCCAAAAGTTACTCAGCATTGGCTGGCTTGGGATATCTACGTTGGAAATGACTTTTTTGTTTGTTTGTTTTTGTTAGAGTAGTTGCCCAGGAATTTTGCCATTACAAGTTGGTGGGACTTGAGATAACAAATTTTAGGACACCCTTAAGGGGCTCTGATGAACACGCTCACACACTCTTTTCCCCATGGATCTGTGTGAGTGGTGACGCATTGACCTCCATGAAGAATTGTCATGTGGCCTGTTTCTCCTTCTGTATACAAAGGAGTGGAATGGTCACAAAGGGGAAACCACTGTCATTTGGCCCCAGGCTTCTGTTCTGGAGCTAGAGTTAGAAGAATCACATGTTCTGTACTTTGCATCTCAAAACTTATCTATCTTTTCCCTCTTTAGAAGGTGAAAGGTCAGGGTTCTCAGGACAACGAGAGTGCTTGTAAGGCAGTGTAGGCAGAGGTCGTGCGAACTCTCCTTTAGCATGTTTAATTACGAAAAGGCAAGGCAGAGACCTCCAAGTAGATGGTACGTTGGCCCCAATTTGGATCCCCCCCTGAAGATTTGTTGAGTACAACATGTTATAATCATCAAGATTTAATCCCTTTATTCATGTTAACCTACCACACCATTAATGCCTGTCTGAGAATCCCTTTTAGAAGGACATATTCAACAACATTGGCCCTTTATCATCAACCTGTCTAACCGGTGCAGTTCTCCCCTTAATTCACTTCCACCTGACACAACGTGACACTGAAAAGATTCTCACAAACCCCTCCCAGACACAACCTCTTAGTTTTGTACCACTTAGCTCATATCCCTGCAGCATGTGGAATCGATGGCAGCAATTTCTAGGAGACTGTATTCCAATAAAGTGTTCCCAACAGTATCCTGCACCGGCAGCTGTGCATGATGAGAACACATGCTGAGTAATTACATGCAAAGGTGCGTATGGCACTTCCATGACTATATCCTGTGGTGCCACTACAAGTGTGGACTTGCAGCTTTGCTGGACGTGAGAATTGAGGATTTTTGCATAACAGTGTGGAGCTTAGTGAGCTATAGTTGGTCTACAAAAGCTTGTTTTGCAAGTACAGTTGGTGATCACGTCTATGCTGAAGCTCTGCTGTACTGTCATAATAATGCATATCCCTCCACCACCACCACTCCTTAGAGCCTCTACCATAGGTGCTGGAATAGCTGCCACACCTCTGGCTTGAAGTGGTTTCCATTATATACAGGGTTTACAGTTTGGTTCAATGGCTCTTAGCTGCCCCATTGTAAAAAATTGTTCCAGCCCCACTGCTCTCCACTGACCTTTCTTTTCTCTTCTCTCACTCTTTTACACTTGAAAGTAAAATCACTTTTGTCTTCATTGTCAAGCCTAGGTTCCAAATCATGAAGTCCTGTGTCTTTGACCTGGAAAGCAGGCAGCTTCTGTAACAAGACTTTTTTTTTTTTGGTCAGCAAGACATTTTCATAAAACTTACCTACCTTTGAAAAGAACTTTTGGAGCCTAACTGGAAAGGAGCAACCGGAGTTCCAAATGTTGTTTGTTAGTACCAAATTGCATTGAATAGTATTAGATTGATATGTTTCTATAAAACCTCATTTGCATCCTATGTACATTCTATTTGGTGTTAGGTAAATAGTAGCTAAGATTATTTCCTTTTCTCTTTCTAAATACTTTGGAGACAACAAATTGTACCGATCCATTCTGTGAATTTCCTTATCTGATGACCTGACAGTGCCTTGCCTTTGTCTTTTTCCCGTCGTTGGTCAGAGGAGGCGTTCTGGAGCCAGAAGGGACAGTAGAAATCAAATTCCGCAGGAAAGATTTGGTGAAAACAATGAGACGTGTGGACCCAATCTACAGTCGTTTGGCAGAGCGACTAGGTATGTCTGGGCTGTGGTACTGGCACATTAATGATCTGTTCAGCAAATATCTAATGAATGTGTTTATGGACCTTAAAAAGGGGGCACTGAGGCATTTTATCAAATTCATGATAATTTTTGTTTACTGTCTTCCAACTCGGGAGGAAAACCAGATGAGACAAGTCTTGTGTGTTTGCATAGAATGATCTTTTTTTTTTATGTACATCTATAGCATTTAGTGTGTGTTTAAAAGAAAAAATAATTGGTTTTAAAAAAATACTATAAAGAATTGATGGCTTTTACAGCAACAATGAAGGTGAAGGTCTTGACACTGGGGTTACTTCTCCGAGTATGCACAGCTCACTCAAAAGGCAGTGGGCCAAATCCTCAGCAGGTGTAAAATTGGCATAAGAGAGGATCCGGTCCAGTATATTTGTGACATTTGGGTTAAATCTAGTGTCATGGCTTGTTTTTAACTCTGGTAATTATAGTTACCTACACATGTCCCCTTTGCAGGTACAAATAGATAAAGTATTCTTCATTGCCTAACTTCAAATGTTGCATTACTTTGCTATGCTGTGACCACTGTCATAAATGTGTAGGTTATAGTATTAAAATACCTTTCATTTCAAACGATCCCAATCAACTATTCAGCAATATCAATTTAATATCAGATACAGCCTCTCTTGGGGGAGTGGGCTCTTTAAATGATTCTTTACTATCTCTTACTACTACTGTCTCGTCTTCAAAAGCCACTTTTCATGTCCAGAATTGACTGTTTTGGTAGTGGAGGAAGCGTTCCCTGTACATGTGGTTTGTATGTCTGTTTAAATTTATAAATCCCTTTGTGGTCCTTTGGGACGAAAGGTCCTATGTAAACATATGATACATTTTTGCTATTGCTGCTCCTATATTTTATTATTTTTTAAATTTGTAACACAGCTGTTTATAGACCACAGCCATTCTGATATGTCTTTGGAAGAGAATAATAACTAAGAAGGGACACTGTCAAGGTTAAAAACCATACTATCTGTTTACAAAAAAAATTCCTTACCATTGTTACAAATGACATTCTAACTTGTTTAAAAATGAAAGAATTTTAAAAATCTCATGTAATTTTCCCTCACTGTGCTATTTATTTCCTGCGTTTCTTTCTGCTCAGAAAGCAGATTAGCCACTTCACTTCCACTTCGAATGTTTGTTCAAATAAACTGGTTCCATAGGATTGAAAAGCAAATTTCTAATGTTCTTAGGTTAAGTAAAAGCATATTTTCACCAGCTCTAAATTTTGACCTACATTTGACTTGACAGTGTCTCTTTAGAGACAAATAGATAAACCTTACTGCAACTGGTTTGGGAACCTAGCACAGAGTCCAAGTATATGCGCATCTGAAGGGCTTTACACTGCTCAGTTAAAAGGGTGCAGCTTGATTCCTAACCCAGTCAGGCAAGGCAGGATTCATAACTACACTACTGGCAAGTGATTTTCTGGACCTCTGTGCTCGGCAGAAGACCTGCCCCTCTGGTTTGGGAGTCCCTAGAGTTGAGAAGGAGGGGGAAGTAGATGGTGTGAGGTTAGAGAAGAGTAGACAGTGAATAGTCAGGATTTGTGTGTGCAGATAAATGACACTGCTGCAGGAGCACCATTTTGAGGATATTTACCACAGCAGCACCAGGAAAGGTCCCGCTCCTTTCAAATTAAGTCCTCCCCTCCCCCGAAGTTGGCGTCTTCCATGACACTGGCAAATTAGTCCAGCTTCAAGTGTGTATAGACACTGGCCTTGGACAAAGAGGTCTATTTGGTTTTTAATCTCGTAGCAGCAGGGAAAAGTAGCAAATGTCATTTTATTTCTTGCCCTTATGAATTTACTGTTGTGTGGCTTGTACACAATGATGTGGGTTACATTGAACTCAAGCATTGAATCCCTTCCATTCCATCAGATACTATTAGAAAACAGCCCTAAATCACACTGGCTGTAACCTCTGCACCATCCTCTTTTTGATAAGAGGAAAAAAAGGCAAACATTTTTCTATGGAGTCTCCCTGTAAAATCCAAAGGCAGACTGTGTTGGGTTTTTTGCTCTTTTTTTTTCCTGTCTCTAAACAGGATAATTACTCCATGCACTTTAATTAAAATGACTGTAACACAAGAGCAAGTCACTTACAACTGTACATACAGAGAGCCCTAAAAGCTTCAGTCACTGATAAGCATCTCACTTAGATGGCTCTTAATTGCTCCCAACATTGGGCGATCATTGCTGTTGTTTTGCCACTAATTCCATACAATAGCAGGAAAGCCAAGATTGCAGGACACAGCGAATTGCATAATTTTTTTTGCTGGTTTTCTTTCTGGCCAATTTAAAATTTGTCAAAGTCGGTCTTCTTCTGGATCACTGCCCTTTGATATTTCGCGCACTCCATTTGCCACAAACAAGCCGCGGGGCCGCAGTTCATGCTGACTCCAGCAGAAGCAGAGAAAGCTCCATTTATCTTACACTGCCTGCTGAATTCTTACTCATTAACTGGGGGTTCACTGCCTCTTTTTAACCCCTGAATGGCTGTCGTCATTTCAATGGAGCTGCTGAGTAGCAGCGAAGAGGGAGAGCTTCATATACATATGTCTTGTACAGAGGGGTGGATAAATAGTACAGCAACATTTGTGTTTTCATTCCAGGAACCTTCAGACACTGGATTTTGACTTGCATGTGTGGGGGGCGGGTGCAGGGAAGAATGACAGGTATTGAATAATTTGACATAAATCTGCTCATTATCAATTTTCTGGCACTATCACTGAATTCTTCATCAGTTTAAGGTTTTATTAAAATGCCACTCAGTGTTGCACAATATTATGTCACAGCATATACACAGAGCAACAGGGCAGGATAAAAGATCCCAGTCTTGACTCTAGAATGGCTGGGTTCTCTAGAAAGCATGAGTGGACATGGAAAACTATGAATACATAGAAATGTATGCACAGTGTAAGCGGGAAGCCTACTGGCCACACTTCAGAAGAATATAGGTCTTCTATTTTGATTTGGGACTTTTGACAGCGTAAGGGTAAAGGCTTTAGTATTGAAACAAACATTACAGAAAATGAACTTTATCATTTACTATGTTCTTTATTACCATCGGGAAGGCTACAAGTATGATGAGTGACAGAAACAATAGGCTTGGTCCCATTTTAATTGAAGGCAATGGCAAAATGGCTTCTCTGACAGCAGGACCCAACCCTAAATTGTTCCCATTCATCTTATCAAAATGTTTTGTCTCGTGGTACAATGGAAAAATCTTTTATTCGTCAGCATGATCTCACCATGAGCAGACTTTAGAAGAAGACGAACATCATTTTTCGTCTGTTTTTTATAATAAATATCTGCATGCGAGTGTATTTGGCTACGTAATTTTATATCTAGTTTTTGGTGGGGGGAGAGTGTGCGTGCGTGTGTGTGCGTAGACACACATTTATATATAATAATACTCTGTATGTAGTGTTGGATGAGGGATAATTCAGGAGGCCTCTGCCTACCTCTAGAGCAAAATTTACTTTTCACAGACATGAAAGCTGTAAACAATGCCATACCACTTCAGGAGCTGAGCCTGTCACTTCCCATTTTGACCAGCCTATCATTGTGGCTTTTGACTAACTTCTCATCTTCGTTTGCTGAAGATGGTTCAGAATCCATCTCGAAGCTCCAAATAACAAAAACTTAGCCTCCCATGTCTTACATTCAACACTCATATTACTACACTCCTAAATATTAGTCTTTTTTGCAAGTGGATCGCATTGTTGGCTCATGTTGATTTTTTGTGATCCACTATAACCCCCAGGTCCATTTCTTCAGTACTGCCTAGCCAGTTATTCCTCATTTTGTATTTGTGCATTTGATTTGAACCGGTTCACTAATAGTGTGCTTTAGAAAAACAAATTGAGCAATGGATGTACATATATCTCATTTGTGGGGAATCGCCAGGCTAGTTACAACCCCTTATACTTAACCATTTAATGCTTTATTGTCCACCTCATTTTAAGTAAATTCCTACAGCATGTGTGAAGCTTAACAATCTGTCCCACTTTGTGGTTAGTTCAGATGCTCTGGTTACCTTCTCCAGACCTAAGGAGGAGCTCCGTGTCACTTGAAAGCTTGTCCCTTTCTTCAACAGAGTTGGTCCAATAAAAGATAGTACCTCACTTTTCTTGTCCCTCTAAAGATTTTTCTGTAATTCTTTTTCCATGTTGTATTTAATGAAAATACCAATTATTTTCCTGACCAACAGTAAAATATTACCCTTGAGATTGTCCTTCACGTGCAAAATGTTGTGGAATGCCAGTCAGTGTTGGTCACTTTTCTGGCCTTCAGGTAATACTGTACACTGATTGCCTTTAACTGGTTCTGTATGCAAAGATTGCTATCACTAAAAAATTGCTGTTAATCCCCAGTTTCACATCCCCTCATGCCTGCCCATATAACTGTCATTTGGATTTCCCTCTCCAGAAAGTGGAAGTTGGAGGGGAATTCCCATAGCAATGCCATTTTTATGGGATGTGTGATATCAGTTTGAGGGGGGCGGCGCTGTTTGTATTTTGCACTTTGTGTATGGTCCTACAACCTATTATTGCTTAAGTTTTGTTTTGATATATCACTTACTGTGTTTTAATTTGAATAAACTATCATGTTTTGAAAGGTCTAGTAATCTAGGTGGGCATTGGTTGCAGAGAATAGCATATTAATGTCACTGCTGTTGGTCAATAATCTGTTGAAAGATTGTCATGTTAGATGCTGTGCAATTCCTGGTCTTTGAGGCTCATCCCATCCTTTTTGTTCTCAGGTGTCCTGTATTTAATGCCACAGCCTGTCAAAGTTAGTGCTTGTGAATGTACTAATGCGCATCTTAGGTGATTTTTGGCTTGAAGTGGGGTGTCACCGCTGCTAGTTTATTTGACCCTAATGCAAGTCCTTAGGAACAAGAATAGTTGAACGGTAGCAGACTAAAACCTTTTCATGTATTGCAATTGCAGAATGACATTTCTGACCAATCTCTCGAGCATCCCCAACCTTCCCTGGTATTTCATGTTGCATCTTTACAGCTCGAATTCTTCTGACTAATTAGAGAAATTATTACAGGCAACCACATTTAAAAAAAATTCGAACACAAAAAAACCTGCATCCCCACAGACTTGAATGAGCCTGAACGATCTCCCCTTTAGGGCTGCTCCCTGCAGGTCAAAGGAGAGGCATGCTGGCAGGGCAACTTGGGAGATGCTTGCACAGTCGCTGCCTTCACTGAATCCATTGTGTGGATAAATAGGATACACCAGTCTCCAGCCTCACGGGGAAAAAAACTCTTCTGATGTGAGAAATTGCAGGCTGAAATGATGTTTGTTGTTGATGTTGAGGATGTTGATGGGTGGTCATAATCAGGCTTAAAATGGACACCTCGTTACAGCCTTATGTGTGGAGTAGCTACCATGCATCCATAACACTTACTTCCTGAGGACCCATTTCAGTAGTCCATCCTTGTTCAGCAAGGCAGGTAAGCAAGTGCTTCAGTGGCACTTACGCGAGTGCTTTGCAGAATAGGGATGGACTTACGCACAAGTGTAGATACTTTGTGCTGTGTTGCCTTAATGTTCTTTCCCCTAATCACCCTAAAAAACCTTCAACTTAGTCATTTAACACTCAGGCCAGGTCAGCGCACGCATCTGTGTTGCTGGTGATGAGCATGTGAGTGCTGTTCTATAGACTGATATTCACGTTGTACAAAATGCCCTTAAAAATCACGGGTCTAGGTTAATTTCCCAAAGCCCCATTGTTTATGCAGGAGACTAAATTTGAATTGAGGAACCAGAGGAAAAGCTCCCTTGCTGTTTTCCCAAAGCCTG
Source organism: Mesoclemmys tuberculata (assembly GCA_007922155.1). Classification (NCBI taxonomy): domain Eukaryota; kingdom Metazoa; phylum Chordata; order Testudines; family Chelidae; genus Mesoclemmys; species Mesoclemmys tuberculata. The sequence continues at coordinate 14,488,050 of ML675623.1, forward strand.
AGACAGCTGACAGAGAAGGACTTCTGTTCACTGGCCAGAGCTACCACGTGGGGTGGTCCTCCTGGGATCCATTCGACTTTGTCCTCGAGACAAGTGGATCCATGCCCTCATGAATTGTTAGGGGCTCAGTCTACCCACTGTGAAGAGGGCTTTGCTTGTTTTGATCCATACTCAGCGTGGTGAGGTGGCTGTTTCACGATATTGAATGTGCTCTTTTGCTCAGTGTCTTCAATGTGAAGATATTACCAATAGAAGTCTCATTTGCGCACAGGGCTATTTTACCCCGCTCCGGTTCTTTAAAGCAGTCTGAAAGTTAGCTAGGGTCAGCATCAGGAAGGCTCTGGATGAGAAGCCTGGAGGTTGGGATATTGCCCACATCTTTGCTGGCACATATGAGGAAGAGGCGATGGGAAGCAACTGAGGAAGCTGCACTGTGCAGGGCTGTGCATTGAAGGCGGAGGAGAAAATCCCACATATTAATAGCTTAGAAACCATAAACCATCAAATTGATTCAGAAGCTGCCCAGCTTTCTGCAATCAGAGAGGAAGCTACAATAACATTTCTCGAAGTCATTTTGTCTAACCTGTTAAACTGGTCATATTTAAAAAAAGCACTTTGCTGCTAAATGTTATGGGAAGCCGTGATTCATGGTGCCGCTGAGCCATTTCCATCTGGCAGGAACTTTATTAAAGGGACCCTGAGCCCTGACATTCTAGCAGGTTGTAATCACTACAGGACACTGTGCCTGTCAGCCGCTCGCTCTCCACGAGATGTACATGGGAGGGAATAGCCACAGCATTGGCTTGTTACTCCAAAAGAGGTTCTCTGTTTAATGGGGCACAAATCAAAATAGTTTAGACGTTTCTTTCTCTGCTGCGATTTCTTCCCTTAACTTTTGTAGGGGAGTATAAATTGATATTCAGTATCAAAGCACTTTACAGGATAGGTCTCCCTGTAGATTTATTACCGAGATTTTTCCATTAGTCTGCCCAGGGAGGGCAACTTCTCTGAAGTCTTCCTCTATGATCGCAAGCCATAAAGCATGCACATTTATCCCTGTGCAATGGATGGAAACTGGCTTGGGGAACTGCTTACCCTTCAGACTCATAGGTTATATAGGCCTTGTTTTGTTAACTGTTGTTTGTGTGGTGGTAACTGCTAGAAGCCTCAGTCAGGGATCGAGGCCCCAGTGTGCCAGGTTCTCTGACCCAAAGAGTACCCAATGCCTTTAAATATTGCTAGCTCCTTTAGGGTGATCGTGGTAATATCTTAGCACTGTGGTGCTCAAAGCTGGGTGAGCCCTTGTGTTCCCAGCTTGGCGTGGACAGCAGAGGAACGCTGGAGTGAAGTTGTGTCTGCTTATCAGGGCTCTGTCTTTCTGGTTCAGAGAACAGACAGCCTCTTCCATACAATTTACGTCTTTCCTTGAGGAAACATTTTGGGGGCAAGTATTTCCTATTCAGAGTTAATAACCATTTTTTCTTGTTTTTGTTGCATTTGAATGGAGGCTTTTAGCTTATTCATTCCTGTAGTTTTGCAAAACATTATGCTGTGGTGATAATTTTTGTTTTTAAATTGCCAGTCGCACAGCAGTAGGGTGCCCTGCTTTCCACATTTCCCATGTCCAAGCCCACTTCCCGTGATTACGGTACCATGTGGGAGGGTAGTCTAGTGATTAGGGAATTGGTTTTCTTGTTAATGTTCCCAGCTCTGCCACTAACTCACTGTGGGTGGAACTCTCACGCATGTGGACACAATCGAAGTACACAGGCTTCGTGCAGGGAACTAGGGAAGGGCTGAGGACAGAAGCACCTCCCTCAATCTGGAGGCAAGCAAGGGGCTGTCTGATCATTGCTCTGTGGTCTTGTTGGAGTATGAATCAGTGCCTCTCTGTGCTCCTTGATTCTCAGATCCTTCCCAAGTGCTTCCTTCCATGCTGGCATATTTGGAGCCAGTGTGAAGCTTACCTCCACAGTGTGTGGGATGGGAGACAGAGGTCTCTTTCACTGCTATTCCATCCACGAAAGGGTCTTACAGTGTGGAGGGAACCCTATCTTGACAGACTTTGGGAAAAGTGACTTACCCTGTGTATGCACCACTTGCCCATCAGGAGCCCCTGTACTATATGCCTTTGTCTTTAAGTATAGCAGTTTTAGAATTTCTTCCTTAGTGCATATGCTGTTAATGTGTGTAGCTCTATGCACACAGCTATATAATGAGGCAGTGTGGCCTAGTGGACGCAGCCTGGACTGGAGGTCAGACTAGATGATCATATTGGTCCCTTCTGATCTATGAGTCTATGAGACCTAGGTTCTCTTCCTAGTTCTGCCCACTGGCATGCTGGCTGATCTTAGGCAAGTTGTTTCATCCCCCCTCCCCATGCCTCAGTTTCCCTATCTCTAAAAGTGGGGATAACGCTACTGAGCTCCTTGGTAAAGCGCTTTTGGGATCTAGTGATGTAAAACGCTATGTGAGAGCTCTTATAATCCTTTTAAATTTAACATTTTGATTAAATAATCTTTGATAATTCAGCTGTTTCTTTAGAGCAGAGGAATCCCCTAATTTTTTTTATCACCACCTGTCTTGCTGGGGTAAGATTCTTGGATGTAGACTTCTCTTTCTGTGAAAATAAATACCCACTCCCACCCCCCGGCTTTCCAAAAAATCCTGCAGCCTCAAGATGTGGCTAGAAAAGAAAGAAAACCATTCCAAGATATTTAATTTTACAGGGGGCTTACAGGATTGATCGAGAGCTTAGCTTTTTACAATAGTCCAGTGAATAAGAAATGCTCCTGACAAACGATCAATGATAGGATAATCACTCTCTATCCCCCCCCTCCTCATTGTTACCTTCTTTCTTTCAGGAGAACAGGGTTCAGAAGTCAAAAATCTTTATAGACGCTGCTTTTAAATTAAGCAGAAAATAGACATTGACATATTTGTTAATCTCACCTAAATCATTACTGGGCCTAGCTGGTTTGTCTGTACAACAAGAGAGTGGCAGGCTGCCTAGAATACATGAGTGTTGCTGGTTTAAGTGCAGACACTGACATTTAAGGTGTCTAGAGAGACATGAACTTAAAACAATTTTTTAAAAAGTTCTTCGGCTATAAAACAGTGCATCTTCATTAAAACCGCCCCACCATCATTTTAAAATGATACAAAATGTTTACATTGAAGACCATTTACAAAACTAACAGCTGCGCTGAAAAAATTATTCTATAGGTGACCTGCAATTTTATGAAGTGCGGGACACAGTCTGAAATTGTTTTCTTAAAAATCTCGCCGAGTGGTGGCATCATATTGAAAACAATGCTGACCTGACACGAGAAATTTTAAAATCAAATATAAACACATGCTGGACAGAATAGCCTCTGTTTGCAGAACTCAGTAAGGGCCTGCTTCGAAACATATTGAAGGCAACATGGGTTCTGAATACGGCCCTAAACTTGCTAAGGTAGCAGCGGTGCTGATTCCAGTTCGGCTGTGTTCACAGTGTGCAGTCTGCTTCTCCAGTTTGATTCCAGACCCTGGCTCTTTCAGACTGGACAGTTTACGTGGCACGGCACAGCACTGTATGGGCCAGAGATGTGACAGTGACAAGTCATCCTCCTCTTCCTCGCCCACCCAATTGTCTTCCACATCACCCAACCAGGAAGCGTGACAGCCTAACAATAGATGAGCTCTTTTCATTACATGTAATCCATTGACATTGCTTCACAAACAATGCAGAGCTAAAAGCTGGTGGCATTCACACAGAGCAGCAACAATATTAGGGGAGAAGTCAACAATAAGGAAAGGAATGTTGTCCAATGGCTAGAGAAAGGGAGCTGACAGTCAAGTCTCCTGGCTTTTATTTCAGGCTCTTCTGTGTTACTAGGTAAGTCACTTAACCTCTTTCTGCCTCACTTTCCACCCTGTATGATGAGAATAATTGTGCTTGCATATCTCTGAGGCATTGAGAGGTTATAAATATTAATTAATTCACAGCCTTTTCCTCGGGTGGAAGGTGCCATAGAAGTTAAAGGATTGTTATTGTTTACCAGGTCTTTGAATGAGACTTACCCATGATCTGGTTTTAGAGTGCCAGTAACCTGGGCTTAACCCCTCCACCCCTCCCACTATCTAATGAAGCTGTGAACGTACAACAGGAGCTTCACAGCCTCTGCTCAAGACCCAGTGTAGGTTGGAGGTTAAAACCTCCCCATTTCAGCAGAGTGTCTGGCAGTGTGTAATTTGGCTCAGATTGTGCTCTGTGCTTAAATCGAACCAAGATTGGCTTTAAGTCCCCTGCCTCTGCCCCAGTGCTTATTGTGTATGTCTTTATGTGGCTGTGTGAGAGAATTAAGTGTCTTTACACTAGGCTTGGGGCCAGTCTTGCCCTGGTGTAAGTGAATGCAACTTCAAAGGAGATGCAACTGCTTACGCCAAGGCTAATTGTGGCCCATTGACTGAGCAGGGGAGAATTTAGGTTCTCCGCCCCATGGTGCAGTGCTTGCTTATAGGAATTATTTTAACAAGCCATTCTCTGTGGGGGAGAAAGATGCTTCTGAAATCTCAGTTGAAAATGAGTTTGGTTGAATCCTGGTCTCCACTAATACACATTGCAAAGCCCATGTCACAGCTCTTGAGCTTTGTACGAGAATAGATATTGGGTGCTCCAAGCCAAGAATTCAGGAATGTTGGCAGAGCGGTCTGTGTCAGAATCATAGCCCACTTTAAGCCTTGCACGAGTTAGGTCTGCTGGTTTCCTTCACGAGGCTACATTAATCAGTAAATTTTAGAACATGCCTGAATTTATTTTATTTACAGCAACATTTCATTTTGGGCTCAAAACTTTAAAATAAACTAAAATAAAAAGCTTGACAGGACGGTGTCATTTTGACATACATATCAATGACATCTATCATTAGGCAATGTGGCTTGATTGACAGTAACTCTCTTAAATGAATATAATGTTTTGTGACCTTTTGCAATATCTCTGAATGTAACTTGTGCTGTCTCTGTAGTGAGACTGTGAAAACTGATAGGTACTAATAGGACACAAATGCTAGAAAAGTGTAAAATTTGTGTGTGTGTGTATTTGCATTAGACATTATTTTTGTCTGTAGTTTTAGGAAGCTAAAACACTCTGTTGAGACATTGTTAATTTATGGGGATAAGTCCTGTCATTATGTCCCCTAAATCATGGCTTAATTCATTGGCATTTAAATCATGTTAGCAGAAGCTTTCTGTCACTTAGTTTAGAAAGGTTTCTTGCTAATATAGTGTGACTGGCCAGTGTAGATCAAGCAGTACCATTTTTAAGCCAATCCTAGGGAACATCGCAGGAGCATTTCTCAGAGCCTCAAAAATGCCAGCTGTTGCTGAGGCCTGATAGAGGTGCAAGTAAAAGTGAAAGGAAGTGTAGGTGGGAATTCTGGTGATATTAATCGATGATGGTGTGAGCCAGTATTATAGATTTGTCTTTGCCACCTGGCTCCATCAATACTGTAATCCATAAGGAGTTTGCCTTCATGTAGTATGAGATGACACTTCCTGTTCTTCTCTTGGATATCTAGTCCTGCCTGTTCCAAACCAGAGCCTGGCTGCAAGCTGCAGCCTCAACAGGCACCTGTTTTCATCTACACTAAGCTCTGACCTTTTGTTTTCACTTGTTTGGCAAGAATGATTTTTAGTCATTCTGGTCAGGGCATGAGGGTGGGCGTCTGACTCAACGTGCAGCCCCAGAGGTGAACTGGGAAGTGACTTAATACACTGAGACAGTAACGTACACGCAATGACCTGGCGAAGACTGCTCTAATTAGAGAGGATTTTGTACCAATTCGAGGTCAGGAGTGTCCGCATGAGATCAGTGTTGGTGGAGTTATGCACCCTCGCAGGTTGCAGAGCGTAATATAGGCCAAGGTGACAGTAGAGCTTGGTGCATGGCTGGATCAGCCTGGAGAGCTCTACTCCAGTGCGAGAGGTGAGCCTCTTCCTTCTCTGTATCGCTGTGCCTGTACGCTCATGCACAGTGCGTGCACTCTGTGATATTGCACAGTACACCAAAGAACAATACAGGGTCCTTTTCCCATTCAGATGACAAATCTGTGGGCTAACTACCTACTACATTTGGATGGTCTGGAAGGAGCTGTCTTTCTGGAATTTAGGCAGAGCTGGGGACCTCAGCAGCTGAGTTCATATCCAAAGTTGGATGCTGTTCAGATCAGGTTTTTTGGCCCATTACGATGGTAGCCATCTGCAAATTTTGGACCAAGGACCATACTTCCTGGGGTGTATTGGGATGCAGGGGGCTGGCCCAAACCCATCAACCCCCGTCTTTATTTTCGGTGATGAGGGTTCTACTTCTGGAGAAACAATTACCTCCTTATGTGCTCAGATGACCTGGGGAATAGGTGTCATCCAAGAATGTAGATATATGGCTAGGAAACTCCCATGTTTGCGGAGTGACTGTCCATGGCTGCTTCAGGATACAGATAGGAAGGAGAAGCAGCTACTAGGTTTGATCTGGGCTTTTCCTCCAACACAGAGTGGATGTCCTCTGGGAGGACACCCATTCCATCACTGGGTTTTCATTCAATCTTCACCACCCAGCCCTACACACATGTGCAATTCAAGCGCATGGCTACCCCATCACTAAATCCAGGGTCTCTACAAGCTGGAATTCCAACTGGTGTTGACTGATGACAAAACAGAAAGTTCAGAAAGTAACTGACTCATGGGTATGTGGCATTTTGACCTGGCGTCAGGATTTCACGGTTTTAAGAGGTTGCCTTATCTGTGTGTGGGCTTGGATGGGGCTGTTAGTAGAGTCACACTGATAATAGTAAATAATGTAGTCATGTGGATTTTTGCTTTACCAACATTAACTAATGAATCTTCACAATTGCCGGGCGAAGCAGGTAGATTACTATTATCCTCATTTTACACCTGGAAAACTGAGCCCCAAGGCCACCCAGCAAGTCACTGCAGAGCTGGGATTAGAACCCCCAACTCCCAGTCCTGTTCCTGAGCAGCTAGACCAGTGTGCTTTGGTAGTCCTACAAGTTATTGGAAGACACATTGTTGGAAAGGAGCTGGGGAAGGCAGCCATAAGCAGAAAGCAGGAGGGAAAAAAAGCAGAGAGGAAGCACACAGTATGGGTTGCGTGCTATGAAACTCCAGGCAAGCCAAAGTCCTTCGTGGACTAAAAATGTCATGTTAAAGAACGTTGCTTATTATCAGCTGCTCCTGGGAAACCAAAGCCAAAGCGCCAGTCCATAGAGGAAATCTTAACTGCCCAAGAAGCACCCGAACAAAAGACTGCTGAGATCATGTAATGTGATTACAGACAATAGGCAGGAGCTGGGTTGGTCTCCCGAGGCTGGGGTTCTTTGCACACTTCTGTTTTAACCCTTCCAGGGTCTCTGACAGGCAGCTTTGTCTGATTCCAGGCACCCCAGAGCTAAGCCCAGCTGAGCGGAAGGAGCTGGAGACCAAGCTGAAGGAACGGGAGGAATTCCTAATTCCCATTTACCATCAGGTGGCTGTGCAGTTTGCGGACTTGCATGACACGCCGGGCCGGATGCAGGAAAAGGGTGTCATTAATGTAAGTATAATGGAACCTTTCTTACAATTCCTGTCACAAGGCCCAGCACATGTACATGCACTGAATGCAGCCGAGGAAATCATCGCAGGCTGAGATGGACAAGTGCAGCCACTGCTGAAATCTTTCAAGCCCCAGCCAGTTACTGACAGAGCAAAGCAGATTCAAAGATGTGTGTGCCCGCAGGCCTCCAGGAAACTTCAAGCTCAAGTGCCCTCTCCCAGTAATTCTTGCCACAGCAGTATCCCTTTCCAGTCCCATTCACCGCCTGGAGTTGGTGTTCCAGCTCCTTGGCTTTTTGTGTTTTCCAGCACCCTTACCCAACCCATATTGTTTTGCGGTCCCTTGCTTTCATTTGTCAGCCTGCAGCCAGCTGATCTATTGAAAAACTTGCCAGACGCTTCCCTTTCCAGCGGGAAACTCTGCATTCACAGGCAGAGAGGTGAGAAGTAAAGACACTGAATGGATGCACTCGGTGATCTTTGGCAGCAGTGAGTAGAACAGATGGGCTATCATAGAATAGTAAAGTCCAGCCCCTTCACCTTGGCTGAATGAGTCTCCCTGACCACTTTCCAAATGCACTCTGAGTTTTATTTTCCTTGGGGACTCTCCCCTGCCGATGCTTTTTGCTCACGATGCAGTGTCTGTGCTGACGTGTCAGTGTTTCCTATTGTGGAAGGGAAGAGCCCTGAGAAGGGGAGAGTGGAGGTGTAGCAGGCTGTGTTAGTGTGACAGGGCGAGAGGTTTCAAAGCTCATCACTGGGAATGCTTATGGCCATTTAGTTTTTGTTTTGAAAACAGCCTAACTGTACATATACCAAATCTGAGCCTTTCCTCAGTCCCTGCCTGTAAACCCCTGGGGGGCAAAGGGGCACGTCCTCCTCTGTGTGGCAGATTTAAGGGTCAATGGGCCTCAATCCACCAAAACATTGCTTAAACAGATTGTTCCTCCAAACCCGAAGACCCCTCCCAGGACAGACTCTCCCTTCCATTCACCTTCCCACCCCACCAGAGAGCTTGTCAGAAGCAATCAGTTGTGCACTAACCTGCTACTTTGCTCTGAGACCCACTCCGATTATAGTGGCCAGGTCCCAAGAATCCTGCCTCAGTCTATAGCAGTTAAATATGGTTCTAGATTTTTTTGCCCTCACTCATTTCCCCTCCTTCCCCATCTGGGTCTTGTGCAGGATATTCTAGAGTGGAGAACCTCCCGTACTTTCTTCTACTGGAGGCTAAGGCGCCTTTTGCTAGAAGACTTGGTCAAGAAGAAGATCCATGATGCCAATCCTGAGCTGACAGACGGACAGATCCAGGCCATGCTGAGGCGCTGGTTTGTGGAAGTCGAGGGGACGGTGAAGGTAAAGAAAAGAACGTGCTCATCCCTGTTGTGCCCTTTTGAGTTCAGTGGGTTTCCATGAGGCACAAACTGGGTCCTTGGTTCTAATCTGCATGCCCTACATTATAGACTGGGCAGAGGTGGGATAGTGGAGGGAAGTCCAGAGGCATTTCAGATGACTCCTGAAATCAGGCTGCTGGGAATGACAGGGCAGCAGCATGTTCCAAGCCATAGGTGGTTCTACATGGATGACGAGATGCGAGAAATGCTGGGTCTTTACAGCTACATGGTCATGGGTGAATATGGATAGGTCAAAGAGGCAAAAGATTTTCACATTCAGTAGGTTTTCCCAAGTGTGGTGTTGAAGAATATACCATTGGCAGCCCAAGTTAATGCCTTCCGTTCTTACAGGTCCTAGATGTTATAGTAGAAAGACTTTGCTTGCTTTTTTTTCTTCTCACACCAACACAGAGGCTATAGCTGTAATATCCTCAAGCACATAAATTGCTTAGATGGGATTTGTTTGTGTTTTGTATAGGAGTTATGCATTCCAATTGGTGATGGTAGGATATACCATTAAAAAAGAACTAAGCAGCAATAAGAAGGAAGTCTGCTTGGAAAATTAGTCGGAACATGATGATTGAGAGTGTTAAGTCTGAATACAACATTTGTCTGTCTGCCCTAGCTACTTAAAAACACACCCTTGATCCTAGCTGTTTACAATGGCCTTGGCAGAATTTCCAGGGGAAGTTGGTACTAGAAGATTTGCAAGTGTCAAATGGGCCTTAACAATGGTGCATTAGCTAAATGGGAGTGTTTTCTGCCCTGAAGAGGTCATAGGGACTGGTAGCTGTATGATTTCCTGGTGAATGCGCAGAGAAAGCATGCTACAAAGAGCTGTTCTTTCTCAGGGCTTTGGCATCAATTAAATTGCAAAGAAACACCACATTGATCACCATAGTTGATATTAACTGGCCCCCTTGTTGGCAGCCTCCACAGAGGCCAAGGACTGAATGGGTCATGGAAACAGAACCCCCTTTTATCCTGAGAGGTGGCCTCTCCAAGTCAGTGTTGTGGCGGGAAGAAATCACTCCCTAGGTGAGACCTTTATATGCCAAGTTTCAGTTCAGAGGGGCATGGATTAGGCAGATCCCTGAAAAACGACGTTCTATTATAGAAGCTGTTGAAGAGCCTTAAATACAGCAAAGATTGTCTGTCTTTCAAATAATGCAAGATTTGCCAATGGTTTTACTGCTTCTCTGCAAAATACCTCACGTTAATTACTTGGATAAAACACCTTAACGATGAAAAAATGTTCCCACACTTTCCCTTTCGTTAGGAAAATTTCTTCTCCTTTCTGAATTATTGTGTCATAATTCATCCCCTCTTGTCCTCCCCTTGCCCCCCAAAAGAAGAGGGAACACCAAAGGAATTTCTAACACATGCCGACAGTGCGAGTGAGCGATGTAATTCTTTTGTTTCCCGTAGAGAAGTCAGTCATGGTGAGTATGGTATTGCAGCTGAAACCTCTGGAATTGCCAGCTTGCAGACAGTGCAGAGGTATTGTCTGCCCTGCGGGTGCAGAGATTTAGAAAGGGTTTGGACATAAGTCAGAGTTGGAGTTTCAAAATCTGTTGAGAGCCGCAGCTATTAGGGGGAGTTGTGAAGTCCTTACAAAAACTTCGTCTACATCGTAGTCTCATTAGACGTACCCCACTTGGTGTGCAGCCTACTTACTTAGCCAAAAGATCATTATTGGCAGCATGATTCGATCACACTTAAAAAAAAAATGGCCACTAGCTCCTGTTTGAGACTTTAAAAATAAAATAAAATAAACACTCTGGGCACCAAAAGGGGAGGAGAAAAGAAGTTTTCTCTGGAGGGTAGCAGGCTTTCCAAGGTAGTGTCTGAGCATCTTTAGAAGCGGGCATCTCGTTAGCTAATACATTACACCAATCAAGGAGAGTTATCTTAAGCCACAATTAATCTGCTCCCTGGCATATGTTGATAGGAAAGCATCATGCTGTTTCTTAATTAAAAGCAAACGGATTAAAAATGATTAATAAGAGTATTAAATATTCTCCTAAACTAAAAGCTTTGGGTTTCTTGGGTAAATCTAGCTTTACACAGGTCTGCAAACCAAAAGGCATTTACTGGGTTTATTTTCCTTCCCCTGAAATCCTCATATGCGCCCTAGTTTGTATGCAGTGGGCATGTCTTTCACTTCTAGGGCCAGAAGCAAAAACTAGCAAGTTTTCAAATAATAATAATAATAATCAAAATGTGGAAGCTCCAGTGACATCACTGTTTTGAGATAACGAGATGCTTAGTGCTTAGGAAAAATCCCAGTGCATCTCTGCCAGGCCCTAATCTCAGCCTGATACTGAGCATGGCATAGAGAATTCACAAATACCTGAGATGCACCAGAGCGGGCCTCTTGCTTGGCCCTCTTACTTTAGCCCTATTAATAGTTAATTCGAGTGGACTGGCCTCATGAGGAAAGTCTAAGCGAGCCTGCCCCATTATATCACATACCCAGGACTTAACCTGGGTCTCCAACTGCTTTAACCATTAGGCTTTAAGGATGGAGGGGTCTTGGCTCTTGATGTCCTGGCATGCCTGCTGCATTGAGTCCCTCCAGGGAAAGAGGCAGCACAATGATTGGAGAATCATGCTGGGGCTTCAGCACAAGCGAGGCGGCTGGTGCTAGAGCGAGGTAGCAAGACACGTGCTCAGAGGCAGAAACATGGGCACCTAGGGGCCCTTTTTCAGCAAAAACTTAGGTGCCAAGTAAATTTAGGCACTGGTGGGGTTGGGGACAGCCACGCTGAAGCGCTGTGGATTGCAGCAGTGCCTACACTTGGGACTTCGGTACCTATGTCCCGGGGTGGAGCTGGCTTTGGGTGCCCGCCGTCCACCCCGAGTGTGGCTGTGCTTAGGCACACAACACTGAATTGAGGGGAGCTGTGTCCCGTAACGCCCCCATCATTGTCCGTGCAGGGCCCAGCTCAGCACTGCGTGCATATAGCTATAGTGCATTGAACACACCAGGGCGATTCTGAGGGGGAGTGGAAGTGTGACTTACACTGCCTATTTTTGTGAATAAATATAGTGCAAAAGTGTGTTGCATTAGACAGACAGTAGCTCTGTGGAGGGTTTACATAAGAGTATATGGGTGTACTTTGTTGTTCACATGATATGTTCACCCAGGCATTCTACAGCCTCTCTACTAAGAGTCATTATGGCTGTGGAAGTAGTGTACAAGTATTGCCATCGTAGTCAGTGATAGTAGGAAGATAATTACTGTCGTACCATGTGTGCTTTAGAGCTATGTCCCCAGCCAAGACAGGAACATGGCAAACTGATGTTTTACAATTAAGGGATAGTGGGGTCATATTAGCTGCATAACTGCATAAAAATAGCAGACAGAAAACTTTCCTTGAATCAGTCCATTCTAGAAATAGTGAGAAATATTTTGTTGGCACAAAGACGACAGTGGGATCATGACTCCACACATTAGCTTTACCCAAAGACAAAAATATCTTTGCATATGGTTAAAATGATCAGCGGCGGCTGACTTCCAAACGTGAGTACATCATGGCATTATCACTTGGTTTAAAAAGAAGTTAGACTGTGTCTTTGAATGATGGCCCTTCTTGTAATGTGATGTTTTGCATTGGATGCCCAACAATGATGTGACGTTACATGCTACCGAAAACCTGCCCCACTTCCGCAATCTACATCCATCCTGCTGATGACCACCAGGTATGTGCCTAACAACTGGTAGGAATGGAATTTTTCTAGCTGAGGGGTTACCCGAAAAGTGCCCCTTTTAAAAACCGGCAGGTAGGCTAACAAACATATTTGGCTCCATTTCTCTGGCCTAGGATTGTGTCTAAATGAGTCAGCTATTAAATCCCTTGACAGCCAGGCATTGGGAAGCAAATGTTGGGGAAAGATGAACAAATGGCAGCATGGTGCCTATTTTAAAATAGCCAGGATGGGGTTATTCCTGAGTGCTGAAGCAGTTTAGTGTTGTTTTGCTTAAAGTGCAAGCTTTTTTCCTGTGCTTTTACCCCAGTAACATTGACATGAACTGCTCTACAGTAGTACAAGCCCACCATGCTTATTTGGATTTGTGAAGTCTGAATGGAAACGGGGCAATACTGTTTCCAACCCCCCAATAGCCCCTGAGGTTTTTTTTTTAAAATGCACTCACCTCCTAAATGACTGTGTGGCACTCATTGTCATTCTGACTTTGACTTTGTAGTTATAACAGCGAAGGATAGTGCACCTTTAAATGACGAGCTTTGTGTTTAATTACCCAAATAAAATGACATAAATATGAATGAGAGCTAATGGTTTCCGGAAAACCCAAGTACCACCATTAACAAAACGATTCTTAAATGATTTGTAACGAAAATGAGAGGCGCAAAGCGGCGAGAGAAGACTATTAGGCAGCTAACACACTCCTGAATTATTATGTAGTCAACTACCTAGCAAATATCAGGCCAAATGATCTTGCAAAAAATGGTGTGTTGCGGACGCTTGTCATGGTTGTAGACACCGTGACCTCTTCTGTTATGCTCGCAGCTACTAAAATGGGGATTAGGTTTCTTGGTTGGTTATGGCCTCAAGACCAGGTAGAGGCCTGCAAGTGTGAGATAGTGATGTCTCCCTTCAGGGACCACAGTGCTCAGCTAGCCTGACCTCCTGCACATCACAGACACCAGAACTTCACCCACTCATGCCTGTCATAGGCACATAGCCTCTGGCTGAGTTACTGACGCCCTCAAATCAAAGACATCCAGTCACGGAGCTGCCACCATTACCCTAGTTCAAACCAGTGAGTGACCCAGGCTCCCGTCCCGCCCCCGCTAAAGAGTAAGTTGAAACCCCACAGGGTTGCTGCCAGTCTGACCTGTTTGGCAACTGGCAGGTAGTAAAGGTGTTTGGTTTTGTAGCTACCGAGTCTACTTGGGGCGCCTTTTTTCATTCCCCAAAATAAATACACTAGGAAAGGTAACTGGTTGTGGCTTTTCAGGGGTGAGGAGACAAGGTCTTGCAGGGAGTTAATGGAATACACTTTTGTTTTGGGAATACTTGGTTTGAATCTGAAGTGAGTGTGGTGGCCACAGCATCGTTCTTCCTGACTAGTTCCCCTATCTCAAAACCATTCCATGGTCAGGTACCATAGATGGGCTGTGCCAGAGAAGCCAGACTGGGGACAGTGCTGCACTGTGCTCTAGCCAGTGTTAGCACCTCACTGGAACTTCAAATAACCTTCTGATAACTAAAAGGAGCTTATAGCCCCTCCCGATGCTGCACTAAATCAAGCGGAGCCAATATGTACTCTGGTGCCAGTAAGAGCAGGCTTGCCTACTTGCGCACAGGGGATGCTGGAGGTGTGACAGATAATTGTGCTAGACTGGTCCTGTCTCTGAAAGGAGCCCTCTATGAAAGCTCCAGGGACCAGACCTGACTGTAAAATAGAGATGGTTGAAGAAGTTTTTGGAACTTGTGGGTAAAGGTTGTCATTCCCTTGTCTCATTTCTCTGCCTCATGAAAAAGACGCGGTCACCAGCCCTCTGAGCAGAGGCACCTGTGAGAGTAAGCAAGCCACAGCTATAGGCATTTTAAACTGTGGAACTGCTGCCACCATGGTTTTCATTTAATCACATTTTAAGGAAGGAGATGCAGAAAAAGTACATCATTCTCTGACTTCTGCTAATTGTTCGTTGCACTCCACAGCCATAAAAGCTAACTACACCCGGAACTCGCAAAGGATCTTCTGCCTAATATTTTACCCAACGGTGCCAGTAATTGCTAATTCAATTTCAGAAATGGTAGCGTTGGGAGCAGTGTAGCGCAAGCTGTCAGTGGAAGTTCCTTAGGACCCCAGTGTACAGTCTGGAACCATTTCAGCAACACTTGCTGTTTGTTTGCAGGCGTACTTATGGGATAACAATAAGGATCTGGTGGAGTGGCTGGAGAAACAGTTAACGGAAGAAGATGGGATTCGTTCAGTTGTAGATGAAAACATCAAATACATCTCCAGAGACTACATACTCAAACAAATACGGAGGTAAGCCAACTACTGATTTGCCCACAACAAGGCCGTGCAGTACTCTAGGACAAAATCGTCACCCCCCTTTCAGTAAGTAGACAAGCTCCTTTTAATCTCAGCAGTGGCTACAGGAAGGATTATTTTTCCACTGCTGCTGACCAGTGCAGCTCTGATGGTGCTAGTAACAATGACAGTATTAATGCAGAGGACTGTTGTGTCATCTAACCCTGTTTGGACATGAGAAACTTTGGACACTAAGGCCAAAGCAACTAGAATTTGGCCACCAAGGTCTCACTCCAGCCAGGTAATTATAAGGCCCTCTTCACTGCAGTTTCAGCATGCTAGTGAATTTGTGAGGTTTTTTTTTTAAATAAAGGGACATGGTGAGGTTGAAATAAAGTTTTATTGTGTTTTTTACATCAATGCACTTAGTTTTAGTAAAATCCCTCAGGCTATTAAAACAAAGAATTTTAGAACTCTAATTTTCGATGTTTTTACTTGTATACAATCAAATGCATGTCGATTCAGAATCTAAATGTGAGAGCTTTTACAGTACATTTTTAGTGTTGCTATAATGAGTTAAAGGTGCTGGTCGTTTGTGAAACCCATTCAGCTCAAAGCCCATTGACATGGTTCCACTCTCTGCCTTAGTGTGGGTGAGTCACCTTTAATTCTAGTGGGCACTGAGGAAAGAAATCTCTGAGCTCCATTACCCTATCATCTCCTGGTAAAGGTTTAGCAGACATTTGGTAGGGTACAGTCCTTCTGGGCTATGTTCCGATTCATTCTGTTTCTCCATCTCATCTCATGTAATATATGAGCTCTCTGTTCCTTTCACACTTATTCTTCTGCTGCTCAATTACAGTAATACAGAATCTCCTTGCTCCTGCCTTCTTGTACCTGTTCTTTTCTCTGGGGAAACTAGACCCAGCTTCTGACATCGCTTTTGTTCTGATTAATTTTCAAAGATCATGCAATAGACATGTGTAATACAAATATCTTGCAAATCTTGACATCATTTTCTCTCGTCAGGTATCAAAATGCAACTTTATTATAGAGTGGAAAGCTGCTAGGAGCTTGCAGCCTTTCCACAAAGAGAGAGTTAGAGTGGAATGTGAGATAACAGTGAGTGCATATTAAATGACTGATATGTAGGGAGACAGCTCTTTAAATCACATTGTGGGATTTCTGGAAAAGAGAAGGTACCCTTGTAAGCAGCCTTCTGCATCCAGCCCCTTGCTATCAGTGAGCACATCCTCCTCCTTTCTACCCATTACACTCCTTGACGCTGCCCTGAGTTTACTCTTCAGAATGGCCTTTTGCACAACCAGCATTGAGATTGTCTTCTTTCTTCATCCAGGATCTGCTTGGGCTCAGTTTATAATAAGTCCTTTGCTGTCTTGTCCAGATACTTTTAAAGATTCTCTTTCAATTACCCTCAGAGCAGGAATGAGAGCTGGTGAAAATGTTTGGGCTAACAGGCTGTGTATGGGGCTGTACTCAGCTGGCTAAATTTCGCTGCCAAGTTAAACCCAAACTGAATGAGGAGAGAAGCTGGGCCAGGAGGAAAAGGCTAGTGGTTGGGGTGAGATGGCAACTGTGGCTAACACTCTTGTCTTTCCAGCTTGGTGCAGGCCAATCCTGAGGTTGCCATGGATTCCATCGTCCACATGACCCAGCATATATCCCCTACCCAGCGAGCGGAGATAGTGCGTATTCTTTCCACAATGGACTCACCTCCTTCAACATAGAGGATCCGTTTTCCCACCCTCTTCCTGTGACAAAAGGCTCAGAGCTGCCTTTTGTCTGCTCCGTTGTGACCACTGCACGGAGACGAGGCCACCAAGGGAAGAATGGTATTTGTATTTTTTAAAATAGGACTGAGCATCTCTCTGGCCCCAAAGACGTAAGGAAAACAAACTCCTGAGGAATTAACTTATGGATGTCTAACTGTACCTTATTTATTTAACAAAGAGCGACTGGACCAATGCATCAGCTGGCTGCCGACTGAAGCACTAGGAAAGGCAATGACAGGTACTGTAGTACCGTGAGGTCTTAGAGCAGCAAAGCAGGGGCTCTTATTCTATGCCCCTCTCTTCTGCATAGTGCTAGTCTCCCAACCCCCCAAAACATCAGGAGGTGGTGATCTTGTTTCAGTGGACAAATGTGCCAATGGCATCGGCTCGTAAGAGGTACTTGCTGCAGCAATGATGTGCTGGTGGGTCAGGTGTTCATTAAGTCCACACGGGAAATACTACAAAGAAATGGTGTTCTCGGGGGGTTCTGTTACACTGTTGATGAGCTAAAATCCTGTCCTCCTATTTGATGGTCACAATTTTCATTATACCTCAGTCTTGTTTGTTTACTTAGTATCTGAAAAATCCCATTATTTCAATGTTCCTTCCAGGGGCTAGCCTGCAGGCTGTCATGGTCTCAGAGAGGGCAGAGATGAAGTAATATCCTGTAAAAAGAAAAATACTGTTGGTCATAATTGTTACTGTGATAAACTGGATACTCGAGGTATGGCAAATGGTAGCTTTTCCAATCTCAGGGGTTAATTCCAATCCCACCCAACTCTGGTCCCCATCGTGTCTGTCTGCACAGTCACAGGCTGTAGTTAAGGTTGAGTCCGCAATTCCGTTACTTACTCCTCCTGTCTCACCCAGGGAGCCAACTATCATTCCATAAACATGGGGGGAGGGTGGTGGTGACAGCAGCTAAGTTACTGAAATTAAAACCAGTTCTCTGGCTCGTAACAATATTTTGTACTTTTGTTACTGAAAGCGATGTTTTTACAACCAAGTTCAGCTGCTCTGTCTCGTGTGTAGACAGTCATTTCCAAGCACTATAGGAATATTACTCAGACTCCTATTTACATCTTTCTAAAGTAGCCCTTTTTTGCATGTGTGTTAACTTTTCTTTGTAAATGTGTGGGAGTCCTCCCTCCACATTCTGACGAGCTAATGGCCATGGCAGGCACTAACAGCCCCATCTCGTTGATCAATACTACATGAGGACAAACCAAGCACCTGGTTGGAAGGTACACAATACTGCTCAACAAATTATTTAAATGGTATCTCCTTTTTGTCTACACCACCAAATAGTATTAGACTAAGTACTATCAAAGATAAGTAAGGCTGCACTTTTCCCCACAATTTTCTTTAAAAGGCGTTTTAAGTTTTACAGTAAATTAAGATTGTGTCTGACTGGATCAGGCTCATTGAAGGAAAGCGTAAAGCTGAAATTCCCATAACCACTTTGTTTAAAATTATGTATTCAGAATCAATTTAGCAGATGCAGAGGCCTAAGCTGGAGTGGGTGCATCTCCCCTGCTGTTTCAAGGCAGGTGTCTCACACTGACAACGTAGTGCTGGGAACAGGAAGAACAGCTCCTGTTTGAATGTGAGGAGTCTCAAAGGTGGTAAGAGTAGTTTTTTTAAATCAAGAATATCAAATGTAATGCATTAGAAATGATTTAAATTCCAATTCAGACTGGCTGATGCTGCTACAGTATTATCTCTTCCCACCAGTGTCAGAAACTGGCACAGCTAGGCTAGTGGCTGAAGGATATTATTAACATCTGGCATGAACTTTTTCTTAAAAGTATCAACAAGCCTAGCTCTTGCTAAAGCATAAAACCAGCACTCATGTTTGAGGTAGGATGTGTTGACCAGACCCTCTTAAACACCCGAAAGACAAGTTCATTTGCCTTGAATAATTTACAACTGCAGCTGGAGGTGTGATTTGTAGTATGTGCGGACACGCCCTTTGTTAGTTTTAATCTATCTTTGCTGCCCCGTCTTCTCTGCTACTGTTAGCAAGCACAGATATGTCTACACAAGCTGCAGTGAAGTCATAGCCCATTACAAGCACAAATTCTCTCTCAACTACACTTGAAGTAGTAAGGGTTTATTTGAATGACTGACTGTTGGTGAAGGAATCAAAAATCAATCCTTCCCCAAGAGTTACTTTCCTGGTAGGCCCTGCTTGTGTTAGTGGACCACGGATGCACTTAGCAACAGTATAAAGAGAGTTGCACACACCATAATCATTTTGAATACACCCAGTCTCATGCATTAAAAGCATTTCTCTATTAAGAGGTGGCTATAGAGCATGTAGGGATCTCCCTGCTGAAGCATGAGTGTCATGGCTCCATCTATCAGTTTTGAGATATTAAAAGTATGTGACTCAGAGTCTAATGATGCTTGTAAGCTTTACAACATAGGGTGTCAGTGAAGTGCTAACTTTTACATCAGGCATTAGTCTACCTGCTGGTTACTACTTCCATCCTGAACCTGCAAGGCTCGTGTGTCTTTCCAACTCTCTCTGGCTAGCATATTTTGATAAACTGAGGGAAGCAAATTATTGCAGGGGACAAGGGTCTGTTTTTGGCTTGCACTGTACTTAAAGCAGTTTGAATGAGATGAACAATTCATAAAAAAAAACTTGGTTTAATATATGGTCTAACAGTAAATGGCTCCCACCTACAAACAACCTTACTACTAAATCGTAATTAAACTTGAAGCACCACAAATGCCATCTGTGAGGAGCTAGCTCCCCTTTTCATGTTAATGTGTACAGTATATTTTGTTTTCTGGCTGTCACACTCATGTCCTACTTTGTCTTTAGTAGTTGTATTATTCAGTTGGGGGGACACCCTGAGTAAAAACCAAACCTTGGCAGGGTTACTGCTGGACACCGATGGTACTTGCCGATGTATTCACTTACCTCAAGTTTCTTTTAATAAAAAGGATCAGTTTAAGACTGTTTTCATTGCTGCAAGAGGGACTTTGTCAAACACCTATTGCTTCTTTGGGGTAAGTACTCTGTCTTCTAGCAGTAACTTGATTGCATGCAGGAGCTTGTTTATGTAGAAGATACTGAATCACATTAAGGATACACCCAAACACCAGACTGAAAACAGCCTTGAATGCTAAGGCCTGGTCTACACTGCTGCCAGCAAGAGACACGTAATGTAGCTTGCATATCTCCCAGGGACTTACATACGGTGCCGTCTTGGCTACGTCAATCAGCGCCTTACCCCTTTTGAGGAGGTGGCTTCATGGTGTCATTTCAAGTCACTGGCAGCGTAGACATACCCTAAGGAAGTTCCTCTCCAAGCATGTGACCCTCTCTCTTTAAAACAGATTGAACCAAAACTCACATTTACAGCTGAACTTTGAAATTCAAGAGTCTGGGCTGCTTCATCTGTTAATGGGTTTGCATGGTCACCCCTTTCATTCCAACCTTTACTCCAACTCCATAGAGATTTGAAATAAACACACAGCGTTTTAGAGTGTGTGCGAAAAGACTGCACTAAGTATTTTTACTTTTCACCTGTTGTCAGCTCTTCTCTTCGTTTCATTCCCTCTAATGTGTCAGGCAGTGAAGCGAGAAGCTTAATTTATAGCATCTATCATTTCTATGATGTCAAACAACTCTAAAATGTTGATGCAGGAAAATCTTAGTTGTGAAAGTTTTTTATTCAAACACAAATATATTCAATGGAATATAAACCAAAGCAACATCCAGAAAATAACACTCTTACCTTCAGTTGCAAGTCTCTCCCACCACGAGCTGATCCTCCTCCATCAACACCATGAGCCTGGCTTTGAGAATGGTTGAACAGTTTCACAGCAAAAGGGGAATTAAATTGCACCTTGCTTTAATTTCATTTTTCCCTTTGTGCATGATCAGTTCCAAACAGTCTTAACTGTGCAGTTTTGTGGCAAACTACCTAATTTACCTCTAGAACTTCTAACACTTCAAAGCAATCTAGTGTTTTCAAGTTCTTGAAGCCTGTGTCTGCCTTACCTGTACTGGCAAACTTAGGACAGGATTGTCAAGTGCACATGTCTGTTCTCTCTGCATATAGAGAACAGATTGTATAATATCTACTATGCAGATCCATGAGAATTTTTATTATAATTTTACATCCTTTAGCACCCTGATCCGATACGTGTTCACAGAAACTCCCACACAGCGCTTTTGAAATTAAACTGCAGGTATAGCTAATTTAAATGTTTTCCCCTGCCAGCTAAGTTACAAATATAAATCCAATACAAACATCATTCCAGCCAGGTTTCTAAAAATCTTCACCTCTAATTAATGGTAAGTATTTAACACAATTTCAAATTAAATTGTATCAAGCCAGCAACCACAAAACCCCGCAGTTCCAGTTATTTTCATGGATTTCTTGAACTGGAATCCTGAGGGTTAAAGACATAAGTCACCTTACCAACCATCATAAAATTTACAGGGGGGAAAAAACCTATTGAACTCCAGAAATGCATTTAAAATTCTTTAGCCTAAAATATCTACACATTAAAATGCCAAGAAAAGTACCAAAGCTGTAAGCTTTCAAAAGCCCAAGATCAAAGTGCTATCATCTTTTAATTTAAACCTTTTGTTGCAGCAACAGTCTTAAGAGGGATGAGAGAGATCAAAATAAAAACTGAAACAAACTGTGGCTTTGTAGCTGTTTTTGTTTTAGTCTCTTCTCTCAATTTGGGCCACGAAATAGGTCAGCTCCATTACTGATCAGCCTTCCCACAAATATTTAAAACAAATTGAATTGCACACCCAATACCCATCACAATTACGCCAGGCACAATAACTAAATTAGCAATTCAACAAAATAATTGGAAATGCGATTCTCTCTATTCCACATTCTCCCTCAGGGGTTTAGCCGATCTATGGGGGGAAAACTCCGCTTTACTAATTCTGCAGCTAATTAGAGACACACTTGTAAATGAAGTTGTTTGTCTGAAACTTGAAATTCTCTGCTACTGGGGGGAGAGGAAAAAACCCGCCCCCCCCCCCCCCCCCCAACACACACGCCTTCTAGCTGATGTGCAGTTTTTTTAAAATGGTATGCTGCACATGCATGTAGGAACTAATGAGCAGATATATCAAGAATTAATATTCTGTTGGGAACAATCATACTCAGAGTTAATTGGTGGCATTAGGAAAACTTAGTGGAAACCGTTCTGCTATCACTGTCCTTATTAATAACCATTTATGCCCTTTGACCATAACATAGGCCTGCAATGAGTGTGTGAATATTTTCTGCAGAGACAGGGAGACTACAACTAGCCGCAGCCAGGTAGACCATGGTGTGGCAGAGAGCAGGACTCCAGAAACCTGGCTCCCCTCTGATTTGCTGTGTGACTATGACCTGGTCACTCGATTGGTTTGTGCTTCAGCATTAATCCTTTATAAACTAGACCTTGTACTCACCTGTCCCACAGGACTCAGGGTGGGCATAATTAGTTGGCAAAATCCAAAGCCGGATGAAAGCCTGGTACAAGCTCAGCATTACCATCACCACACTAGTGAGTAAAAAGGAAAATGGGATTGGTAAAGTTGTCCACAGACTTTTACAACCTCCAATATATTCTGACCCTGGCAAAGAGATTCAGTTAGTTCCTATAGGAAACCTGCTCTTTTTCAACTAATCTTGGTCCCCACAAGCATCATGCCCAACAGCAATGGGCATCCAATACTGGAATGGAAATCAGGCCTAAATATTGGAGCGAATGGCAGTGGCTGGGGGTAGGTGAGCCTGGTTTCAATTGACCTTTCTATGAAGGTTTGAATTTTGCAGCCCCATAGAGTCTGTGTTTAGGGGACAGCCAGGCATAAAAGACTCCTTGGTCACAACATGGAATTTCAGAACTTTGAGATACTTACTGAGCACATGCAACACTTAGTCCTGGGGTAATCTGCCTTTTTTTGCTGTCAGAATAAGCTTTATGTCCTAGAAGGTCTCTGCAGTAATTCACATTGACCACAGTAACACCTCCTAGCGAGGGCAGAGCTGATTAACTGCAGGCTGCCCTGCCACTGGACTCTAACCACTTGAGACACTCCTGTAGATGGCTCTGATTAGATGCTACTCAAGAATTACACAGGCCGCCTTTCTCCTGCCAGCATATTCAAATTCTGGAAACGTACCATTTTCACATTGGGAATAAAGAACTGGCCTTACCAGCAAGGTTAGCAGATGAAATGGGGTCCTTGTAGGCTAAACCCTCCTTTCTAAGGTTCCCTTGATATACCACACTAAACAGGTAGGGGGGAAGAAAAAGCCTGCTTAAATGCTGATAAGTAAATTCAAAAGCATCCTTAGTAGGGCTTTGAATCACTCTTATCTCTTCAAACAATATGAACTCAAAGTTATCACATTTAAAGTGTTTCATGTTACCCTTTTAACATTACACCCAGCTCTTAAAACCAAATGCTGTAGCTACAATTTTAAAGGACACAGGAGTCAAACTGGAAAGGAATTTTAAAGCATGCATATTGTACAGTCAGCTTCCAAACCTACGCCGAGAAGAGATGCCAGCCAACTTGCTAGAGCAGCAAACCCTAGAGTAGGATGAGCACATCTGGCTTCCTTTTAAACATCCTTAAAGTTTGTTCTGACTGTGTAAGCAACATGAAACCATTCTACCAACACTAACTTTGGGCATGGCTAATTTTACTCCACTTGACATCCTTCAGAATTGTAGCTATTAAACCATGAGATTTCTTTTAATGATGTTAGCAGACCACACACAGAAGGCTCTGAGCTGTTCAAAAAATAAGTACTCCTATTGTTCAACGTGTGGGGAAAATCCTTCTCACGTGTCAGCCCCACTGTCTTGCTGGTATGTTATGGCAGGGGGAGAAATAAACCAGTCTGGCTGATGAGCAATGCCTTGTGACAAGGAATGTTCTGAGAATGACATGGAGTTCACTGCATTTGCCACAGAAACCTGTTACGCTGTAAGACAGATCACCCTGACTGGCCATGGCAACTTTTGCAGCCTGTAGTTTTAGGACTATCAAACATGCTCTGATCAGTTGGCTAAATTGCTTTTAGCCTGTTAATTGACACGATATCGCTCACCATGCTATTGACACTGAAGCCTACTTACATAAAGCCAGCTTTACCTGTACTCACTGTGACCTACAGGGGCCATGGTGCTTCTCCTCTCCCCCCCCCCCCATTAGCCACGATAGAAATGTAGAGACTTTATCCAGTCCCCCCCCAACCACGCGTTAAGTAGCGCTACTTACCTGATTTTTTTGTGGCTGGATTTCGCTGCTCAGCCAGCTGTGCCCCAGTACACTGCAGGAAGAACAGTGCCTGTTCCAAACTTCACAGCATAAGGTCATTATCCGGATCCAAGAATAGAAAGAGTAACAATAAGGAGTCAACAGTGACATTTAGTACATTTCTGCCTGGCAAATTCTGACCAGTCAGAGAGCTGGAAGGACAGGAGGGGAAAAAAATAATCCATGTGTTTCTATGATATCTACAAATACTGCTTTGGTGCAAGTGGACACAAAGATTTATTCATCCATGCTACATCCATTCTCTAAGACAAAGTCAATAGTCATCTTGACACAGGTATTTTATAAACCAAAGAAAAATGTTACAGGGGAAAGGAACTGTCCTCCACCCACTGATCAAGAGGGCCACAACTGGACTGTGGCCAGCAAGAGATCATGATGCAACACACAAGTTTCAGCACTGGTCTTCCTGTATTGTTGTGCTACCACCTCACTGTTCTACAGTGCACTGCTACTCTCTTTTATTGCTCGACAAATCTCAGCTGCCTAGTGCAAAAGGAGATTGGTGCCAATGTCCTTTTGAATCAGCTGAGCAATGGAGTTAAGGTCTATTCCCTGGCTGCAGTGCATTGTAAAGGGAAGGTGAATCTTTGGAACACTCTGTCCAATTTTAAAGCTAAGAACTGATCCATTTTCTAACTCCATATTGGTTATAAGTTCAGTTTGATACAACTGAATCTATTGATGTTCTGTGTTTAACCTAAATATAAGTGCCTTTACCTTGTAAAAGAGAATGAGTATTCAATTTCCCCCATTTTCAATCAGCCTCCAGTATGAATGGGAGAAAAAGAAAATATTTTGCTTACTGGGAGCTTTCTATTCTTCGTATTCCTTGGTATCGGGACACAGAGTTTGAACTACACCATCCTTGCATCTTCTTACAGCTACAGCTACATCCACCATCAGCCTAGAAATTAATTCAAAGATTGGGCTAGAAATCAGAAACGTTAGTAACAAAGAAAATCTACAAAAATCCATGAATGAAAACCACCTTCTATATTTGCTTGTAGAGGCAGCCACAGGAAGCAAAGACTACATGTTTGTGTAGTGACCAGGAATCTTCCAAAGAATTATTTGCTCCGATTCCCCATGCTATAACCAGCCAACTATTCAAAAATAAAATAAGCCAACTCCACACAAAAGGAAAGCAATGCTTCACTCATCATTTAAAGTCTCTGAATTCAGTCTTGAAAACAGTTCTGAACTCATTTTAAATTCAGCATTAGACAGACACAAAAATAAAGTATTAGATTTTATTAAAATGCAAATCAATCAACTAATCTGTCTTTCAGGTAACAGCTGAATAGCAGGATCCATGCCAATTAAAATAGTTTCCAATTTATTCTTTGCTAGAAGAAGGGTGATATGCTGAATTCTAAAACCACCTTGTATAATTATGTATTTTATATCATCTCTGGTATCTCATACCTTTGGTATGTTCTAGCTAATCAAGCATATTTGGTCTAAATATTTTAGAGCAACTGGAATTTCAGTGTCATGCAGGGTGTACCAATTGGGGGAAACCCAATATTTCCATAAATTCTGGCATATTGTCATGTTTATAGAAAGCCAGTATTAATTACTTTCATCCACCTGATTAGATGACCACAGGAAAACATGGTTACTTACCAGTAACTGTTGTTCTTTGAGATGTGTTGCTCATATGCATTCCACTTATCTGTGTGCCCGCCCTCATGCACAGTTCCTGGACAACTTTTTCCCCTAGCAGTCTCTGTAGGGGCCCCTGGAGTGCCACGGTATATAGGGCGCTGCTGGCCATACAGACCCTCAGTCCCTTCTTTCGGCTGACTCCGACAGCGGGGACGGAGGGTGGGTGTGGAATGGATATGAGCAACACATCTTGAAGAACAACAGTTACTGGTAAGTAACCATGTTTTCTTCTTCGAGTGATTGCTCATATGCATTCCACTTAGGTGATTAACAAGTCATACCTGGAGGTGGGTACAAGTCAACAGTGAGCTGCTCCCAGCACAGCTCTGTCGATTCGCGCATCATTCTTCCACTGCTGGACGATGGCATAGTGCGAGGCGAAGGTATGAACCGACGACCAGGTAACAGCCCTGCAGATGTCATCCAAGGGGACCCGGCCTGGGCCCTCGTTGAGTGCGCTGTCACGACCCCAGGAAGCTGGACGCCTGCACGCTCGTAGCAGAACCTGATGCAGGCAGTGATCCATCTGGAGATGCACTGCGTGGACACAGGGGACCCCCTCATCCTGTCTGTCACCACAACGAAGAGTTGTGTGGTCCTCCAGAAAGGCCTCGTCCTCTCTATGTAGAAGGCGAGGGCTCGCCTCACATCCAGGGTGTGTAGTCTCCTCTACTCCTCCGACCCGTGCGGTTTAGGAAAAAACACGGGAGGAAAATATCTTGGTTATAATGGAATTGGGAGACTACCTTAGGCAGGAAAGCTGGATGTGGTCTCAGCTGTACCTTATCCCGGAAGAACATAGTATAGAGGGGCTCCAAGGTCAGTGCTCTTAACTCAGAGACCCTCCTAGCCGAGGTAATGGCCACAAAGAAGGCCACCTTCCAGGACAGGATCAGCAGGGGGCAGGTGACCAAGGGCTCAAAGGGCGGCCCCGTCAGTCTAGCGAGGACTAGGTTGAGATCCCAGGGAGGCACCGAGTCACGGACCTGCGCGTAAAGCCTCTCAACCCCTTTGAGGAACCTCACCAACATAGGGTGGGAGAACAAGGACCGCCCCTCCAACGGCTGATGGAAAGCCGAGATCGCTGCTAGGTGCATCCTAAGGGAGGCTAGGGCTAACCTCTGGAGCCTAAGCTGCAGCAGGTACTTGAGGAGGGCCTGCATGGGGGACGTCCCAGGGGTTATGCCTCGCGACTCTGCCCAGCAGGTGAACCTCCTCCACTTGGCCCTGTACACGATCTGCGTGGAGGGGTCCTGCTACCTAGCAGAGCACGCTCTCTCTGCCTCCCTCAGCCAGAGAGTCTCCAGGCCGTCAGGTGCAGGGAGTCCAGGTTGCGGTGCAGCAGGCGACCGTGGTCCTGGGAGAGCAGGTCCGGCCTCCTCGGGAGCTCGATCGGCGCAGCGACAGAGAGGTCCTGCAGCATGTTGAACCAATACTGTCTCGGCCACACCGGGGCAATCAGGATCACGTCCGTTCTGTCCCTCTTGACTTTCAAGAAGACCTTGGGCAAGAGCGGGATGGGGGAAATGTGTACATGAGGGCCCCCGTCCATTCGATGAGAAATGTGTCGGAAATGGAGCCTGGCTCGTGACCCCAGAGTGAGCAAAACCTCAGGCACTTCCTGTTCCAGGACGACACGAACAGGTCCAGTCGGGGAACATCCCATTCGCGGAAAACTCTGGCTGCAACGACCAGTCATGTTGGAGTAGAAACGACCTGCTGAGGCAGTCCACCTCATCGTTCCTGACCCCCAGGAGGTGAGAGGCGGTTAAACAAAAGTCGTGCCTCACCCCAAAGTCGAAGCGCTTCCTGGCAAAGAGCTGAGGAGCATGCCCCCCCCCTTGTTTGTTTATATAATACATCGCTGCGGTACTGTCCGTCAGCACCCGTACCATTTTGTCCAGTAAACAATGGAGGAACACTTGGCATGCTAGTCTGACTGCCCTGAGTTCTTTCATGTTGATGTGGAGGGCAGTCTCCTCCTGCGACCAGCAGCTCTGCGTGTTCAGGCCGCCGCTGATGTGGGCCCCCCACCCAAGGTCCGACGCATCGGAGATCAGGGTGACTGAGGGGGTCAACTCCCTGAATGGAACCCCTTCCAGCACTGTTCTGGGGTTCCTCCACCACTGGAGCGCCTGCTGGGCACATACACCATGGCCAACCAACCTCAGAGAGGCCTGAGCCTGAGGCGGGCCAGCCTCACCACATACGCGCGCAAGGCCATGTGGCCCAACAGCTGAAGGCACTGCCTGGCTGTCATCGCGGGGCACCTCTGCAGTTGCGATATCATCACTGACATGGCCTCGAACCTCGAGCGTGGGAGGAAGGCTCGGGCCCGCACCAAGTCTAGGGAGGCCCCTATGAACTCTATGCGCTGTACTGGGAACGTCTCTTTCTGCTCGTTGATGAGCAGCCCCAGACTGTTGCAGGTGGCCTGGAGAAGGGAAACCGCCTCATACACCTGAGACCTGGACTTGCCCCTTATTAACCAGTCATCCAGGTAGGGGAATATCTGGACCCCTCTGCGCCTCAGGTAGGCCACCACTACTCCCACACACTTGGTGAACACCCTGGGGGAGGATGAGAGGCCAAAGGGCAAGGCCGTAAACTGGGAGTGGCCACCAGCTACCATGAACCTGAGATAGTGCCTGTGGGCGGGAAGGATGGAAACATGAAAGTATGCATCCTTCAGGTCAAGGGCAGCAGACCAATCTCCTGGATTCAGGACGGGGATAATGGCTGCTAGGGACACCATGCGAAACTTCAGTTTCCTTACAAACCTGTTTAACCTGCGCAGGTCCAGTATAGGCCTGAGGCCTCCCTTGGCTTTGGGGACGAGGAAGTGCCTCAAGTAGAAACCCTTCCCCGCCTCAAGTGGTGGAACCGCCTCTATAGCCCCCTTGTAGAGGAGGGATTGGACCTCCTGGAGGAGTAATTGCTCATGAGATGGGTCCCTGAAGAGGGTGAATGGGGGGGAAGCCACCAACCGGACGGCATAACCCCGGCGCACGGTGTCCAGGACCCAGCGGTCCAATGTGATGCCCCGCCAGAGACCGAAGTAGACCTTTAGCCTGTCTCAAAAGGCTAGGGGCAAATCCAGGGGGAAGGTACTAGAGCCACCCTCAGGCGCACCATCAAAACTGATGCTTCCCTTTGGAGTCCGGGGGGGTGACGGCGGCGCACGTCCTTTTTGGGAAGCGGCAGACGACCCGGAGCAGTTGCGCCATCCGAAACCCCTGTCCCTGCCCCTTGCGGGGTGGAGAGGCCTAGGTGGTGGTCTAGATTGGCAGGCACTGCAGCTGCTGGTGGATCTGTTGCCTCACCACTTGAGGGGTATACAGTCCCAGGGAGTGGAAGGTGGCCCTCGAGTCTCTGAGGGCGTGCAGCTTTTCGTCTGTTTTTTCTGAAAACAGACCAGCCCCATCGAAGGGAAAGTCCTGCATGGAGTGCTGCACCTCCTGGGACAGCCCCGTGGACTGAAGCCATGCTGTACGACACATGGCGATGGCGGAGGCCATTGCCTTGCCTGCAGCGTCTGAAGCAGTCTGTAGGGCTGCACTGGCAAGAGTCAGTCCTTCGTCCAAGACCATGGTAAAGTCTGTGGCTTGGTCCTGGGGCAGGGACTCTGTGAACCTTCACATGGAATCCCAAAGGTTCAAATTGTACCTCCCGAAGAAGGCTTTGTGGTTAGCCACCCTGAACTGGAGTGCCCCTGTGGAGTAGACCTTTCTACTGAAGAGGTCTAGTCTCCTGCCCTCTTTGTTTTTAGGAGTGGAGCTCTGGGCCCCGTCTCTCCTTCTGGTTGGCAGCGTCCACAACCAGAGTACCCGGGACTCAGTGGGTAAAGAGATACTCATGCCCTTCAGTTGGCACATAGTATTTCTTCTTGGTGCCCTTGGAGGTGCCCTTGGGGCAACCGAGTAAGAGGTTTGCCAGACTGCCTTGACCAGGCACAGCACCCTTTCATGAACCAGGAGGGCTACCCTGGAAGGGCTTTGGGTCCCCACATGCCCGAAGAGGGGGTCCACCTCTTCCTCCAGCACCTTGACCTCCAAGTCAAGGTTGGAAGCCACCCTTTTCAAGAGCTCCTGGTGGGCCCTGAAATCAATGAGAGGAGCCCCCTGATCCCTGAAGGCTGCCTCGCCGGCGACAAAGAAGAGGACAGGCGTCAGGGTCCTGTTGAGGGGCCCTCCCCAGGGTCTGACTCCTCTCTGGAGGAGCAGTCCCTCTCCTGCACCAATGGTGCCTGCGGGGAAGCCTGCTGAGCAACAGAGGCAGGAGCTGACGTAGTTCCCTGCCCCAACTGTGATCCCCATGGGCCCCAATATGGCCACTGCCAAGGGGGCTGAGGCCAACCCGGTGCCGGGGGCTGTACCTCATACCAGGTTTGGGCCTTCCGGGAACCCAAGCTGGGGGAATGGTGTTGGCGGTGCTGCCGGGAAGAGCCGCTTCAGGACCCGCTACTGGACGATCCCGAAGAGCAGACGACGACGAAGAGCGGTGCCGCGGGACCAAAGATTTCCATTGTCTCTTTCCCGATGCCGGGAGTGATGCCTCAGTGCCGAGTTGGAGTCCGAACAGCGAGGATGGTTGGCAGGCGATAGCGATCTGGAACAGTGCCGTCTTGTCATCGTCTCAGAAGATGAGGAGAGAGAGGAGCTATCCAGCTCAACTCTCCAGAGCCGGGTGGTAGGCGGCCATTCCGGTGCCGGGTGCACCCACCCTTCAGAGACACCCATCACGGGTTTGCCCCAGGACACAGGCCCTGTCTCCCTCGGCATGGGCAAGGCCAACAAGGCTCGACCCACCTTGAACGCCTCCGGTGTGGAAGGGTCCTGGACAGGAGGTCCCCCACTCCCAGGAGTTGGGAGGCTCCCTCTGTATCGGTGCCAGTAGCGGAGGCTGCTCCCGCAGCTCCAGCACCTCTGGACTCAACCCCGGCCGCTCCTGCGGTGCAGGGGAGGGAGAGCTCTCCACACCCTGGTGGTGCTTCTCCGGTGCCGAAGCGCCGGTGGAGCGCTCTGCACCAACGAAACGCTCTGTGCTGATGAAGCTTGGGGGGCTCGGACGCTGGGTGCAGCGTGGACTCCATCAGAATGGTCTTAAGCCAGACCTCCCTCTCCTTCTGAGCCCTCAGCTTAAAGGCCTTACATATATGGCACCGATTCCTTCGATCCTGCTCACCCAGGCACTTGAGGCAGCGATCGTGAGGGTCACTGACCAGGAAAGCCTTCCCGCAGCCAGTACAGGGTTTGAACCCTGGCGAGCCCGGCATGGGCAGGTTGCTTGAGCCCGAAGGCTCCCTTATCTTAACTGAACTAATTCCTAACTCAACTGAAGCTAACTAAGTTCGGGGAGAACTAACTAACTAACTAAATACAAAAAGAAAAGGGGAAGAATACTTGCGGGCAGCAAGAGTTGTTCCAGCGACCGTCACGGGTGGAAAGAAGGAACTGAGGGTCTGCATAGCCGGCGGTGCCCTATATACCACGGCATGAGCGCAGCACTTCAGGGGGCGCCAGAGCCGGCCCCTACAGAATCTGCTAGAAGAAAAAGTTGTCCAGAAACCGTGCACGAAGGCGCGCACACACCTAAGTGGAATGCATATGAGCACTCACTCGAAGAAGAATCCATGTTATGTATAAAATACCCAAGGAGGTTGTGTGTAGGGTGACCAGATAGCAAATATGAAAAATCAGGATGGGAGTGGGGGGTAATAGGCGCCTACATAAGAAAAAGCCCAAAACGTCAAGTTTGTCTCTATAAAATCAGGACATCCGGTCACCCTAGTTATGTTATAATCAAAGCTGAAACAGCTCCTGCTGAGATGTACTAGTTTAGAACTGGCCTGAGAGCCACTTAGGTCAAATCAGGCCACTTATTTAGGAACCTAAATGTAGGTATTTTTGAAAATTTTGGCCAGTGTTCACCCAACCCCAGCTGGATGAAAATTCAGATGTTATATAGAATTGAACACTTCTCGTAATACTTGCCTTATTACAGCCTTGAGAGAGAAACTTCAAAGGAGAATAGACAGTTTTAAGTGATCGAATCAACATGCAAAAAAAATTATGTACCTTTAAGTTTTTGTAAAAGTGCTTTGGAATTCCTCAAGATAAAAAGCACTACGCGCATATTATTAGTTGTGCTTATTAATTTGCCAAATACTACAGCAAGCCAAAGAACTGAGTTAAGTTCTCAAATTCAGATGGAGAATATATCACTAGCATTGCAATCTCTTTTGTTAAGATCACCTTCTCAATGCATAAAGATGTGATTGATGAGTCAGTGGCCTGGTGCATTAAAGCAGGAGAGTGGGATCAAGGACTCACTTCACCAGTTCACTGACCTTGTGTCAGCGGCTTCTTTATTTCTCAGTCAGTCTATCTGTGAAATGGTTATAATAACGATCACCTACCGTTAGGGTGCCATGAAACTGAAGCGATGTTTGCAAAGCTCTTCAAGATCCTAACACAAAAGATGCTCTGTAATTGTAAACACATGAACTAAAAAAATACAGACTCCTTTGTTGTGAATTTAAATAAGTAACAGTTTAGAGACTTAAGTTCCAGAGGGATAGCTGTTTTAGGCCTGGTCCACACTTACCTTCCAGACTTGATGGCAGTCGATGGGACGTAAATCACTTGCATATCTCCCATCGACTTTGCTGCAGCTGCTCCCCGCGCCGTCCACACTGCGCTGTGCCACTTACCGGGGTGGTTTTCCTATGTCAATTGCTGGATCAACTGAGCAGGTCTACACAGACCGTGCAGTCGATCCAGAGCAAATCAATCTGATGGCGGCAAATTTGCCGCCGTCATGTAGACACAGCCTTAGTCTGTATACAGCAAAAATGAGAGTCCTGTAGCACCTTAAAGACTAACAAATTT
The DNA here is from genome assembly GCA_007922155.1 of Mesoclemmys tuberculata. NCBI lineage: Eukaryota > Metazoa > Chordata > Testudines > Chelidae > Mesoclemmys > Mesoclemmys tuberculata. Next base: position 14,520,722 of record ML675623.1, read on the forward strand.
CTGAAGACATAAGCTTTCGTGGGCTGCAACCCGCTGCATCTGACAAAGTGGGTTGCAGCCCATGAAAGCTTATGTCCTCAGAAATATGTTAGTCTTTAAGGTGCTAAAGGACCCTCGTTGTTTTTAGACTTAGATTTTCTTAATTAAACCAGCATATACACCCTCAAATCCACATTCAGACACAGTATGCATTCACTGTACTGTCAAGACTTGGTTAGTCAATGTACAAACTATTTTAATCATATCATTTAAAGAACAAAAGAGAACCAATCTAGTTAAGCAAGTCAGTGCAATGGCCATCTCGTTATTAGACTACAAACATATGCACGCATTATTTATGCAAGATAATGTTCATCTGAGATTGATCACAGTAGGCTAATAAATCCCTCTTATGGGGATTTAATTTTCAGTTTTTGACCTTCTGATGAAAAAAACCTGTGAATCATCTCCTCTTGCCAGATTTACACCCGTGCTAACCTCAGTATCAAGTGTGTCACTGGTGGTAAAAAAGGGGACTCAACGAATCCTGATCAGCAAAAATAATTATGTGCAAGATCAATGCTGGAATGAAAATATACAAATATTATCCAATTGGAAAAATCTCCCTAGTCATGTGCATGTGTTCAGCTGGAAGCCATTCCAGAGATGTCCTTTTGGAAGCCAAGGCGTTTGAACTCTTTGAAATTCGAGCTGGCCATGGATATGGAGTACCTTTTTTAGGCCATATTAATAGCATTTTAGCCATCGCAACTCAGCAAATACACAGCTGCCGCATTCGACAATATTGTCACGCAGCAGAACCATGCACTTCAAAACTGAGGTTCAGGAAGTTGGTTTAACACAATCGAAGGTCCCCATTCTGTAATATGATATGCTTAGCTAACCACCTTTGGAGCCCCACTAATTTCCGTGGGATTCTAGAGAGGCATAAAGGTCTACTTGTGTGGATAAGATTGCAGAATCAGGACCAGAAATACAAGATGATCAAAAAAGGGCAGGGTATTTTATGTTCTTTAATAGGGATGGACAGATCCTAAACAGAATTGCAAAATATATTTGGGGTTGCCCTCTAGCCAGGCTAGATTTCCTTCTTTCCCTCTTAACTCTGATTTGATACTGAACAATTCAGCTATGGGGTCTGCATAGAATAAAATAATCCACAGCAAATTACAAGACATTCTAATAGACAAGACAAGACACACTTTTTGAGTGAACTTAAAAAGGAAGGGTGCTAGCGCTTCCCTGTATATAACAATCCACTTCTCTCTGGTCTTGAAATTCAACTTGTGGACTACCATGTGGCTAAAAGCTCTCTCCATGACCCACACTGCAGCCAAGGTCACATCATTACGTGAACCACACGATATGGCAGAGCAGTGATCTATAAACTGCCACATATCAAATGGACCAGATGTGAATACGTGGAGGCAGTTTCCGGCAGCCTGGAAAGAAGAGTCCAAATGCACACAAAGGAACCCGCTGGGCATTAGAAAAACACAGAGAATAAAAGTAAGCGTCTGTGCAGATGTTTTTCTTCTGCAAAGGGGTGATGCTAATTCTGCTTGGATTCTTCAGGATGCGTGATTTTGCCAAACAATGATCGATAAAGCTCCGTCCTGCGGAAAAAAGGAGAAACGGGGGAGGAGAATAACTTTTCAAGGTCAAATTGGAAGCAAGTGGCAGGCAGCGCTACCATCCGCTGCTTAAAATGAAAAGGCCGTCGTATAATTAAAAATGCATTCAACAATCTTTATTAATAAATACAAGTGTAGGGAAGAACTTGCATAAGACCAATCACATGCAGTACAGAAATATTGCAGTGTGGCTGGATACCCTCTCTCTAGGGAATGAGGTTTTCTATAAGTTTGCCCTTTACAGACAGGCTCTTCAAGTAAGAAAACAAGATTGAATATTTTAATAGGCTGTATGAGACTGCAATGCCATAAGGAGGATTCAATCAGACAGCCTATGTGGGGCTATAATTTAGTTTTAATACATTTTCTTAGATTTGACGGTACTTGAAAAACAATGAAAATGACCCAGCAACAAGATTCCAATTAATATCACATATGCAGCAGTTGTGATAAGAGGAGCGAGTTTGCCTTTTAAAAAAAGCTGGTTTTCTTTCTTTCTTTCTAAGTTTAAAACCTAAGTAGTCAGGGAAGGTAGATGAGGGACAGGGGGAATGGCAAATTTATTACAAACTTCAGCTGCCAAACTGAAATTCATATGGCCATGGCAATCTAGAGAACCCTTAAGGGAAAGCCTTTGGACAAGTCTACATTCCGAGCTCCCATTCGCCAAACCAAATAGGGTCTTTCCCTGGCTGTGCTACTCGAAGTAGAGAGGACACAGATATACAGCAGGTAAAACTCATAGAAGAGAAACTGCTTCCTTGCCTGTGCTGCTAACATCATCCAGGATTATTAAAGATTTAAAATCGGAGATGACAATCACCCCAAACTCCCACTAAAAAGTCAGACCAGGAACTGTTTAGCCATGATTTCACTGGGACATGGGGTGGAAATTCTACCAGTTAAGAATTAATGAGAGATGGGGCCAAGGTCTGATATTCAGACCTGGACTAGAACTTCCTCCAACTCAGAAGTGCTGAGATTTGGGCCCCATGTCAATTGAAAGTGTAGACTGTTTCCTAATAGCTTGGCTTCCCTGCTAAGTGGAAACAATGGAAGGCAGGTGGTCATTTTGAAAAAGGGCATCTTTGCCCTCACTCCTGTTGCAAGCAGGAAGAGATGGCTACCGTTCTGAAAAAGGTGAATTCTTTGTGGGATTTGCCATACAAGAGCACTGCTCAGCAGCTTCTGCTAAAAAGGCAACCAAAACCACCCCCAAAACTCTCTGAAAAACGGAGCTAATGTTTGAAAAAGCTGGAAAGCCCTGGTCAAGAAGAAAGCAAGATGGCAGGGCTAGAATATTGGAAAGGATCAACTGAAATGCAGGAGATGCCACAAACACGGAGCCGGGGTCCAAACTTGACCTTCAGACATCACTGAGATTAAACTCAGCGAGGAGTGAGGAAGAGTAGTAATGCTTAACGGGGCCAGACCCAAGCTTTGTTTGTGATGCAGATAAGCCACCAGAGCGAGAAGCACGAGAGGATGAAAGTGGGAAAGTTTAGGTGAGAAACAACAGGAGCTTAGTACCGAACAGGGGAGGCCAGTGGCTCTGAAGAGGCCCAGCTTCCTAGGATGGTAATGTGCTGTCATCACTAGGTCAGAGAGAAATCAGCTGTTTTAAGTGTGAAAACTTAATAATGGGGGGCCAAACTCTCTCTCTCTCTCTCATTTTTATACTGCATAAATGCAGAATAGCCAGGAGCATAAAAAAATGACCCAACTCCCCTGACAGATACAAACATCCCTCTGACTTCCCTGCTACCAGAGACAGCGGCTTTAAAATCAGTATCTGCATCACGTTTTTTTAAATAAATATAAAGAGTGCTGCGCTACCCCCGCTCTGCTATACTTTGCAGCCTCCCTGCCTATTAACCGATAAGTATAACTGTCTTTTGCTGTTTCAATTGAGAAATTAGATAGCATAAAGCAGGCAGTTTTACTGACAAAAAGGACGTTGTGACTTTAAGACTCCATCATTTGACTGGAAAAAAAAATGCAGAGAGTGATGCTATTTAGTCCTTCACAATCATAGCCTTCCAACCTTGCCTTGCTTGCTTGAGCCAGACCCCATCATTACCACTGAGCAAATGTTTCCACTTGTACTGCAATATCAGTGAAATTCCTGGGCAGAAAGCAGCAGTTACTGTCCGCAGCAGGGTTCACATGTCAGGAGCGGAGAGGGAAACGCTGAAACCGGTGTTTTGATAGAACATCATTTCACACTCAGGTGGGCAAAGCTGAGAAACATACACAGCTTGCTCATGTCAAAGTAACTGGAAAGGCTGAGTGGTCTGGAACCTTTTAAAGAAACGTCACCGATTTCATTCTTCTCCTCCGTCCTCACCCCTCTACACAACTCATTTTAAATACCAGGGGGACTAAGCATATTGCAGCCTACGGCCTCAGAAAGATAAATTCTAATACCAAATGCACCCACTTTGCAGGCTTCCTATAGTCATGTGGCAACAGAAGGTCTCTTGAAACAAAGAGGCACCAGCACCAACGATTGCCCTATTGGAGCCCCCGGCCCTGTAACATCCCGACAAAGACTCTCCAGTGAGCTCAGACAAGCAGATGCTCATTTATGCACTTTCCCATCCTGTCCATTCCAACTCCGGCACAGAGGCTAGAGAAGAAGCCCTAATGATCTGTACCTACTGCCATTTTCCTGTTCACCAGGCACAGATAACCAGCAAAAGCCATTAAACAGACACACAATTGCCAGTTGCTAAATAACGCACAATTCAGAGGCAGGACCGGAACTTGGGCTTAGCTAAAGAACTCAGTTTACCCAAGATGACAGGCTTCCCATTTTTTCCCCATATATTTTTACACTATGGCTAAATGCCATTTTGGGCTCTTTAATAATATCCAGTCTTGTGTTCTCCAGGACATGTGGAGAATTCTCCCCGTCGTGTTTTTTCGTTATTAGGATCCATTAAACTTGTTTGCAATAGGTCAAGCCACCATCAGATGGCATTCAATGAAAACATTTATTCTGTCATTACTTCTAAACACCTGGTCAAGGCTGAGACGCCAGAGTCTGGATAAGATACCAGACCCCAATAATCTTTTGGATGGTGCCATCTGACCAGTCCCAAAGAGGTCTAATTCAATGCTGCATCTTGCCATGCTTATAACCAGCAGCTTACACACATTCTCATTGTGCTCTTTGGTACTTTGCCCCCACCTAATAAACACGCTGCTCTTTTTTATCCGTGACTCTTATAACAGTTAATGGTACATCACCAGCCAATTAACTCTCTTTCCAAACAGATCCCAACAGAACATGCCCCATATACCTGGGTTAGCAAATTTAGGGGAGCCTCCTGCACTAAAAGAGAAATAGCCTAATCCATGTCATTGACTTTGTGAATAGAGTGGAAAGATGCTGCTAAACATTCTGAAAGCCAAGGAATTTTTGCAGAATATTGTTTCCTCTGAATTCAAGGGGGTTATTAAACACTTGTGGGTTTCTATCTAGGTACATACATGGCCTACATAGCTGCAGTATCTAAGTGCCACACAGTCATTAAGAATTTTATGCTCACACTACCTGTGTGAGTTAGAGATGTATCCCCATTTTACAGATGGGGAAGTGAAAGAGTAATGGACTGACAAAAAATGACAGAGGGAGCCTCTGGCAGAAACAGGACTGGAAACTAAGTCTCCGAGTCCCAGTCCAGAGCCTTTCCCACAAGGCCACCCTTTGGCTATTGTACATCCTGGGTTCCATACATCTGGTGTAGAAGAGGGTCGTTATACAGAAAGTGGTGTTACAAATCCTGGCAGCAGAAAGTGGGTTCTCAATATGGGGGACATGATGCCCCTTTGGGAGGAAAGTACCATTAGGATCACAGTACGCAGAAGGCTGAGAATCCCTGCAGTGGGACATACTGGAGCAGCTAGAAACAGGAAATGGGACCTCCAAGGGCCTTACTATAGTGGAGTTCTGTAAGTAGGACTGATCCAACACAGATCCCCAAGCTGCAGTTAGCCCAGGCTGGGAGCTCTCACACTGTCACAGAAACAAATTCAGCAGGGCAGCTACCTCTCCACCTATCGCACTGTATCCAAATCAACAGAAGCCAGCCCATCAATGCCCCCGCTGGGCTGTCATCATCCACTATCACTGCAATGGCCACAGGAGAATGCGCCAACATCCTTGGTACACTCAAGGGCACAGCAGGTGCGGCCTACCTGCATGTTCCTGGCAGTCAAGCAGTAAAAAAGGCTGATGGCTCCTGTTAAGGACACTGTGCCTGCTTTGAATTTCAATCCTCCCGACTCGGTTGGTTTTTGAGTGCAAAAATACATGCCCAAAAAAACAGGGTTAAGTCAAATTACACGTTTCAGGCCAAACTCATCTTAACAGAGAAGCACTTTTAAATTTAATGTCAGTGCCCTCTCCCCCTCCCCCGTTAGCTCCCTCCCCCTTATCTGTGCTGTAATGCAGTTTAAATAGCACGCGCGCGCGCGCACACACACACACACACACTCTCTGCACAGTCCCACCAAAAAAAAAAAAAAAGAAATAAAAGGCGAGCACTGAGTGTTTGCATGGTAGCAAGCAGATACCCACCAATGGCAGTAAATACTAGCTTGAACGTTTGTCTGCTGTCAGCCTTGTTGTGACCCTTTCCCTCTAGCGAGGCAGCGCTCTCTCAAGGTTTCTCCTATTTTTATTTACACTGAGGATAGGGGAGTTCAGGAACCAGCATTGATACTGATCTCAGGGACCAAAATTAGCAAGAGGCATTTTTAAAGCACACAAGTACAGTAGGGGCATTAAAAGCAACAACGCGTCTTCCTCAGTTGTGTGACGGTGCCTGAACTCAGAGAAGCTCCAACGTTCAGAACACCAAGGCACAGCGCTGGGATAACTTGCACACCACATGCAGCATGGGTCCTGCCACACTACCCAGACGGCTTGGCTGCGCTGCACCCTCGCTCGTTAAGAGTGGAGAACAACAAGCCCTTTCGGTGCCCGGGCCTGGGCATGTGTGTTGCAAATTCAAACAGAGCTACCTGAAAATTCCAGGTGTGAAACCAACTACCAGCCTACACCAAGAACTGACTGCTGCTGGTGTCGAGATTACACGGTGCAGGGAGGGGTTATTTGCAAATGGGAACCGGGGGGGACGGTGGGGATGTGTGTGTGAGAGTGAGAGAGAGAGAGAGAGAAAGAATGTTTGAGCCAACTGGAAAAAAAAGCCAAGCTTTTCTTTATTATGGTTACTGCATAGGCTACCTTTCCCCTGCGGCGTCTCCTCTCCGCAGGATTTAACCGTGCAAAGAGTAAAACTCATCAGTCCTCCAGGTTTAACCTTGTCTCTGTTTCAATTCACCAGGGTGAGTGTGGGTTTTCAGGCCCCTTAGGGCTATGCATAATGAACTGGGATTTTGGCTAAAAAACATCATTTCTCTCTCACCCCCACATATACTAAAAATCAGACTTGAGCCAGTGCCGCAAAACCCCCCAGCCCAAGTCTGTGAGGGAAAGGTGACGTTAGCACAAAAGGGTACTGGTATTAGCAATGTGCTTAGCAATAACCTGTACCAAGTAATTAATAGTACTTACACCTGAGGTAGAGTGTGTGGAAGGAGCAGGTCGATGCAGGGGTCTTCCTTGAATTAAAATTTAACTTACCCTTTATTGCAACCTACAAAAGCAAGTAATGAGCACTAACATTTTTATTTCTTTTAAGCTGTCATTTAGGCTGTAGAGGGGATAATTACCTATTTCCACTGTAGTAAGGTTTTATCACCCTTAGTGAGGCGTTTTCTAATTTAATATTTTTACTGTATTATCATAAAACCTGTTTCTGGAAAAAAAAAAGATCACAAACCATACAGCCATTTGCCATAAAACGTGTGTAAGTAGCTTGGCTTAATTATTTATGCATTTCTTCTGAGCCAACTCCAAAGAAAGAGTGAGAGCGTGGGAATTAGCTACACTTGAGGGTGTCACACCTTCTCCTCCCCTGCCCACCCGGCCTCCTAGCTACATAACCTGGTATACAACGTATCTTGGAACACTCAGATATGTGCATGTGCATGCATCTGTCTCTCATCTTATTCTTCATTCAGCATCCCTATCAACATTAAAGAACCCAGTTTTCTAATGCAATTTTTACCACATATGTGGCTGCAAGAATGTGGTTTGTTTGATGGGAAGAGGAAATAAGAGAGATGAAGGAATACCCCACAGCAGTGGATCGGATGAAAAAACTTTGCAACTATGGTCATCCTAACTCAGCATACAGATATAGGACATTCTCAGTATTTTGTTTCAGGATCCAATTTAAGCATAAGAGACTTCGACTGTCTGTCTGCAACAACTTCGGAGCCATCCATTGGTACTTTTAGCAGCAGAGCTACAACTAAACATATTTCAGACAACAAAGTATCAACAGCAAGCAAAATATTCCAGTCATCCAGTAAAACCACCATCATGGATGGGTATGTAGTAAGGACCAGCAAAGACCAGCAAGACACCATAGATGAAAAGATTTGTTCTTTTATGCCACAAATTCTCTTTTTCGCATTGTTAACAATAAACACTCCATTGACATGGTAGAGTCCTTACGACCAGGCTACACTCCACCTGGTAGAGCAAATTTTGGTGGAAGGTTGCAAGATACACTGTATGAGAACGAACTTGAACAGTGTGCAAGAAATACTGAGGGGAAATTTGCCAGTTTAAGCCATGATGGGTGGAGCAATGTACACAATGATCCAGTAATATGTGCCTATGTGACAACAGAAGATGGGGCTGCATATCTTTCAGAAACAATAGATACATCAGAAAATGCCCACACAAAAGAATATTTAAAAGAAGTGGCAGTGAAAGCTGTAATAAACTGTGAACAAAAATTCAACAGTCATGCGCAGTTTTGTCTCAGACAATGCTGCAAACGTGGCAAAGATGAGAAGATACTTAGAAGAAGAAATGGAAGGATGTTCCTTAACAACTTATGGCTGCAATGTCCATTTAATGCATCTTTTAGTCAAAGACTCAAGTACGTCTTTTCCAGGAATAAAAGAAAATGTTGAAGTTGCAAAATACTTCTGTAACAACCATTTTGAGTATTATATACTCTTTCCTAAATTAATAAAAATCAAGTTACCTAAAAAAAATACGCAAAGCATACCCTCCTAGATGTTGTTAAATGCTGTATTGAATTGTAAATTAACATGTGTTAGTGATCAGATTTGCACCATTGTTTAAGAAATATGTGAAGAAGCATCAGTGGAAAACTTGATTTAAATCAATGATTTTCTCTTGGTGATTTAAATCAATCCACCCCGCTTGCCCAAGGCCACAACAGGATTAGAACTCAAGATGTCCTCCCCACCCTGTGCTCATTCCTCTAGGCCACAGTGCCATATCTATGCACACAGATTAGAAAACAACTAGAGTTACCTGAAATCACAGTTATATTCTTTAGATTTAAAGCATGAATCTCTTTATTTGTAAAGTAAAACCTAAAAACACACCCTCTTTCTACACTTGCCTCCCTCGTGCTAGTGAATTAGCAGACAGACTTTGCCATCCAAAAATTCCTTATATTAACACGGTATTTTTAATGGCCGTTTACATGCAAAAGTCTTTCATACCACAAGGCAGGCAAGCATACATGCTAGATTAGAATGTCCTTCATGAACATTAGCCAGAAAAGCATGTCTAACAAATATGAAAAGTAGAGTCTGAAATTTCAAAAAGGTGTCCACCTCCTGTTGTATCAGTCCACCAAGAGAGTTGGCCAGCAAAAAAGGACAAAACAAAAGAGCTAATATTATAATATTATTTAACATAATATATAAATATAAACATGCTATTCATTTTTTTTAAATATAGATGTAAAATAAACTGGTCCTAATAATCTGAAGTGAATTCAATGCATAGGTGAAAACAACCTCTTGAAAAAGGTAAATGGATACTTCAGTGATGTTCTGTTTGAATATTAATTTTTTTTTAAATTGCTCATATGTCTGACTACATTAAGAATGCCCTTCATTGCCATTATTTTGGTTACAGAATAAAATGTGTGTCTCAATGAGATCTCATGAAACCTCCAACAATCTATGATTAACATCAAAATAATGAAGCCAATGGAGGTCTAACTAGCAAGTGCATTGCATCTGCTGCATAAATTATTTGAGTGATGTCCTACAGCTAAGGTAGTCAACATGTAATTATTTTCTATGTCACAAACACTGAGGCTACAATAAACCAGCAACTACAAAACATACATAAACACATCTGGAGACACTGTACCATCCAGTTACACAAAACTGCAGGAAGAAACACCTTTTATATTCCCTTTACAAACATGCAAGCTAAACATTTAATAAAAATACCATTTCACCCAGTCAATACTGTCATAAAGCTTCAGGTGTCAGGATTCAATTCCACTTAGAGTTTGTGTGCAGGGTTTGTTTATTTGTTTTACTTTGTTCATTAAGGAAAGGGGAAAGTTTGTGCCTTTACATGAAAATAAAAGGATTCTTTACTACTATATTAAACCATTGGCCTTGCATGTGGCTGGAATACAGCTGAATGGTAGGAGTGCAAAGAAAGGAATGGTAGAATGGTAGGATGGCAAAGAAAGGGGAACCTCGTATTGTTTAAAAGGCAAGAGGGTTTTCTGATGAGACTTTAATCCTTGTTTCTGGAGGTGCATTTAGCATTGTTACATTAATATATCACTCCTTCATTGGGCAGTGTTATTGTGAAAATATTCTTTGATATATTTACCTCTCATTCTCCTACTTTCCCCCACCCACATAGTCCTTCATAGCTACTTAAAGGGCAAAATAAAAATATTTAGGCTAGGCCCAAGCAAGGTCTGTTTTCAAATTAATGATGTTTCCCGAGATCTCAGTGATGTGTTCTACTGGGAACAATGAATTATTAATCCAAAAAAAAAAAAAGAGGGAAAATAGCAGCATGAAAATAATTTAGAGAGAGTGAGTGTGCAACCTCTACCAAAACTAGAAGTGATCTGCAGATCAGATAGTCATTTATTGCCCTGGAAAACTTTTTGTCTGTTTCCAGTAATCTTTCACCCACGGGAGTGCAAGTCAGATTGCACTGACAGATAGGGAAGACAGCCAGCGAGAGGAAGCAAGCATTTATTTACCATTTATTTATTTATATTTAAAGGTTTTACCCTAAATCATGACATGCAGCACTGAAGTCAAACCAGTATTTCTACAGCAGCCAGTTAGTTTTGGCCTAGCAGAACCTGCTTGGTTGTCACTTGACCAGCATTAAATTACTAGTGTCTTTTAAAACAAGTAACTCAAAATATTGTGCAGTTAATTCCTACATGGCCAGGTCCCTGCTGTCAGATGTACATGCAACTGCCTGGTCCTCCAGTTTAGGGAGTATGTGGCCACAAGGTGGCACTGTCTGACTCATTTCCCCACAAAAGTCGTGAACACAGACGAGTGCAAAACTCAGGCTATAAATTACCCAGCAAGACAGCTATCCTCACCATGCTCAGCGCTTGAAGGAGATTCAGAAAGGTCTGTTTCAATTCCCTCTCTCTCGGTCAGGTCAGGATTGGGTCCTTCAAGCCAGTGCAAATGCTTTTAGCCCCACGGCTTTAAATTACGAAAGGTGACATGTGACCTCTGGCTTGTCTCATGAGACCAGGCACAAGATTTATAAATATTTAAGAAAGCCAGTTCTAGCCCTAAACAAAGGGACTCTGCACACCTCGCTGAGGATGGATAGAGGGAGGGGGAGAATGAAGGCATATGAGAAGCTTTTTTCTCGAGATATTTTCCCCTCCCCACAAACTCAAGCAAGACATGGGGTTCAAATCTATCCTTCCTTATTGTCACCTGCTTGCTTAATCCAGCTATTTCTCCCGTATGCTATATCTTGCACTTTTACAGCCAACTAAATAACCCTCTCCTGCCCTCAATGCTTGAGACTAACAGTGGGCAGTGAGAGAACTGACCCTCATTTTGGTATGTCTACCCTTCGCATTTGAAAGGCAGCTTTAGGTATCTCAGCCACGAGCACTAGACAGACGCCTAAAGACAAAGTAGGTGGTAGCATAAGAGATGTGAATGCAGATTAGTAGCTGGGGAAGTGATGAGATATGGGGAGGTGGAGAAAACTCTTACATACTCCATCTCCACCGTAGGCAGTTCCAATTCCTGTCATAAATTTCCTCTATAAATTTTAAAAATTTTGCCTCCCCAATCTTCCTTCTTTTTTTAACCACTCTGAGTAGATTAGTCACTGTAGCATCATATGTGTAGAGACACAAAATACAAGGTGGGGAATTTTCTTTGCGTACTTTAATATCCCATGTTCCTGGGATGATTTCCCCCATTCACAGCTTGACTGTTTTATAACAAATTCAATGCAAGAGAAGACAAATTGTCTCACAAAGGAGAGCTTGCAATCTCACAAATCATTTTGCAGCTCTTAACAGGTTTTCTTTCCCCCTTAAAAAGGAAATTTCCATAACTGAGGAGTTTCTCTCCTTGCTAACTATGTTGAATATTAAATGTAAGGGCTTGATGATTCCAGAACTCTGGCGTTAGCCAGGGTCACATATTCTGTTTCCTGACTGCCAGCTTCAAAAAGATGAAGCTCCTTGTTCAAATACAACCCCTTAACAACTATAGTTAAAAGCCACGTGATGCTTAACTGCTTATACGTGAATCAACTTCTAAGAGTGAACGACTGGTTAAAAAAAAACACCAAACAAAATGATACACAGAAGCTCATGGGAGCCCAATGCCCGAGAGCCAACAGCTGAGTGAAATGGTGTGTGTGTCACAGGATGACATGTGCCTGTCTGTTGTTCCAAACAACTCAGAAGCAGCTGAAAGTCTATTGCTGTGCCACCACCAAACTCCAGCACTCCGTCACAAGCTCACACAGCAGCCTAGCCACTTCTTCCGGGCCATGAATCTGCCAGGTCGGGACAGCTGCAAGGATGTTTGAGTGACATTTCCCCCACAGCATTTAAAATAGAATACCCAGCAATGTCAGCAAGGGAAAGCTTTGTCAAATAACCCCAGGGAACGTGTCTCTTCCTAGAAACTGCAGCGTAAATATTACAGGGCGTAAGCCCCGTCCCCTCACCCCAGTGTAATTTAGGAAACAGAGTTCATTCACAAGTCAGCAGACTTTTTGGGGGGTGGGGGTGGAGGAGGAATATTCAAAGGGATTACCCTGAATGTTAGCATTAAATCAATGAGATTCACAAGACTAAAACCATACAGAGTGGGCCAAATTTTCCTCTTGGTTATGTCTGTGTAAATGTGGAATAATTCCACTGAAGTGAGCAGAGTTCCTCTGGATTTACACACGTGCAAGAGAGAAGAACCTGGCTCACTAGTTCCAGAAAGGGAGTGTCACTTTGATCTATTTTATTTATTTAGCAAATGTGTTGTTCACGAAAGGTGCTGGATTGACAGCCCTAGAGCCCAAATTCCTCTATTAATCCAGCCTCTTGGTGTTTTAATACCAGACACACAGAGGATGCTGAGTAAAGGCTGGTACCTCATGAACTTTTTTTTTTAAACTCTTATGTAATGGAAGAAAATTAATCCTTTAATGCCAGGATTTCCTACAACGCACCTCCCACCGCTCGCAGTGAGACGCACTGTGACTGACAGACCAATAGCGCTAACTTCAAGAGTAAGGAATGCTCATCAGGAAGAACATGTCAACTCCGGTCAAACCCAAGCAAAACATTCAAAGTCAGTATCTCACTGGCAGCTGGTTAATCTCTATCTTTATTCAACATATTGCAAGCACCGGCGCTGGAACAGCCTTCTCACTCGAGACTGGATTTGAAGCCATGACCATCCATTTGATCCTGCATTACCTAGGCTATTGGACTTTCATCAATCAATTCCTGCTTCAAGCCCAGACACTGCGGTTGAATTAAAGCATATGTTTTAGAAAAACATCCACTGATGATTTAAAAATTTCCAGTAGTAACAGGTCTACCACAATCCTTTGTGCTCTAACTTTGAATTCAGAGTACCACTCTTTTTCAGAACGTCAGTATTTTCAGCTATCTATAAAGCTCTGTGAGATTCTTAGACAAAAAGCTGCTACATTCTTAGCAAAAAGCCGTAGCATCATACATACAACTGCTTCTCCCCAACGAGCTTAGAAACAGCAAGACTGGAGGAGACAGAAGGCAAAACTGTAGGCACATGTATGAAAAATTATTCTTAATTTTTTTTTGGATAATTAAGAACAGTGCAATGAAGGATAACTGGATTTCTCCATCATACTCTAATTTCTAACTGCAAAGGAAAAAATATTCAGTAGTCATCATTCACGTGTTTACTAATCAAAGACGACAGAATAGTTACCTTTTAGTGCATACAGAGGAAGAGCAATAAGACTTGTTAAAACAGTTCTTAGATACAAGTATGACCAGGCAACCACGTGTCTCTATGCATACATGCGCAAGCACACCATGCATAAAACACATGCACTGTGTGGGATGGTGGTGTGTGTGTACATATTGTACACACACACACAATTATACATATATACACACACACCAGCTACATGTAACGCATACTTTACACACATACTGCTATCCACCACCACTATACAAAGTTGCCCAGATGATAGTAGGTATATTACAAAAATAAGGATTAGATCTTTTAATAAGGTCATCTGCAATCTAGGGAGATTTTTCAGGTTTCTATTTTAGACAGTGGATAGGTATCATCAACAATGGCCTTGAACCAAAATCCTAACCTGCTCCCTTTCTAAATGTTGGGAAAATCCAGCCCCTGATATAAACTTAGTGCCTCCTGCTCATCTCTATGGGGCACGTGAGTCAAACAGCCAACGGGCCCAATCCTGTTTACACTGTAGCCGATGGAAGTTTTGCCACTGATGTTACGGGAGCAGGCACAGTGTGATGTCAAGGCAGAAGAGCTGAAGGGATGAAGCCACCACTTATAACAGTTAATTTGCATGTTACAATTGTGCTGGTTACCAGCCGGAAGGACCGGCTCAGACCTCTCTCATTGTGAGGGGAGAAAAGAGTCAAAGCTTCATAGCAAATACATCCTTCTGACACTGCCATAGGGCAAGATATCACAGCTCAGCACTGACCAGAGTCATTTTCCAGTCTGACCCTACACTGACAAGGCCCATAAATGACATCGGGTCAATTTTATTTTTTTAGCCATTTGGAATCTGAAAGGTTGAAAGGAGATTCCATTGTACTGCTCATTTTTTAAATGCTGCATATTACACAAACACAGGTATATACATTATGCGATAGGGTGGCATCAAGTCTTGGTTGGTATGAATTTGGGATGACAGATTTACTTTAACAGACTAACAGATTTTAAGGCCTGAAAGGACCTTTGATCATCTACTCTGACCTCCTGTATAACACAACATTGAACCACTTATCCCTGCACTGAACCCAATAACCTTTGCTGGATTAAAGCATCTGTTCCAGAAATGCATCCAGTCTTGACTTGAAACATCCGGAAATGGAAGAACCACCTCTTCCCATGGTAGTTTCTTCCAGTGGTTAATCATGCTCACAACTAAAAAAAAAGCAAGTTATTTCTCATTTGAATTTGTCAGACTTCAGCTTTCAGCCTTTGGTTCTTGGTATACCTTTTCCCATTAGATTAAGGAGTCCTTTAGTACCTGCTCTTTCCTCCACATGAAGACTCTTTACCCCATAATCAAGTCTCCTCTTGATCAGCTCAACAGACTGAGCCCCTTAAGTCTCTTGCCGCAAGACTTTTTAGAGATGACTGCACATACACACAACATTGACGTGTTTACTTACAATGGATACAGGAGATACACGAAGGGAAGGATGATCTCAGGGTTAAAGCACTGGACTGGAACTCAGGCCATGAAACTATTCCAAACTCCGCCAAGGACTTCCTGGGTCACCCTGAATAAGGTTAGTTTTGGGGCAAATTTTCAAAAGCACCTATGGGATTTAGGAGCACAAGCCTCATAGATTGTCAAAAAGACGTGTATTCCTAAACCCCTACGCATTTTTGAAAATCTCTCCCATCACCTACCTGTCTCTCTATTTCCCCCTCCATAAACGTCTGCCAACCTCAGGGGCTGCTGTGAAGGTTAATACAATTTTGTTTATAAAGCACAATGGGATTCTCGGATGGAAGGGGCAAGGGAAGCGCTATGAAAGGAATTAAAATAAGCTCCACCAATACCAATTTAATTGCTTACACAGGGAGCAGGGGCACCAGGAAACTGCCTTCCACCCTGTGCCGTCACCTCTTCTCTCAACACATGCAGCAAATTAATACTTCCAGCCAAAGGCCATGAGAGGGCCTGAATGGAAGTGGAGGAAGCTTGCACTACAAGAACACTACTTCCTACAGAGAGGGAGGGAAATCTCAGACTCCAGAGGCCTGCAGGCAGACACACACTTACTTTAATATAACTATATTTGTCTTTTATATCTACTGTATAGTTAGGTGCAGTCACTAGAGATGGAAAAGTGTCATGGGCCCCATCTACGCTACAAGTACAACCACCCTCCTGTAACCAGGCCTGGCCCACTACAACTGACCTGATCACCACACATGCGGGGTGTCCACAGAGCAGCTTTTTTCATATCATGACATTGCTGGCGCATCTTCAAGCACCACAAGGTGCCTAAGTGTTTCTGTGTCAGTGCATTCTGTGATCATCCAGCCACTTTCCCCCGTACCCAGGGAGCATGTGCATAGAGGAAACGCACACTGAGAAGCATCCACAACAGATGGGCAATGCACTGCGGGATATACAGCTGCACAGAGAGCTGGAAGAAGGGCACACCAGCTAATCCAGTTACAGAGACATAGCTGGAGGCACCTGTCTACACAGTCAAATGGGGTAAAGCCTAACAGGAAGACAACTGTGTAACAGCCCAGCCCACAAGCAAGGAGGCACAAGGCATAACTACCTAGAGTAAGTAATAGCGTGTTAATCATGCTGTGTGATGACACAGGCCAAGTCACTAACTAGGCACAAACTCTGCTAAAATGTATATGGTTTCAATGGGGTCTCAGAAACCTTAGAGAACGAAGCTTTCCCACCAGAGATACATTACATGGATAGTTCTATGACGACAGAATCCCATTACATTTCTACACACCTGTTTTTCCCACTAATCTACCTCGTGGCCCTCGTTCGAAACAATGAAACACCTGCACCTGTAAATAACCCATCCAAAAGCTAACACCTATGTCCCCTGCCCCTGTGTGTTATAAATCCCTGCTCTGAATTTCACGTCGCACTTGAGTGTGGGTTTAGGGGTTTTTTTTTGTTCTTCCTGACATTACTGCAGAAAAGCCTCCCTTTTTTGCCTCCCATTTCTGCGCTGGGTGCCATCTTTAATGATGATGTATGGGTGTCCTTTTCTTCATCACAGCTGAGGAGGGGGTCAAACATGTGACACTGCCAGCATGGCGTAGCAACGAGCGAATTATAAACCGTGTCAATCCAAGTTAATGCAAAGCTGTAATCCTCTTTAACAAGAGATCAAATCAGTGCCGTGAGTTATGTTCATTCTGTAATCTGATAAGAAATAGAGTGAGCCTCTAATAAAAGAGTAATGAGAGCCCTTAATGATGCTGTTAAAAGGTAGCACTGGTTAAAATATTGCTCTTGTTCCAACTGATTAGATCAATGTTGCATATTTGCCCAGTCTTGTTTCACCTGTCAGAATAGCCTGTGTCTTCTTGGGAGATAAGAGAGCTTGGGCCAAACCTTTAAGGAACTCCTTTGGGCAAGTTTTCAAACTTGCAGCAGTGATATAATAATGTAGTTAGCGTGACAAGGACAGCATTGTTATTAGAAGTACTGTGGCAAGATGCTTTTTTTTCTTTTTTTTGAGAATATTATACATAAGAAACACACAGACACAGACCCCTGGATAACTAGACTAATAAAAATGCATAATGCCCAATCCTGGAAATGGTCATTCTTGAGGGTAGTGCCTACTACGACTACATCCACTGCAGGGTCAGGCTTAATGTCAACAACTCTGTACAGTCACCCCTCGCACTTGTTTTCGTGTAGATAGGTAAGTTCCTCTGGGCATGGATCTGTAATCTCTATTCATCTGTAAAGGGACAAATCCCTACCAGTCAGTGGCAGCCAGGTGCCTAACCACCAAGCCTCTCGAAAGGGAAGGATGGTCCTGTGGTTAGGGCGCTAGCCTGGGACTTAAAAGACCTAGGTTCAATTCCT
This sequence comes from Mesoclemmys tuberculata, assembly GCA_007922155.1. Classification (NCBI taxonomy): domain Eukaryota; kingdom Metazoa; phylum Chordata; order Testudines; family Chelidae; genus Mesoclemmys; species Mesoclemmys tuberculata. Next base: position 14,538,602 of record ML675623.1, read on the forward strand.
CGCTCTGCCACAGACCTCCTGTGCGACCTCGGGCAAGTCACTTAGTGTTGCTGTTCCCGATCTGTATAAGGAGATGTCTAGCTACTTCAAAGGGGTGTTACGATGATACTACAGTGATGGGGACCAGAGAAGTACCTCAGATAGATGTGCAAATCCCAATGCAAGGATACTATCAATAAATTTAAATCTATCACACACACTGCCTAAAATATCTATAACACCACCCTTTCCAATATATAGATTAAAATAGTACCCGAGGGGCTTTAAAATATCGAAGGTTGGAGGACATCAGAGTACCATACATTACAACATAATATATGTGAATGTGAGGTTAAACAGCTGTGCCCATGTTTTGGGTGCACGAAAAAGTGGCAAGCTGAAGATTAATTGCCTGCACAAATTCTATTATTCCAAGCAGCAGCCAGAATAAGAAGGAACGTGGCAGTGATGGTGACAAAGCACTTGAAGAGGCTGTATTGTATTTGTACATTTCTTTTCTAAAATTCAGGATGTAAAACAATATTCCATCTCGTTGTGGTGTTTACCTCAGGACACACTGCCTATCCCTTTGCCTGTACCGCTGGCCACTAAGAGACAAGGGGTTTGTCTACAGGAACAATTAGTTCACGGCACACCGGGGTGTGAATCTACTCTGCATTAGCCTGCCATGCACCGACTGTCCACTCGGACCCCACTGACATAAATTAACCATTCTTTAATGTGCTTTGATCTAATCCCATTTCAAAACAGCAGCGTACGGGAAGGTGCACACCCCAGAGCTTGCTGCGAACTAAACAGTTGTGTAGAAGGCACATGGTCATTTCTCTTCAAATGGATCTGGTCTTCGTCACTTGGTTCTTCAGCAAATGTGGCCAGCAAGCACTGAGACCTGGATTCTCATTTACACCAGGGTCTCTCTACACCACAAGTGGGGTATAAGCATAAATCATACATTTTAAGGCCCCTTTACACTGTCAAGAGTGGTGTCAAGTGGCCTAAGTGTCAATTTATCTACTTCAGGACCTCAGAAGGCCGCCGCACCTCACAATCTTTCATGTATTTATCCCCACAACACCCTTGGGAGATACAGAAGTACTGCAATCCCCATTTTATAGATGAACTGAGGCACACAGATTAAGCGACTTGCCCAAAATCACACAGGCAGTCAGTGGCACGGCAGAGAGCTGAGCCCCAGGTCTCCTGAGTCCTTAACCACTGGACCATCTTTCCTCCTACAATTCTACTTATTTCAGCAGTTAACATCACCCATGGAATGAAGACGATACTGGCAGGCATCTAGATGCTGTGGTGATTTCTGCTTTCTAAACACCAAAGGTGGACGGATGGAGGAAACAAGGCATGCACAGCTGAGGCATGGGACGACGCCCTGCTCACACACATGCCTGAGGGGCAGAGCACTCTAAACGTCTCGCAGCAGTGCACCACTGCCTACAGCCAATGCAATTCACCTTTTTTCCCATCCGTTCAGGGGGACTAAAAAACTGCACAATCTAAAAACTGCCTCTATTCTGACAGTGTTGCTAGACTATAGTGTGTTGGAAAAGCATGCGTAAGTATGACCCAGCTAGAATCCAATGGCAAATTTGTTGGAAAACCCACTCTGGCAGCAGGTTGGGGGTAACAAATGGACAAGCTAGCTGGAACATTTTGTATGACTAGAAACACAGCTGAGATGAGTAACTAAAATTCCATTAAAAAGTACACAAGGCCCAAAGTGGATGATAAACTTACATGACAGAAATAACTTCACTCAGCCAGGCAAGGAGCAGCTGCTGCTGCTCACATTTCTGCTGGAGAAAGAATCTGTAAAACACGCAAGCAATGTAATAACCCGCTATAAGCAGTGAAAGCCCCCAGGAGATGCTTTCAGTAAACCAAATGTCAAACACTCTCTCCCCCTACCACAATGATAACTGTGTTGACATGGCATAACATAGATAACATCCTATTAGCTGTCATAGGGTCTGTGGGTCAGCTGGACCCCATGTAGCTTATTTCGGAGTCAAGGTGCCTCTGTGAAAAGTGGTGGGGGAGGGTGTTTGAGGACACAGCAGCCAAATAAAGTGTGCTGCAGTTAGAAAGGTTTATTGTTGCTCTGTTCTCTAGGCTGTTCCAGTGCATTTAGCATTCGCGTGCATTCTGTAGGGGGTTTCAGCTTGCAGGCTGCTCTGTGCAACTTTTGGAACAAACACAACTGCTGCACTCTCACAAAGAGGAGGCAGCGTCACCTCAGTGCTGAGCCAACAACTAAGGCGACCAGCCAGCAAGTATGAAAAATCAGAATGGAGATGGGAGGTCATACGCACCTATCTAAGACAAAGCCCAAATATTGGGACTGACCCATAAAATCAGGACATCTGGTCACTCTACAACATAATATGACAATTCCTAAGTTCTTATAATCAGCCTTTTTATTTTATACTTTACACACACACACACACACACACACACACACACACAAAACCTCATTTAAAATTCTCTGAGCATAAGTCACAGCCAGTCAACTGGAGATAATGCTAGAATAGAGAAATATTAGAATTTAGCATATTATTATTATTATGCACAAGGTATGTACTAGTCCTTACGGTTTTTTCCCTACTATGCCACCCACTGATTACCTTAAAACAAAATACATAAATTAAGACACGGGCAGTAGGCGAAGCACATTACAAGAAAAGATTTCCGTACGCAGAAGAGAGTAGCTTAGGGACATGTTTATGCTGAGGTTTGACTTTTGCAATCTAAAAGCCAGAGGTTCTTGTTTCTCATCTTTATAGAAGCATGTAGATTTTAACACCTTCTGCCGGGCACCACCCCAAAAAAACAAGGCCTCAATCCCAACACTAACAGCACATCTTTTGCTGATAGTGCCAATGCTGGCACTAATGGTTGCTAATGGTTGCCTAGATCAATAGAAAAAGTACCTAAGTGTACCTGTCCAGTCAAGCCCGCAAGTGTGCATGTTTCCCCCGCCCACAGGTTCATGGATGCACCTCTTCTCACCTCAACCTACTTCTCACAAACCCAGTGGTGAATGCATTTTTAAAAGGTCAACAGAAAACAACGGAGAAAAATTATCTATGAAAAGCAAGTAGCCAACACCGGCCCTGTGACAAGGTGACTAACTTACTGCTGAATAGCCACGAAAGGGAGAATTTGCTGCTGCCATCTCAGCCTTTCCCCTATAGCTTATGGATGACGATAAAGCTTAAAAGTGAAAATAAATCAAGCATCTACCCTTATCTTTGCAGAAAAGCCGTTGAGGCGGAAGAAACGGCAGCCCAAGTTCTATGAAATGAGCCCTTCTCAGGCACACACATAGATCAGGGAATGTGTTTCGTCCTGTCTCTGACACATTCCCTTTATTGTAAGAGGTCAAGAGAATATTCAGGTTTTCGAATCTTCTTCCAGCCAGAACCAAGCAATCACTGAGCTTTGGTCAAAAGATTGTGATCTTTCCGCCATGATGCAGAGCTTTCATGGACATCAATGCCTTTGTTACTCCTAAGCTACGGCAGAGCAAGGGTCCCTTCCAGGGCCAGCCAGAAACTTGAGCAGCATAGAATGAATTCCGTAAGCCTTTCTGGGCAAAGGAGCAAGGCATGAGTGTGTTACTGCCATGCTGCCGGACTTGTGGGTAAAACTGAAGATGCCAATTACCATGTACAAAGCAATATATTTCCCAGGGCTCAACAACTATTCACCTGTCACCAGGACCAGCCTAACTCAGCATAACCCGTGTTTCGCTGGAACATTCATGCTTCAAGGGGAATGCATGAGGGAGACAGGAGCAGGCGGGGCTCACCCTGGGAATTCACTACTACCAAAAACTCGCTTAAGGCTGGCCACATCCAGAAAGCCTCATGTGATGCATCATTATGCTTTTGGAGGGCAAGGGAAGAAGCTGAGACATGGAGATTTAAAACAACTGCTGTACAAAGGCAATAATTCTTTCTGTATAGTGGGGACACATAATTCACCTGAAAAACTATTATCCCAAACTTTATTAGGTCTCCCATTATGCATCACGTAAATAGAAAGAGCCTGCCTGCTTATCCAAACAACCGGACACCCTGTTCAGATAAATGGAGTCCTAATGTGTTAAAAAACAGAGCAATATTCAACTTCTTTACCAGCTGTCACAAAGCAGCCTTTTCCGGGTCACTGTTGGCACTTATTGACACGTCCAGTGACTCCTGAATTCTTGACCATTACTCCCACAACTTTATTTAAAGGATGCTGACTACAAACAGCACAAGTGTGATTGCCACGTTCCAGACAGATGAATGTACAAATGGGCATCTCTATCACAGTTAAGTTTAAATGCAGGTCTGATGGATCTGAAGAAAAGCATCTCTCAAGTGGCATAAATATATCCATTGGAAAATTAAGCCACCTCCCTCCTACAGAAAACACCAACATTTGATAAATAATTCAGGAATTTGCATTTTATAGAAATCACTGAAAAAAGTAACTCTCCAGAAGTCAAGCTCATAGTTACACTATTTTTTTTTTTTTACTAATTAACATGCTAGGGCTCCTAGAGCCTTGTATAGACATTTTTATTATTTAAATAGGAATAAACAATAGACATTAATTAGATCTTTTAAGTCACTTTCCTTCTTTTGGTATTACTTCTAGTTGTTAGCTCAACCAACATCATTATGTAAAACTCACACAAGACTTCCTGATGCAAAGGGTCTAATTATTTTTCTAAACTGGGGTTACAGACAATGGACCCTCAGGAATCTGGCTTCCTGATTCTATAATCATGATCCAAAATTAAGATATTTCAAAATCTGGGGGATTATTAAAGAAGGCATCATAGAGTCAGCATCAAGATTTATAGAAACTTCTCGTTTGGTTTTACAGTAATTACAGGAGTGAAAGCTCAGCTAGATTGCCTGGACAGATGTGGCCAAGACACCCAGGCTATGATGCCACTGACAAATGGTTAACTGATAAGAAGAAATGGAGAGGGTGACAGACTGAAGAACAGGTCAATATCATGCTGTCATGAAGCCATTTGAGAAACGTAATTAATCTATTACTCACCTGGCATCATCATTCATTGTACAGTGGTCAATAGGTGCCATGAAGCTCACCAGTTTGCTATGAACATGATACCTGAATAAGGCAGGAAATAAACAGACAACACATTAGTAACTATTAAAAGAAAAGGAAATGCCACTGCCTGAACAGAAATGTCCCAGTCCCTGAAACAGAAACACTGTCTCCATTGTTGGCTAATGCTTAACGACTCCCTATTTACAGTGGGTAGTTTTTCCATCTTTTTTAATGTAACAAAAGGGGAAAAAAGGATCAGATGATAACAAATGCTACATGGTGGATGAGCAATAATAAACAAATCACTTTTTAACACAGTCAACAGCGAAACACAACAGCATCCTTGAGCAGCATATTAGCTAGCACCCGCACGTTATCCCAGACAGAAAACACCGACGAATCAAAGACTCTGCGTGCAACTTTTTGCCCCCTAATAGTGTCCTAGTCACTCTTTAGTATTAGTGCCCAAACAAAAAGCCACAAATGGAAGCAGGTTAGATTACTAGCGGCTTTCCCACAATACCAGCCTCCCATCATTAATTATCATCTGCCATAGTAGGACCTAGAGGTCCCAGCCAAGACTGAGGCTCCATGGTGCTAGCCGCTATACAAACACAGTAAGAGACAGCCCGCCTCCTGAACCACCGATAGCAGAAAAAGATAAGACAGACAAAGGAGTGGGCAAGGAACAACTGAGGCACAGAGAGGTGAAGTGACTTGCCCAAGGTCACACAGTGGCTAGGCTTGGAACTGAATTCAGAGCTCCTCTGTCAAGTTCCCTTACTTGTCCACTAGAACAAGCTGCCTCCCGCGGATACAAGGCACCTGTGAAGTGCCTAATCCCCAGTTTGTTTTTCTCACTAGGTCAGAAACGTGCTGAACCCTGTCCCCCACTCACACTCTGGGACCTGCTAATTAAAATATAAACAGACGACAGAGAAAGTCAGAACCGGCCACTGGTTTTAAAGCCTCGCCTTGGAGCAGGAGATTCCAAACCAACAGCCTTCTACGTTCATTAGTCTGTCTCCTGCCAAGTCTGAAATGCTTTACCCAAATCATTCCCATTCTTAGATCTTGATGACTAGTAGGCAAAAGTGTTCCCAAGCATTTGCACATACTCAGTGTCCCCTTTCCTTTGCACCCCGTTTTGTTCTCATACCCAGGAACTCTCCCTTGAGTGTATTTTAGCTCCCATGAATATCATGGAATGGCTCTTCCCGCAAATAACCATATTCACTCTTGAACATGGACCTTTGTGCACAAACACGGGTCTTTGTCATTCCTAATAGAAGCAATCACCCTCTTATAATGTTGTAGAATCATCCAATCAGAGAACAGAAATAATACCGTGACTTAGGGCAAGCAAATGCCACAAACAGCAAAAAAAATCAATAGGATGAAATATGAAATAAGCGAACATATTTCACTCTGTGGGTTCACTTAAGTGATATTAACAATGAATGCATTCATACAAATCACAATATGTTCAGGGACAATTTGTGAATGGGAAAAAAGGACTTAATTACACGAATAAATTGTACACCACTAATTGTTTGCCCAGTTCTAGTTATTCTCAGTTTTAAAATGAAATTTTCTGAAACCCCAGTCAATCAGATATGAAGAATTAAATTACAGACACAGATCCCAAGTCACAGATGCACAATTATTCCACGACAAGTAGAAATATATACCTCATAGGCATCCACCCCAGGAAGCTCTATGGTCTAGTGCAGGGGTCGGCAACCCGCGGCTCCAGAGCCGCATGTGGCTCTTCAGCCGCGGTAAGCCGCGGCTCCAGAACGCGGCTCCCCTAGTGACTAGGGGACCAGAGCAAAAATTCTTCCCCTTTTGCAGGCATGTCCAAAGTACGGCCCGCGGGCCATATACGGCCCTTCATGCTTTTTAATTCGGCCACTGCTGTGAGCCCCACTCTCCAGCTCCGCCGCCGAAATTGACAAGGGCGAGTCAATTTCACGGCGGAGAGTGGTCTGAAGTGCTGGCTGCTGGGGTGCAGTGTGTTGGGTGCTGTGTACATAAATGTGTATTTAATACATTCCATTCATCTGATCCTTGCCCGGCCCCTCTGTCAAATTTTAGAACGCATTGTGGCCCGTGAGTCAAAAAGTTTGCCCACTCCTGGTCTAGTGGGTTACCAAGGGGGTCTGGGAGCCCGGACTCCTGGGTTCTCTTTCTGCCAGAACTTACTGTATGACCTTCGGCAAGTCTCACCTCACCCTTTGGTACTTCAGTTCCCGTATCTATGAAATGGGGATAGAACTCAGCTCCCTCACTGGAGTGCTGCAAGGCCTGACACTTCTTAAAGCTCTTAGAGAAACCTGGACAATATTTTGCACTTAACACAGTGCCCTTCATCCAAACACCTTAAAGCACTGAAAGGTGCAGAAAGGCAGCATGACGACAATGATGGACTACCATGATAAGTGATAGCGATTAACACTTAGTGCTTACATAGCACTTTTTGTGCTTTACGGATCTCAAAGTGCTTTACAAAAGATGGTAAGTGACGTTTATCCACGTTCTGCAGAGGAGGAAACTGAAGTACAGAGAGGTTAAGTGAATCACTCAAGGTGAGAGAGAGACACAGTGACCCAGTAGCAGAGCCAAAAATTGACCCCCGTCTCTGCGGTTCTTTGCCCTCTCCACTGGTCCACCCTGGAAAGATAGGATTTAATGGTGCATTAATCACAGAACTCAGCAAAGACAAATTTTCTTCTTTTTTGTACATTAATATTCTCCTAATGGGTCAGTGCAACTTTTATTTAAAAAGGTAGCTGCCATGTAACAAGCCACTGACACTGAGGGATTTCTAATCTCTCAGGAATTCCGAAGTGCATGGATCACGCACAATGAGAGACTTGCCCCATTATTCCTAAAGGTTTATGAGTCTGACTCAGTTGTGTGATGCTGTCAGTAGTTTTGACTGAATCATGAATATATCCAATTATGTGTGATGCTGACAGAAAAGAATATTGATAGTCAATAATTACAGGCTTTTCAGGCCAACAAAGTAGCTCTTCCCTCTTTTAATAAATTATCTTATGACATCTATCTTAAAAATTGCTATGCCAGGCCTGACCCACGCTGACTCCACTGACTTTCTATCAGATGCCATCTAAACTCGAGATTTATAGTTTACTCACAAAAGGATGGTTAATGTTGCAGACTTTTCAGGAAGCGGTGCGGCTTTCCAGCGTGCCTCCGTGCCACAAAAACCTCCTCCACTACAAATCATGCAGTCACTCTGAACTCAGAGAGACCAGGATGGATAAAAATCAATGTTTGTTTGTTTTTTTTAAATTAAAAAAAAAACGGATTTTTTTAATTTAAATTGGATTTTTTTTAAAATCATCAATAAAATACTAAATTTCTCTCTCATTTAAAAAACAACAGTTACAATTAAATCTCATCACAAACATGCTCAACCTACATTTACAGTCTCATAAAAATGAATTAATGGCTCTAGTCTGTCTAGCTCTTGCTTCTTGAAAGTTTCAGCAGACTAAAGTCACATGTGCAAAGAAAGACACAGGCTGGATAGGATTGTTGTTGTTCTGTGCTTATGTGGTGATGGAGCTGGGCCAAGAGAGACAGATGAGTTAGTTAAGACAGTCTTAAAGACAGGGAGACAAAAGACAGAGGCAGAGTAGAAAGAAACAGTGCAGTGGACTGGCAAGAAAAAGGAAAGACATTACTCAGTATGCACACAGCTTCCTATATTCCAACACTTTTGCCACAGAAAAACTGTCATGGCTTCTGGGAGTAAGAGACACCCTATCGGGGAATATTTTGAAGAAATGCCTTCCCTGGGTAAAAAAGGAAAACGTGTCAAGTGTAAGCAGTGCAAGAAGGAGATCAGGGCCTATTTGCAAGAATCAAATATCATAATGAAAACTGCTTATTGGGAGAAAATGATGTGGATGAAGATGTGGACATGTCTGAAGAACACTGTGGATCATCGGGTTAGTAACTTAAATAATTCACTTCGCAATGCATCATCCTTCAAGACTCTCTCTATGCCTTTTAGTACAAGTGTGACTTAACAAGTACATTCCCAAGCTGTTTGCTATATTGGATGTTGGAGAAAACAAGTTTAGCTTTGCTAATCCTTATAGCTTGTTTAATTAGTTAACTAGGTTTAGAATCTCTCGCCCAAGTATATGGTACAGAAAGCTGCAGTAAGAGAAATGTAGAGTTGCCACTTGCCAATGGGTTTCATTTTCTTATTTTATATTACATAATACATGCCCCTTATTTTGGAATATCATGGCCACAGGTCATAACGGTGATGCCATAAATCTATTCCCTATTTTACTTCAGCATAACTCAGCTTTCCCAAGGTATACTTGTCTTCTCAAAAAACAGAGGTGCCAGTGAGTTCCATGGGGCTCATTCCAAAATTAAGGATGGCATACGTTTAGTGTTGTGATGACTTTTCTGTTAGAGTTAATAAAATTCGAAAAGGAAAAAAAAAAAGTTTAAGGACAGCCGTCAGCCGGCAACGTAGGAGACTGCTGTAATTGCAAATGTAAAACATGTATGTAACATTTAAGATTTAGTTTAATAAGTGCTATTGTGTTTGAGAGAGAGATATAATTCTTACCATTCCTAATGTACTGCTGCTGCATCTGCAGCTTGACACAGGTAATGAGTATTATGTATTATTTCCTAAATTAATAAAAATCAAGTTAACGAAAAAAATTACACAAAGTATACCCTCCTAGATGTTGTAGAATGCTGTATTGAGTTGTAAATTAACATGTTTTAGTGATCAGGTTTGCACCATTGTTTAAGAAATATGTGAAGAAGTATCAGTGGGAAACTTGATTTAAATCAATGATTTTCTCTTGGTGATTTAAATCATGATTTAAATTGCCATGATTTAAATCAATCCACCCTGAGAAAGAGTCATGCATCTGCTCTGCAAAAGGGGGCGGGGGGAGGGGGAAGAGGAGGAGGAGAAAGACAGCTCCTCTGTACACTTTCCATTCTCACTGCACAACCTGGAGCAGTCTGTTAATGCAAACATTAGAATGAAATGGTCACAATATTTAGTGACCATGGGCCAGACTGACAAAAGAATTTACGTATCTAAAAATGCGGATAGTTGGCTAGTTGGACTTACAAGAGCACCTAACCAGTGTGGGCACCTAACCCCCACTGAAAGTCTATTAAAAGATATTACCTCACTCAACTATCGCAGTTAGGTGCTTAATGCAGGCATTTTGTAAATCCCCATATGCATCAATCTCCATCTTTAGGCACCTAAATACACTGGTCAATCTAGCCCTAAAGGATTTAGGAGCACAAGTTCCCCTCAATCTCTAAGGCATTTCTGAAAGTCTCTCCCTGACCTTTTTTTATGCCCAGTGAAACATTCTTGTAAGGACTGATTTGGGCAATCCCCGCTCTGATTATAGCCAACTGATCACTAGTTCTAAATTCATTAACAGGCATGTCTCAGAGCAACATCTTCTACCTTCCAAGGACAAAATAAGGCTGGGAAAGCATTCTGGGGCCAAAAGAGGGCAGTCAGGTTACAACTACCCGTCTGTAGTTTGAAGAAGCTGCCACTTACCGGATTTTCCTTCCTTTACTGGCTTTTCGGTCCACTTTCTTCTTTATTTTGCTTCTTAACTTCTGGATGGCCAGCCACTGTCTGGGAAATCCAAAATGGTGGTTACGCAACACTGCTAGGGTTGTTTTATCATGCCAATTTTAAACCATGGAAATACAGTTTTACAACCTTGGGACAGGGCGCTGGCTGAGATCTGAAAGTTAAGCCAGCCCTCTGCCTAGAACCCTAATCAAAGGGGGAGTGGAGCCAGCTGAGCAAGCCTGCGGGGACTGGGCTAACAGGGAGCAGCTGTTACACTCACTAGACCAGACCCAGAAAGGCTCACAGGAAGAAGCTCAAGGGGGGCTCACCAGAGACTCACAGCAGGGAGGTCACAGGAGCAGTAGGAGGAAGGAAGGGGCAAGTGGTCAGCCTGGGAGGGACACGCCTCAGTTGGAGGGGAGCTGCCCTGAGCAAGGGCTGAGCTCCGGAGCCTGGACTGTGCCTGTAAATAGTTGGTGGTGGGAAAAGCTGCGCTTAGTTTGTGGAACCAGAGGCGCGGAGCAGCAAGGGGGCCTAGATGCACCTGCTACAACCCTCAAATGCCCAGAGCATTGTTCTATGCCCACCGTCTCTCCCGAGCCCTCTAAAAGACCCCAACGCTGCCCTAGTTTTCATTAGCATACACCAATCTCCCTGTGCCATGTACTGAGATGCCCCTGAGGAGGAGATGGAGAGGACACAGCTAAAAACAGGCGAGTGCAGGGAACATTAGAGACTAAGCTTATGTGCAGATGACCATGGACTCTGGCAGATGATCTTGATGCAATGATCAATATTCAGTGGGAATTCATGTCTTGTGTGCAGGAAAAACCCACAGAGGGGACAGACTGGCCCTATGTTTTTATTCTTCCTTGACTATTGATAATTTTTTTTTAAAAGAAAATCTTTAGAATTCAAAAGATTTTCTTCATCAAACAGAAATAGTAAGGCCAGTAAAAACTCTTAAAGGAGTACTGTTTTTTTCCTCTTTCAATGGCTATTAGACGGAATTATGTTTTGTATAACGAAAGCATGAAGCAGAATAAATTATCTACCTATCTCCATTTATCATAAGCTACATATGTAGCTGGTTCTTTAAGTGGAGTGGGTTACAGTAACTTTATGAACAGATTTAACGTTACAGAGCAGTTCCCTTTGAATTAGTTTCCTTCCAGGCTCTTGGAAAGTGTATATAAACTTACAAAGCGTGTGTTTCTCCCCTCTACCTCTGACTATAATAACTGGCAAATTCTCTGCCAGAACCACTGCATAATGTTAAGTGCATTTCTTTATAAAAACAAACAAAAGGAAAGCAACAAGCAAATTCAGAAAGTGCTGTCCATTCCCCTCTTTATTTAGAAAGGAGGGTTCAATTCCTCAAACAGCTTGCTCAAGTCAAACAAGTTTTCACAGGGGAAAAAAAATGTTCCTAGTGACAAACTTTTCTTTTAAAAGAAACAAGCATCATCTTACCTGATTTATACAATGAAAACCAACATCAGGAGAAAGAATCAAGCAAAATCCAATTACTGCAATCTTAATATAATCTTAATTACTGTAATCTATTTTATTGTAGTCAGATAAATGTACAATGTAATCACCACTTAAATGTAATTTTGGCTATATCACGTTAAATTATAGTGAATAGCTTTCCATAATATTCCAGACATACTGCGCTAAAATTCAAGTAATATTTCACATGGATAAAAGTTATTTCACCAACACAAAATTTCATGAAGCATTTCCCCCTCCCCTCTTCCCACACACATACACCCCCATATCAGTTTTCAGTGGAGAATTCTATTCTAGCATTTTCAGCTTTCCTTTCTTTTTTATGCTTTTCTAAATTATAGCCTGAGACTATTTAAATGCATACCGTTCATTAAGCAGTATTTGGAATGTTTTGTATTTTCTAACCACAGAATCAGTGAGAAATAAGAGCTTGCACTCAAAGCATATATTTTATTTTTGGCACACAGGAAACATTCCTATATGCTGTGTTAATTGTACTGTACCTTTTAAAAAAAAACCAAACAGCAGGGAAGACGCATACGAGGGAGCCACATTATACAGCAAGTTTGACTCTTTAAATGATGACAAATCAGAGCTCATAATATGATCCTAAATTTCAATAGTAAGCAGTCACTTCATCTAGAGCACATTTGTCAGGCTACAGCAAGACGCCTTTTCCCAAACTCAGGGAGTCTGATACAAGGTAAACAGGAAAAGCAAGTCTTGAAAGCAAGAAAGAGTGCAGGTGGCTTTGAAAAGAAATAAGGCTGACTGCAAGAGTAATAATGCTTTCAGGCATCATCTTTAAGCCATTACTTATTATTGAGGTGATTTATCTATTTTATTTATTTATAGCCATTCCTCTAGGTGCTGCACCAACAACTGAATTCAATCATCCCAAAGTTTGATACAAGACTTGTTACAAGCTCAGTATAAGAGATGCTGCTCTTCCTTAACATCCTATGGCCCAGCAGCATTTCCCATTCCAGTATATCCCAGCCTCTTCCACCCACTCAGCCCCCACTCTCTCCTCCCACCCTCAATCAAGCCCCCTTCCCTCTCCAAGTTTGGGCAAACCAGTGGGGCTTTGCAACATGTGTTGAAGGCCATCAAATACAAGTTCTGTCAACGTGCTCCAGAGGCACAGAGAATATACCCTGAAAATATACGCTGCCTACCTGATATTAAGCCACTGCTTTTAATCATCCTGTTACTACACCCAACTGCTCTCCTTGATGTCAATGGCAAAAATGTCCAGAAGTAGGGTTAGGAGCTTGTGGGAAGTTTTACAATCATGGGATCAAAGGGATGGTGGGGTGAAGCTGATTACACAGTAGATGGAAAGCTACAGCTCATCACTTACCTGCCCATCGCCACCTGATCGTTGGGGTCCAGTGAACTCGTTTTACGTTCTATAAGTTCTCGAAGGAGCTAGAGGAGGGAAGAGAATAACCAAATTTAAAAGCACAGCAAAAAGAGGTAAGCACCGAGTCAGAGATTTTCAAAGGAGCCTAAAGGAATTGGTAGAATTTGTGTGCCTCTCTGCCTTAACCTTTTTTGAGAAACCCTGTCCAAATACCAAAGACATTAATGTTTTCTTAGCACTACTAGCTTTAAGAGACATCAGGAATTTTGAGTGACATGGTGGAGCCTGTGCTGAAAAAAAGTACAATCGGTAAAACAAAACCCAGTGGCAAAAGAGCAGGTGAATTCACGTTAACCCCTTGTTTGAAAAAGAAAAAAACACGACTGCAGCATGTAACTAAAGGCCATTAAGAAGACTTACTGTGCTACACGTTAATTTCAGATGGATCAATGACTAGTGCAGCATTCTTTTCATCATTTTATGATTAGTTTAGCCTGCCCCGTCTGTATCAGCTGAGAAGGTCAAGCAGATATAGAGGAGGAAAGATGTTGCAGCACACTGGATCAAACATTAGTCCGCCACCAATGAGATGATCCTACATCTAAATGGGTGGGATGGTCTTGTATAAGTCAGTGCTGGCAAGTAACTGAAAATGCAAAGCCATCCTTCAAAATTTAGCACCATTTCTTTAGGAGAGCTAACGAGTGAAGTAGGCTGAAGATTCCAGGCCAGGATCTCGGTTGGGCCCCAGGCACTCTCCTAATACAAATAATACAGTCCTAGCTGGTACACGAAGGTGCAACTCATAAGAGCAAGGGGATTTTCATACAGAGTCAGACCCAAAGTCCATAGAATTACCTTTCTACCAGCTCCAGATACTTCAAAGGCAAGTATATTACCCTTATACTGGGCAAATGTGCAAAAACGTGCCCAAGACAGCTTCCCTGAGGGAGACCAGTGTATTGCAATATCTGGCTATGCAATGCCTCCTATCATTTGCAATTGGCAGTGATCTAGGAAGAGGTCCCACTCTCTGAACTGAAAAGATGATATTGGGTGGCCTTTGGCAGTAAAAAAAAAAGGGGGGGAGGGGAGGGAATAAAGTGGAACTGCAGAAAAAGGGGTGATTCTACAATGAAGTGATACACTCTGATCCTTCTGCAGAGCCTTAGCTAGAAAGAAGCATTAAAAATAGAATATGGTCGCCCTTCCCTCATCAGAGCAGACACATGGCCTGCCTGCTCTGAAGAGGGAACAGTGGCCATATTCTATTTTCAATGTACTTGTCCTTCACTGATCCGAACATACAAGAACATAAAAGATAGAAAGAACAGCCTGAGTCCACTGATGCATCATAGCTGTCACCCGCACTGTTTACTGGGACCGTGCACCATCTCTGCCCTAACCAATTCAAGCCAACAAGACTGATCCAGATGACATCACCACCCCTGCCAACTCCAACTAAACCTCAACCACCACCTAAGATGAAGCAGGATCAGACTTTAACAACAGCTGCAACAAAAACAGGTCCAGCTCATCTCAACTAACTTCTCTTTTATCCAAAAAAGGCAGTTATTACCCCTTTGATACCATCAGAGAGAGACGAGGGAATTCTTCCTTCTAAAACTCGCTCCAGTTAACAGGAAAGGAAACAAGAAATGCTGTTAAAATGAAAGTCTTTATCAATACTTAACATTCCGAATGCTTTAACTCTTTTACTTCTTTTCTGTATCTTTAATAAAAGTTTAAAGCATTCTGAATGGCGTGTTTGCCATGGTACTAAATAGGCAGAGGTTTTTGTAAACCAAACCCCAGACCTTGTTTAACACTGTTTAATGATGGCCAGTGACTGGGTTATGTGAACACTTTTGGCATCTGAAACATACAAGAAACTGGGGAATCACATAGTCTTTTTGCCTTTTGATGTCCCCTGACTTGCACGCCTGCACAGCAAGGACAGCTGGAGACCAGCAGCCAACTGAGGTACCAGGACAGTCAACGGAAAGACTTCCATAGTTTCAACCAAAGGAATCAGGGCCCACCAAAGCCCTTGAGCCATGGATGCAATGCTTACCCTGCCCAAAGGAGTACATGCAGGCAAGGTGAAAGAACAAGTAAAGAGCTGATCTCAACTGGCAGCCAGAACTCCAAGGGCAAAAATTGTGAGATCATGAAGCAACACCAAACAGTTGGAACTGCTGCTTAGTGCACTCCCCTCAACCTCCAAACGCTGCCATTTACAACAGCCTGCCTTCGACTGCTTCCAATGCACCTCTGCAGCCCAAACCCGCACAGCTGTGACGTTAAAAGCAATCCTCAAATATTGCTGTATGTAAGAAACTAATGCACTGTGTGGATTTAAAAAATCTGGGCCAATCACTCAAATAAGCAGGTGAAAATGACTCCTTCCAAAAAAAAAAAAAAAAAAGTAGTATAAATAGAATTGGCAGAATTTGATAAATTTTGATGGATAATAATGTATCTTTATTTTTAGCATTTTTTATTATTAAAATATTAATAGTTGTGGGAAGTTATGGGGGATAGGCAGACATTTAATGACAGCAGACAGATTCAAATAGTTAACACTTCATAACCACTAAAATACAAATTGTCAACTTCACAAGTTAAAATATACAAAGTAAATAGTCTAAAAATCAAACTCTAACAAGTTCTGAAGCAGCATTTTGCCTACTTTGTCCATCTGTGAATTTCTATTATCATTGATGAAAATATTTTTTGTCAGTTTGTGTGCGTGTGTATGGTGAAATAGACATTTACCAACATTTTCCGATAAATATTTCAAGGGTTTTCTTTTTTCTTTTAAATAGACTTAAACAACAAAAGGAAGATTTATACATACCCCTACCTTCAAGTCACACATTTTATTGCAAAAGAGAAAAGGTAACTCAAGCACAATTAAAAACACCTCCCGTGATGTTTTTTCATTTGCTTATTTTGGGAGATTACCACCACAGCAATTACGTTTAAAAATGCAGGGACCAGAGGCCACGGATTTATTATCACTAGAAAACAGCAAGCTATTTCTCTGCCCTGTTTATCTGATTGATTCCCAACATCTTTCTGGCACACAATCTATCAGTTTATCTCTCCCACTTCATCACAGTCACTTCTGGCAGCTAAATACAAGATCCAAATCCAGTGTTACACAGACATACGACACAGTAAACCTATGTAACACCGCTACTCTGTAAACGGCTGCCCTTAAGGCTAAGCAAAAATGGGATCTTGGTTTCTAGTCAATATTCTGTCAGAAGCAAGGTGGGAGGGAGAGTTTTAAACAGGAAGAAATGGTATGGCTATGTTCCAGTGGTTTCTTCCTGCTCTAGCAATGCTGTGTTTACTTTCCCCTCTTATCTTGGATCTTTGGCAGAAGTGCGTAGGAAAAGCTTACGGGGTAATGCTGCCACAGGCTAGGATATTGCTGTCCAGTAATGCAATCAGCATCTTTGAAAAATAAAAGATAGTTTTCCTGTGCCATCTCTTCTTCACTTTCTACTATGAAAATTCACAATTCCTTCCTGATGTACAATATCTATTTACCCACAGCCTGGAAAATGCTTATATGGACATTGTCCTTTCCAGCATGGAGAAATGCAAATAAGTGCAGTGATATACAACATGGGAGTAACACAGTCTAGTGGACAGAGTATGGATAGCGAGTTAAGCAATCTGGGTTCTATTCCAAACTCTGACACCAATTCACTGTACAGCCTTGGAAAAATCATCTAACCTCTTTGGGCCTCAGGTTTTCCCATATGCAAAATGGGAGTATAGATCATCTCTATATCACAAGGGCATTGTTTTTTAAGATTACCTTAGTTTGTACTGCTCGGGGAGAAGGCAGAGGGGGACCTTGGAAGATGATCTATCCTGACAGTAAGAACAGAGACTTGCAGAAGCCCAGTTATACACATTAATAGCACCCACCCCAAAGATAATATATTATGTATGCAGTTATGTAAATACACACATCTACTTTATAATATAGTTTCTACATATTTCCCATATTTAATATTTCCACCAAAAGTTTGAGGGACAGATCTCAGCAACACAAGCACACGCGGTTTTACAAAACTAGTGAGTTATTTTAGGTTAATCAAATGCATCACACCTGTACCATATTGTGAAATTATCTACATTCTTTAGAGGTCCCATCATTACCCATTCATGATGCTTGAGAGTATCATACTGGATTGAAACGCCGGTCCACCTAGCCCAGTATCCTGGCTATCAGACTGCCAGAAGCAAATGGTGGCGTAAGACCCTCACCATCCCCAAAAGGAACCTCTGATAAATTACAAACCATCACTGTAGTTATAACACGTTAAGTACATGCAAGTACATGAGTGACTGCACTGTGGATATCTTAAGAGCATCAAGGTAAGAAAGGCAGCAATTTATGGTAGAAGCTTTGGAAGTGTTGACAGGATCCCATCAATCGGATTCATGAGACACACACAATACATATTCTATTCATTACCTGCCCGATGTGCATGCTAACTTCTAAATCACTTACTGTTTAAACTTGCACTGAGCTCTGAATACATCTGTGGAGACGCTTTTGTTCCAAATTAGGATCCTAAAGGCATGTTTATATATGAAAACAAGATCTTGGAGGAAAAATACACAACGTGTTACTATATTGACAAATCTCAGGCAAAAAGAGTTTCTGAAATCAGAAATCCAAGGTCTATTTAGAATGGACTCTCCTAGTCAAAACTATAACTACAAATATCTTGCCTCTGAAGTATTTCAGTTTTCATTACAAATGCTAACTTGTAGAAGACTACCTGCATCCGAGTACATTGTACAAAAACACAAGGGGATCATCCAATTATCTATCAATACAGCTGCTGCAATGGTTCTGTCATTGTTTGATTAATAATGCAGTAGATGCTTGTTTGCAGCAACACCTTGTAAAAGCAACCACCGCTTACAAGCAACATTTCTCCTGGAAACACGTTCCCTCCTATGAACTGTCAACACTCATAACAGCAACAGCCACTTAAGAGCAACATGGCAAAAGAGCAGATATGTTGCTCCTAACGAGTGTCTACTGTATACATAAGAAAAAAAGTAGTTCCCGAAGTTGCCGTATCACCAAGCTGTACCGTGTTGCTTTGCTGAAAGATACAGTGCAAACCCTCAGACATCCATCTGGACTCTACATTTGCACTGAACCTAAGCAATCTCAAGGGGGAGATGTCTTCCTGTACCTTGAATGGATTAACAGCACCACTGTGTCCATAACGTAACTAATCAACGTTCACTCCAGACTGCAGGGCTGCCATGCAGTCTGTAAAGAGCTTCCCTGGGGCAGAACGCTTGCCTAGTGACTGGGATGGGTCACTGCAAGTACATGACACTCCTGTGCAATCCCTTGCGCTACTTACCCCTTTGCTTCAGGGTGCAACACAAGACATGAGGTACAGCCTCCACAGTCCTGAGCAGTCTGGGTCCTGAATATGTGAGGAAGTGCTTTTCTCCCTTTGTCGTGACAGCCAAAATCAGCTGGGGGTACTTCTGCTGTCAAATCCTGAAACTAAACTCAAAAACCGTGCAGCAAGACATTTCCAGCAGAGGGAACTCCTGGTGACTCCCCCATCTGGAGTTTGGATTGCAGCTACAACTATGCCCGAGACAGACGACACAAGGTGCATTTGTTCCTGCAGGCTTTCAACAGAATTTTTGACATGGTGGTGAGTGAGATGGATCTCTCCATCGGACCTCTGGCCACAGATGTGTGTTAGACAGGACCACTCTCCTGTTGGCAACTCAAACTGCTGCAGTATGAGCATCAAGGACAAGAGAATCTGGACGCTGTAGCAGTAGGGGTCACAAGGGCTCTTACCTGAATTAACTTCATCAAAGCACTTGCTGCAGGAGTACAGCATGCATCTTTTTTATTCACTTTGGGGTCTATTCTCCCATTTCTGTGCAGAGGATCCCTCTCACTAGTATTAATGAGGGGAAGCTGCATGCCACAGCAGGAGCAGAATAAAGCTTGTAAACAGGAACACCCATGGGCCAACAGGCCCATAAGTAGTTCAGCCATCAGTCAAGAACAAGGCTGTTTTCTTTACCTTGGAACTGAAGGTGAAATATTCCTTCAGTACAGGGCAATTGCAAGATTCAAGAGGTTGTGGGAGATGGAGATGAGGGGGGAAAAAGCAGGGACAGGAGGGAAATTAGGAAATGGAAATAAAAGCCACAAAGCATCTTATTACATCTAAATAGTGAGAGTCTTAAAGCTAAAGTTATAAATCATGCTAACAATGGTTACTAAAATAAAAGTGGCTGTAGCCAGAGGCTACCACTGAAAAAGTCAGTCTAGACCTGCCTGGCTGCTTCTGGTCTTTAAGGATTTGATTAGTTTTTCCGCTTTCTAGTTCACAGTCTTGCATTCAGCCCATGCTCCAGAGCCAGCAAGGGCTAAGAATACAGAACGAATGATAAATTAATTTACTGAATAAAGGAACACTGTTTTTTCAACACAAGACCTAAAACACTTCCAAAGCTGTAATATTTCATTAAGCCTGGTGATTCTGGCTAAAATTTATTAGTCAAAACAGACAACTCTGATCAGACCCCATATATTCCATTAGGGATGATATATGGTGTCTCCCAGTGTCTAATTATTAACTAGGAAGTGTAAGTAAATCACAATCAGCATTAAGCCCTGATGTGTGAAGACACAGTTGGAGTTAAGTAATATTAAGCCCTGATGTGTGAAGACAGAGTTGGAGTTAAGTAATATCAGCCATAAAAGGTTTTGATTTGAATAATTTGCTTTTATCCCCCCACCACCACCACCACCACTTCCTAACTCATTCTCCCCTTAACAAGTGAACAAAACTGTCTTTTTAAATGACCACCACAAAGTCACATTTATTCACCAGTAAAAGCAACAGCTCTGCAGCCCACCAACCACACCTTACCTGTCTCCAAACAGTGGCAATCTGGAAACTAGACTGCATTTTATTGCTATAAAGGAGTGGAGTAAAGTCACCCATGTGAACCATACTTGCTTTTTCTACCAGATGGTGACCTTTGTTATGGTTCGTGGCTACACATGTGCATGTTAGAACTTAGTAAAACTTCACATTAAGGTAGTGTTTTTCATCCAAGTACACCTCAAAGCAGTTGAAAGCATTAATTAAAATTAGCAACCCTAACCCCCCCAATGTGCCACATGGGTAAATATAGGCACAAAGGAGGCATGTCGTTTGCCAAAGCTGACATCAAGAGCTGGTGGTAGAGCCTGGAACAGAACCCAGAATTCTTGACCATGCTTCCACAAATCTGAAAATGTTTCAGAACGTAAGAGATCCTGAAATCCACAGTTGCTAACAAAATAGATATCTGAGAAATGCAGAGGAAAAAAAAATTAAAGGTGAGATTTTCAAGAGCAGTCAATGTTAGCCTAGCTCTGCTCTCATCTAAGTCAAGGTTAAAATTCTTTCTGATTTCAGCTGGGCCACCACTGAAAGCTTTTGGAGACAAAAATCACCCTTAAAACACAATGGAGAAAAATGTTATAATGGTTAAGGAGATGCACATGAAATATACTGTGCCAGAATTACAGGGATTAGGAAAAACACCAGCAGGAGATTATTCAAGGAGCATTCTGGCTCGTGAGTGAGCTCTCATGCACATACAATGTATGACTGTCTATCAAAACTAGCTTTGTTTCTAACGCTGTCCTTTATAGCCATTTTTGAGCATTATGCCAAACACCTACATTGTATTTAAGTGCAACTCTTATAAGGGTTTTTTTTTTAAATCCACCTCTATCTTATCTGATATTTAATAAACAGCCCTAGCAGTTACAAGAAGATGCGGCCATATTATACTATGGGAACCAGTGTAGGTCAAGTAGCTTATCATCATTTGAAATATAATTGGGACCAAAAAGTTGTTTTGTCTCCGTTGAAATGGGAATCCTTTGTAAAGTGAGCAAAGGCACAAAGGGCATCCTTTTTATAAAATAACCATGGCTATGCCACATCACAGGCATCTGTTCTATGGGTAAGTTGTTTTACCACCACCTTTCAATTCATTGAACCATGCACATGCAGAGGTGCAGCATTGTATTGCAGTTTGGTTACTTTCAAGGTGAAAGTCACTTTAGGCAGGTTAAGTTCCCAGTACTGGTAATATCCAACAGGAGGTCTGCCAGTTAACACTCAGCTAATATAACGGTTAACTACACGTGACAATATAAGAAGCAGCATTTCACCCGTGTCCACTGTTTTTAGTACTATGGTAAGTGGGAGACTTATTCAAGTACATAGAAACCAGAAACAACTTCAATGAGCTGTACATGCCCAAACCACGAGAAATTCTAGACTGAGATTTAGGCGCACTGGCCCACCTTTAGTCAAAAGCTTTAATGCTCCCTAGCCAAAGAAACACCAAATCCCCCAGCAGGAACTGTTGAACTTTTCCAGAAAGACTCGGCCTCATTTAATCAGCCAACCATGCATTTGTTAGTGGAGATTAAGCAGTTTTAACCAATCCTTTTAAAGTTCCACTCTGTGTATCACTTTTTTTCTTAAAAATCCTTCCAGCAGCTAAAGAAATTATTTTTTTCCTATCCCACCGAGTCACAATACCACCTGCTATACTGAAACAGGTTTTTGTTTTGTTTTTAATCAAATCAGGTAGAAAAAGTTCAGTTTCTCTTCCAAGTTAAGAAGTAATATAGACATGCACTGCTCATCCTTTGCCTGCTAAGATCACATCAGAAAGAAGATGGAATACCATCCACGAAAGGGGTACTGCTCTACTTAGATAGCGAAACTAGACGGTGGTTTCCTCTTTTAAGCTCCCATGCACTAGCACAATGCTATCTCAGTTTCTAACAGTGATGACCCATTGATAACTATTATTATTTTTAAAAATCCACCATGGAATGGTTTGTATTGGGTTTTCTGTAACCTAGTTTGTAATGCAAAATCCTAAACAGTAGGAGTAAGCACTTGAATGTGTATTTTAAAAAAAATATTCTACTGAAATTCAGTTTTATATGAAAAAAGGCTAATGACGCTGGGTTTCCGTTTTCTAATAACCCATTAGAAGAAGTTTCAAATCAAGCTTTAAAACGTGTTATTAACCATCTACTGAGCCATTTGAAAGATACATGCCTATGATAAGAGTATTGTATTGCCATTAACCTATGGGATGGTTCGAGACATCTCTTATTCACACAAAACTCTAAATGCATCTAATTAAAGCCACGAGATCAGCTGTCCATATTAATCATTCAACAGTTTAATTAAAGTAAACCAGCTTGTCAGAAAACTAGCCTTCTCTCTATTCTTCACCATTATTGACTTTTAATAGTTCACTGGATTAGTAATTACTTGTTTATGGCATTATTAAATACCTAGAACACAAAAAAAACAGTATATGACCATCAACAGTTTTAGACATACCTTTAGATGGAGACGGAGTATAAATTTAGACCATCAAATTAAGTTTTTAGAAAAGCCAGACTATTAAGATTTAAATGACTACAACCCAGAAGAAAGTAAACTCAGCCAGGAGCATCCTAATGAGTGTTGGAGATCTGGAAGCTGATTTGTCACAAACCCAGATTAAATAATTCAATCTAGATAAAAACCAGACACAAACAGTAGGCTCAGTGAGATAAACACTTAACTTATTTTTATATGCCCTGTTAAAATACATACATTGAACATCTGTTTCACTGGAGCAGGCAGACAAGTCCACTAAGGACAACAGCACTAGGAAGGCAGTTAACATATACATATGCAAAGCTTTCTGTGGAGAAAATAAAATAAACCTCTGATGACCTCAAAGCGTTTTACAAATTAACTATGAGTAGGTAAGGGATATCAGGACCCATGGCCCAGATCCTCAAAGATATTTAGGCACCTACTTAAATATCTTTCAGCAGCTGGGCCCATATGCCAACCAATGAAATGCATCCACCTCCAGGGTGGAACACCACAGATGTTTAAGGGTTTAGGACCAGTATCCCTGGAACAGTATTGACTAACAGGGACAGTCCCATCTAATGAACTGCCACCACCACTGGCTGAAGACCTTAGGTTTTCCTTGGAGGTCTCCCATTCAAGTATTGACCATACTTAGCCTATGAGACAATCACAGCTCAAGATAATATGGCTCCAGGCCATTATAAGAGGCAGTGCCATGCTGTTTAACTGGAGCTGGAGGAGAGGTGGGAACAGAAGCTATGTATAGTCTTCATTTTCCCTAGGCATACCTGCTGCCATCAGTGTTCTGGTAGAGCTGCTACCAGAGGAACACCTAGCATATAAACATTAACCTAATTCCTGTTAGAGATAAACCAATTTCAGCTCTCTCCTCTTCTAGGGGAGTATTTCATCCTAATAAGAAAATCTCCACTGTAGCATGTTAGACCAGCAGCGCTGTGGTAGCAGGCTGGATTTTTAAGTCTTAATGCCACAGTATCTGTAAGGAATTCTACATACACACGGCCTTTTTAAAAAACAAATCAAAAAAGTAGTTTTTTGTTTTTATTTTTGCCTTAAAACTATACATGAAATGGGGTTCAACATCCCTTGCTCTATGTAATAAGGATCGTTTTGAAGCTGCTTAATTATTCTCATCTAGTATAGCCTAAATAAAGAAGCTCTGTCTCGCTTCCCTCTCACAACTGTACATTGCACTTCAATGTGGGTCACCAGAATAAAAATCATTATGTGAAAATGAAAGGCTTGTCTGTCTGCAAAACTACAGAGCTATATGAATAAACATGGAGCAAGTGGAATGAACTGATGAAACACAAATTGTTGATTTCTGAATCATAAAATTGCACTTGCCCTGCCAGGTGAATTCCACTGAATGCCACTGAGGGCTTGTAAAAGAAGATACTGCTTTCCCACAAGAGACATGGAATCTTAAGATTCCAGGACTGTAACCTATAACAATACAGTATGCATATTTATACGGTCTCAACTCTGACTTGTGTGCTTAATGACCATCGTACGACTGAATAGAGGGGGAAATAACTTGTACTTGAAAAATATTTGACCGTTAATAAACAATCAGTAACTAAAACGCAATATTATATAAATGTTATTTTAAAAAACATATAGGGAGTCCTAAAAGCTTTAAATTAAAAAAAAAAAACCCAAAACACTGAAATGCACAAGGTCAGACTTTCAGAGGTACTGAACCACCACAGTTCCAAAAATCAATTAGAGTTGTGGGTGCTCGTTATTTCTGAAACATGGGGGGAAGGGTGGTTATATTTTATTCTCTCTCTCTCACACACACACACAGTTATGACCCACCAGAAAGAAACCACATTCATTGTATTGTCGCAGGTCTATTGTAATACATCTACCCTTCTGAACACAACACTCAGCTCCAGCTCGCTACCCTGACAAATAAAGGAAAGCACTTTATGAAACCAATTTAATTGGGAGGTGACAGAAAACATACAGCCATTTTCTTTAGCCTTATCACTGAATTGGCTTCAGCTCCAATCTCTGCCAAATCCCACTCAACAGAAGAAATTAACCAGGTCAGCGGAACAGGTGCTACGCTGTGTCTGTCAAGGGGCTGACATCCCCACAATTACTTGCACACAATGAAGCGGTAATCTTTACAGATCATCTCTCCCAATAAGCATATTGGGGATGGGAGGAGAGGAGAAGGAAGGAAGGGAGGGAGGGAGAAGGGAAGAAAGAAAATAAAAAAGCAAGAAAGGAAAATGAATGTGTCGCTGCCTCGCGGCTCAGCAGATGTCTGTGCGTGATGTACGACGCTAGGATAAGCTGTCGTAGCCTGCTGCCAACGAGTGGTAAGTGATTAAAGCCTCCACAGTCCTAAGCACCATATTTAGAATCTATGGGGCTTCAAGAGCTGCACCCATTCCTTGCTGTGCTGCCAGATGTTGTCGACTGGTCCTGTTCCTATTCACTGTGTGCGGGTGGCAGCAGTTGGTACAGCTAGTAATGCAATCTGGAACATTTCCGGAGATGCCATACATTAAACGTACATTGTCACCCATCATTCACCTCTACAGAACGCTGAAACAACTCCAATTTGCTGCCACTTCCCTCTTGGGAAATGGCCAAGATACAGTTGTGCCTGGCAGACCCATTTGTTTTACTCAGGTGTTCCTCTTCCCTCAATGACCTCTATTAGTTTAAGTTTTAATTTAGATTAACCCCAGCACCCCAATTAACCAGTGAGGGGAAAAGCTAAAATGTGACTAGTCATAATTCTGAAATCAGAATTTATCAAAGTTAAAATAATTAGTAAGGAGGAAGGGCCATTCAACTACTGCAATTTTTCTTTAAAAACTTAACATTTCAGAGCCAAGAAAATTTGCACTGCACAGGCCTAAGGTTTGCCAGTCAAAGCTATTTCTCCCTGTTCATTTCAGTATTTTATTATGCTGATTTAATCTTCAATATGCTCTTATTGCAAGCGTGGACTCCTGAAGATGGGAGCACATTTGATTGCATCTCTGAATTATCTCACACAAATATTCAGCGCTAACATCACAGATCTGGCCCTCCAATCATTGCTGCTCAATAGACCCCCTCTTTATTTGAAAGAGTGTGAAGAGGGATCCAATCGCCAATGCAGGAATTGCAGTCCCTCCCTGCTATGATGTGTTGTTCAACTCACCCCAAGGCTAAGAAAGGTGCTCTTATCATAACACACGGTCCTGGGATTCAAGAGATACAGGTTCCATTCCCTGCTCTGTCACAAGTTTCCTATGTAACCTTGAGCAGGTCACTTACAAGATGAGATTTTCAAAAATGTTTAGCCTTGCCTTAAGTCTAGCCCCATAAAAGCCAATAATAAAACTCCCATTGACTTCAATAGTAGCAGAGTTAGACCAATGTTATGTATTCTTGAAAAAATCATCCCCATAAAATTTCTCAGTGCTTTTCCAGTGTGTAAAATGTAGATAATAATTACCTACTTCCCAAATGTTTTCCTTCTGTTTGGTTGCCCAGGACATGTATTGGAAAAGTCTACTAATCCTGAAAGCATTGGTTGAATTAGTTATCAGACGTTAAAAATCATTTAATTCCACCTCCCTTTGCCATACTCGAGTTCTCATATGATTTTACCAGCTGATCTAGTAACCTTCTCTTGCTAAGAGATTTCCAGCTTTCTAATAATATAATGACATTTGTTTAGTTCTGATGTTAAAACCATCTCTTGATCCTTGGACCAGCAATATTTTTTGGGCACTGATCCAGGACTTAATTTAGCAAATCACTTCAAACCACTGTAATTTCCAGTACGCATTTTATGTGGCTGACATTATCATTTACTAAATGACTTCCAAACACAATGATCACCCCAGTCTGCAGCCTCAAGAGCACTGGTTTGTAGTCTCCCTGCCTCAGTATGGAAAGCGCTCTGGAAGCCCAGCAACACTTTCGATCTTCACACAGGTCAGACAGGTTTTGTGTTTGGATGATGCTAACTAACATGCCTCTGAGCAACTACAAAAATTTCATTTGTGAGGGGCCTTCTCATCCACATAAGCATTTGGTTTTTCTTTAAAATATTCAGCTATAGAAACTTCTGCAATTTCCTTTTTGTAAAGCAGCAATCACCAATGAGAACTACAGACACAGGTCCTGATTCAGGAGTAGACTTGTTTCAATGAAGTCCATAAAACTACCCCTATGAGGCAAGACTAAAAAATTGGACCCACAAAGCTTGCATAGCGATGTCAGAGTTCAAACCTTTGGACATGATGAAATCAGGAGAATAGGAAGAGATTACAGCTGTCCAGTCAAGCCCCTAACATGCTGTTTCTCTAAGAAGAACCTTTGGGCAGAAGAACTTATTGCTGAGAACTTACATTAAGCATTAAGTCCAGAAATACTAAAAGTCAACTTGAGCCATGAGACACAGAAAGATTTCCAGAGACCCACCTGGTGGTAAAAGTCATCATCATCAAAGATCTCCTCATCCAGATCTTTTAGGTATGTGTTGGATTTGGCTTGAGGGATGACCTCCTGGAAAAGCAGAGAAAAGGTTTATAAAGCCGTGTGTGCACCTATGCTTCGGGCAACACCCAGACACGGTATCGTGTCTTAAAACAAGCCTAATGCATGTCTGGTGGATTTGGGCTGAGCTGCCCTAATCCATATTGTCAGCGTCTTATGTTCTTCCATATGTACAGCCTTGAGGCCCTTTAGAACAAGATCTAGATATATTAGGCTGTAGAAAGGACTCTGCAGAGAACTGATAGATGCCCCATTTTGAACTCAACTTGACAAAAAAAGGAATAAATATGTAATAGGATTTATTGTTGTGTAATGACAATGGGTTGGACCAAAGGACTCAGTGAGCCTTTTCCATTGCTGACCTCACCACCACCATGTAAAGCCTACAAACATTTAAAAGTTAGTGGAATGGTGGACAGCTTCCATTACAAGAAGTTTTTAAGCATTGATTGTTTTTAAGCATGATTATTACAGGGTTAGGATTAAAGGATTTATAAAATGTGGGAAGGAAACGGAAAAAGACTGGCAACACTGAACTGGCTTTATGATTCCCCAGCTAGGAAACAAGCACAGTCTGTATATGATCTCTCTGACATGTCGCTATACTTAAATGGAGTTGCGCCTCAATGCATATATATACCTTTTTTTAAAATGTACTGGAAAAAATATTTTTGCAAGTGCAATAATTCTACATTAATTTTTACAGCTGAGTGTTTACTACTACTTATATTCTAAGTTGATATATACATTGAAAATATTTTACAAGTGAAATCCAATGTGATTCTTGGTCAAGAGCATTAAAGCCCATTAGTGGGATAAAATTTTGCCGTAGTTTCTTTAAAAAGCAGAATACAGGCTATGTGACAGAGCTGACAGCTACTGCATGACCAAGGTAAAGTGTTGGTATGGACCCAACTTGAGTCTTGCTCTGCCTACCAGGAATCTGTATAGGAATCAACTCAAACATTGTGAAATACAAAAAGCATCTCCATCATCTTTTAATTCATTAAGTTACAAATATTGTCACTCTACCGCTCCCTACATAACTCTCCCAACAAGAACATTACATACTAAAGGATCCATCTAATTCATTGCAAAGAAATTCATCACTTCCACTGGAAGAGTTTCCTAAACAAAAACCCTTACCGAACATCCGGGCAAAGATTCATGGAGCGGCTGAGATTCCTGCTCCAGCTTTCCAAGTACCCTATACACGGATCGCTTCGTCTGTGTCCGTCGTAGTAATCTCTCTTTGTCCATCATAATATGATCAATCTGAGTCAAGATTGAACGCTCAAAGGCTCTGAAACCCTGCAATAACATTAACTAGTGTCAGATAATGCAGAAAGCTGCTGCTCAAGGCAGCAATGTTCCTTTATCTTTCTGTGTCAGTGGATAAGCAGACAATATTCCTACAGGAGGAGTTTTAGTTTGGCTTTTTGTTGTTTTTTTAAATACATATATATATTTTTATATATATATATACACACACACACACACCCGTGTGTGTGTGTAAAAAACAAACCTCAGCATAAAATAAACCAAAAAAAAATATATTGCTGAAAGCCTGGCTTAATAGATAGGCTTCACTGTTTAGCTCAGACAAACTTCACAATGATTAATATTAACCCCTAAATGCTGGGGTTCCTGGAAATCTTAGGACACAATGAACTGCCAGCTGAATTACTGTGTTCAGGTCTGTGCTTTTACAATAAATCATGAGGGGAAAAATCCAGACCATAAACAACTAGTCAATTAACAATGTCGGAACTGTCATACTGAACCTGACCAGCCAGACATCTAGTCCAGTACCTTGTCTTCAACTCACAATGACTGGTACCAGCTGCTTCAGAAGAGGTGTGTGAAACTCTTTAGGAGGCAGTTCTGAAATAATCTGCCCCTGGGGAAAATTTCCTCCTTACCTTGCCAAGTTAGATGCTGACTTATGTCCTGGAAGTATAAGGGTTTACATTCCTCCCAAAACCCTGGGAGGATTTTTGTTTGCCGTAGGTGTGTGTGTTTTAATTCTTACTACTGTAACTCTAGATTCAACATGGAATGTTCACATGTATGAATCGCATGAAACGCTTCAGCTGTTGTTCCAACATCTCTAGTAAATTTTTCTCTCTCACAAACTTGCCTTCCCCAGTTTGCCAGAAGCCAGTTTGGTCTTGTCATGCCATTTTTGCAACGTGTTGTTCCGATACGTTCTGAAGTCAGCAAATCGCTTGGCCATGAATTCTGGATAGACTTCCATCTCCAGCTTCCGTTTAGATGGGCCTTTCCGCCTCGTCCGATCCTCACCTCCCATCTCTTCATCACTACCACTGTGGATCTCCGCATCACTAGAAATTAAAAAAATGAGAACGCACACTTTAAGACAACCATTTGGAAACTCTCTTTAACAGCAACTCCTCTGTTGATCATCTTGACATCATTCAGATGTCAAGTAGCTTAACCATCGCTCCCACCACAAACTTCCCATGAAAACAGGACAGTTGCAATGCCATTTATCTACAGTGTCTATTGCCCAAACTGCAGCAGTTGGGTGAGCAGAGATGAGATGGGTAAGGGCAAAGCTTTTATGTTTTCCTATTTAAAACCAGGTGGGCATTAGCAAAACCCAGAGCCAGTCTTGCTCTATATTTACCTCTCTGCTTTAGATTGCTTTCCATCTACCAGATGCCTCGTGCCTGGATACTGATACAACAGCTCATCCTGGAGGTCCACTAAGGCTCTCAGCAATGCCTTCAAGGCTTTATAACCTGCAGAAGAAGAGACACAAGTGACAATTTCAGGTTGATCCCAGCTTCTGTTGAAGCCTTAACTTGACAGCTTCTGCCTTCTCACATTAACTCTAAATTTCTGACACAGCTAGCACAGGTCTCGTTAAGCCACAGATACGGCTATGTTTTCACCAGCCCAGTTAAAAATGTTTCACATTTATAGATCATTCCTTACTTAACGTCAAAATAACTGCACTGAAATGATACTCCTAGAAAAGAAGGACGGGAGGGAGAGTTGTTTTCTGAACAGCTGAGCGGTTATACACTGAAGTACATGGACTAGTCTGTTTAACTGACACACACACTTTTGGATTCAGAATCCTAAAGATTAGCATACTGAAGTAGCAAATACTGATTTGCTTAGGTATCTGATGGCACAAGGATATGAGAACAGCCCCTTTTGCTGACTAATTCATTGCCCTATGTTATTTTTTGCAGCAGGCACTAACTTTGGTTTAAGAATATGAAGCAATTCCAGAGAGAGAATAAATATATTTATGTATCCTATCTACACTTGCAGGTTTCTCTTTTTTTTTTGGAATGTGTGAATGGTGTAGGGAACACGGGGGTGAGAGGAAGAAGGGAAAATGAACTCCTTTTGAGCTGTGACTACTGCAGGTTTATGCGCTGCTATGCTCAGAGGCAGGAGGCATAAAAAGTTAGAATGTAAGTAAAATTAAGTGTAGCACGATCTGATCTGTGGGAAAAAAACCGAACAAAGATCTGGCAAATAATGAGAGGATCGCAGGCATCTAGAGGTTTATAAGCAGAGAACTTCATTCTTCAGGCCTCCGAACTGGGCATCCTTCACAAACTCTACATTCACTTAAAACGTGTAGTTAAGCAAAAAGAGAATGCCGGAGTTTAAGGGCTACTCTCAGGCAGCTGATCAGCTGTTTTCCAACTACCTGCAGGCCCAAATGCCGAAGATGGCCCATTCAGCATCAATCAGCCAAAGACCTTAACAGCTGCTAATTCCTTCAATAGCTGTGGCACACAGAGGAAACACAGTCCCTGTCGAGAGGAGCTTGCAATCTACTGGGACAAACGTTACAAATCAGACCCCAGACTAGAATGATGGGGAGATGGATTTGTCCAACAGTAGTACAGCACCCCTCCCTAAAAATGTGGGAAATTAACACTAATAGGCCTCCCAGGAAAACTCTGTTACCTGGTTAATAAGAGCCTCTTCCTGAACTCTCTGGAATTACAGTCTGAAGCGTCCCTTATTTGAGAGGCTGCACACCGCTGACATTACCAACCCTAGGGCAGAGGTCTTGGCATTCTAACCAGCCTATGTTTGGAAATCCTTACCTAGCACCCATATCTAGCTTACAGATGCTTGTATCTTTGTTTCTAGACTGGCTACCGTCAAAGTGAAGAGAACACAGAAGCAGGGCAATGGGATTCTGACAAAGAGCTGAGAAGAGAATCCAGCAGAGAACCCCAATGCTTGCGATTTCCAGTGCTTGCTGACATAACCAGGCAAAGCTCTGCTGTTCCCGAAAGTACTCAAACACATAATGCCTATGAGACATCTCACTGAATTGGAACCCAACAATTCAGCAAGTGGTTTGCCTATTGTGGCTCTAGAGGGATGTTTCTTGTTTCAAGAACCTTGGCAATAGGGTTGTATTTTGTTATGGTACCCTAAGCATTATCTGAACATATTTCCTCACCAGAAGTCAGTTGCGAGTGTCACTTAGAAAAGGAAGTGGATAACATAGGCTGTGTTTACTTGTGTAGCCAAATTTTATTTGCACGTTTGCAAATATTAAAAGCACAAACTGTTTTGGCGTTATTACTTAATATGACAACAGTAAGCACGCATATTTAGTTTGGGAAGCTAAACACATTCACACACCTTGCAACTGTTGCAAAACATGCAAAGGGTTGACATCAATACTGTCATTCCAACCATCACATGCTGTCTGACACTCTGGGAAGCCTTTACAGTTTGACTTCCCTAAAAAATTCCAAGTACAGTAAGCAATCACTGACAATCTGACCATCAGACTGCACAGCAGTGGCATCAAAGCTCAAACACGCTCAGTCTCTTGCAAGAAGAAGTTTTATGAAGACGTAGAATAGTTTTTCCTGTAGACAAAAAGCAACCAGAGACTAGATGTGATCTGAAGTGATCCAGACTGTTTCTCCTTAAAGGTTTGATCAAAAACAGATTATGTAGGCATTAGCCTGGGTACAACCTCTGTTATGTTTATAACTGAAGGTTAACAAAGAAAAGAAAAGAAAAGGTCACATAGAACTAGAGAGCTATTACCATCTCCTGAGGCTCCTACTGAAATTGTTGTCCAGACTTGGTCCATTTAGACTGTAAATTCCTTGGGGCAGAGCAAGACCACATTTTCCTTTGTTCTTTGATAAACATCAAGCACGTAAGCATCAAAACACAAAATACTTGGCCCATTTCAAGACACTTTCTATCCAAGGATCTCAAAGCCCTTCACAAACAGTAATTCCAGCCACATGAGATGGCTATAACACCACTCAATTTACAAACAGGAAACTGAGGCACAGAGTGTAAATGGCTTGCTCAAAGTTCCACAAGAAGTCCAGGGCCAAGCTGGGAACAGAACTCAGATCTTTTACCACAGACCACTCTTCCTCTCTAACGAATCACAAAGGGGCAAATCCTCAGCTGATGTAAAGTCAGTGGAGCTATTTTAATTTACAGCAGCCAAGGACCTAGTCCCAAATCTTTCCCTTACGAGTTAGCACAACAGAAAGGGGGGTGGGAGGGATGGTATTTTATTTTCATTTTGCCTTTTTATTTTTATTTATTTATTCTTTTTAAATGGAGGACATAGAAAACCATGGATAAAAGGAGCATCAAATCTTCATCAGCCACATGAAGGCAGAGGAAGCAGAGATCAACCCAGACATGAAGGGTCTCCATCTTTCCTATGTTCCCACTGCTGATATTACTGTTGTCATAGAACCCAGGTAAATTACAGCCTGACCTCAGTAGCAGAAATGTCAATGAAAAGACATTAGGAAGACTTTTGCTGCAGATCAGCAGTTATTGTTACATCCTCCTCCCATCCATGGCTCATTATAAATACATTCTGACAGCTGTTCTATATAAACCGATTAACGGATTAGGTTGCCATACTTGTAAAACAGCCATGTGTTAGCATCAAAACAATTCTGAGAGACAAACAGACAAAAGCCCTTAAAAATGCAGCTGCGATATGTGTTGGAAGCGAGGGCATCATTTGCAAGAAGCAAGTGTCCCCAACCTGAGCGCAGAGCTTAAAGCAGAAAAATCTTTCCCACTGCCTGCAACTCCCACTGTCTGCAAGTCCCCAGAACTTCTGAACCCGTTTATTTTCTACCCGCTGTCTACCCTTCAGCAGCAATGCTAATGCACCCCCGGTGGCTTTGATCCTGTCTATTACAGCTGGAGTAGCACTCAGACTCTTCTGAGGTGTATCTGGGCTTTTGCAAGCAGGCAAGGAATAAGAGACAGGCTCAAGCTCCCTCAGGATATGAGATATGGACCCCAACAGAAGCGAGGTTGGGAAGCAATTTTATCTGGA
Organism: Mesoclemmys tuberculata; assembly: GCA_007922155.1. Lineage (NCBI taxonomy): Eukaryota > Metazoa > Chordata > Testudines > Chelidae > Mesoclemmys > Mesoclemmys tuberculata. The sequence goes on from ML675623.1 coordinate 14,572,552, forward strand.
GTGAAGGGGGTGGGGAGGGCAGGTCAGACAAGGATGATTATGTGTCTACCCAGGTGGGAGGGCTAATTATTCCAGACACTGGCTTGATCATGAGCCTCTTACAGCTGGATAATTTCCATGCTTTCAATTCTTGTGTATTTAATGACATTACTGAATAGGGTTCTAAACTCAGCTACACAAGCTGGTGTCATCCCCCTGATACTGCACAGCATTTAATTCCAAAATGGGCTATTTTCTTCCAGAATTTTTTCCCCTTCCCTGCCTTTGTCCTGTTTGCTTTTGGGAAAGGAACATTCTAACTTGGGAATGAAGACAGGGTGTAAATGACAGCAGTTTTATGAACACAACCCAAATCATTTTAAAGGACAATAGGAGAGCAAGCCCCTTCCCCAGGACTTTAGCAGACTGGTTTTAAATGCTGCTGCTGGTCTGAAATGGCCCACTAAAGCAGAAAGGTGTCACAAGTGCAGAGTTTCTCTTAAGCATACAAGCTCAGATTTAAAAATTCTTTTGTTTCTATCCTATCCTCATTTCCCTTTGGTATCAAGGAGAGTGCCTGTGCAAAAGTGAGCATGGAGAACGATCACAATGAGCCCTCATGTAATTGGAGTGCTGTACATGTGTGGACCTGACCACGCAATGGGGAGGGTTCCAAGGGCTAGCAGATCTCTGCTCATTTTCAATTTATGGTGCTTTTTATGACAAATCAGCACTCACAACACAGTTCAAACAAGTGACAAAACTTGGGTGGCAAACAGCTTCCATCACTTACTGAGTGGGTTTGAATTCCTAACAAAAGCCGTTGACTTCTTGGACTCGCCACACCAGCTCTCAGTCAGTGCTAACCTTGTCAGGTGTCTGTTTTGCCCTGCTGTGTTCAGATGACAACTGTCTGCGCTTTTGCTTGGCACCCCATTTTCTTCTCCAGCAGTACCCCCAACTTAGACCCAATGCTCAATGAGCAGACACAGTGGTGACACTGTAGCCTAAAGTCCCTTCATACAAAACTATTCTGAAAGCACTTTACAGGAGCAGCACTCTATTTCTGTTGGACAGTCTGCTTCCCCACCCCTCTTCCACTTGCTTTTGTGTTGCATTTTTTATGTAACTCACACTGTAATCTCCCTGAGGCAAGTACTGCGCATTTTAATTACCAGTCAAGTGCCATGCATCTCTATGGAGAGATAATTACCATCTTTATACTGGACATTCTGACGTTTGTGAAAAGTCTTCAAATAAATAGTTAAAATTTTCAAAAGTGAATTTGGGTGCCTGGCTTGAAGAAACTGATTTTCAGAGGCAGGTGCTCAGCACCGCCTGAAAGACAAGGCGCTTTTAAGGTGCCTCAATAGGGGCATCCAAAATCACTCACCCCTTTCAAAAATGTAGGCAAGTATCTTTCAGCTCCATATACACTGAGTACAACAATTCCACAATAAAGGTGGGAATGCAGTCAGACCTAGAAGAATAGTACACAGCCACTTTTCCCTCTGCTCTCTGTACCACTTGCTCTAAAAGTGCCATTTAAAAAAAAAAAAAGAAAAGAAAAAAGATGATGTTGAGTGGGATGCGAGGTAAAAGGAAATGTTTACTGCTGCCACATGAACAAGTGAAATATGTTTTGAACGGACCATCTAGTTAAAATGGGAATCCCGAGAATGTCCAGAGCAAGAGATCAACCCATAAGACTCACTTTTAAGAGGCTCCATGAGTCCCTTCATTTTGTGTACAGGAGTGAAAAAGCTGTTGCAGATCCAAAAGACAGCATATCAATCCAGCAAGAAAGCTGGGAGCCAATCTCAGTAAATCAAAGTGTGCCTTTCTGTTAATACTCTCTCATATGTTCTCATTTTATACATCCCTTTACCAAGTCAGAAACTAGCCCTGGAGTATTTAAGCTCCATTCAGGGATAGCACTGCTATGTATCAAAGTGTCAGGAGACCCACCAGAGATGAAATCTGTCCTACTGCTCTGAAACCACAAAAAAAAAAAAATTTTTTTAAATCAATTTTGTCAATGGCAGAGCTCACAGGCACACTGGCGCTACCCCCTTGTTTGAATCAGTGACGGTGGTTCCTGGATATAGGATAATCAGGGCCAACCAGACATACTTTGGCCAGCCTAGTTTAAAGTCAGAATGCCGACAGCCACTCAGCTATTGTGGAGACTGAGACCCAAGGATAGCTACGTTTGTATCGTATGCAGGATGATGGCTTCTTCATACTTTGGTCACTGTAAGCAAAGCATTTCTACCACGAGAGGTCCCTACCTAGAAAAATGACCCGTTCGCCTTTTCTCCAGCAATAGATGGGACCTCCCATTGCCCCCAGCAGTGGCAGAGAGCACCAGCAGCTCTTTGTGTAGCAGCAAGGAAGGGGGTCTCTGCAAGACCACTGAAGTCAACAGGATTAAGCATGTTTAAAGTTAAGCTAGTGCCTAAGGGCTGGATTTTCAAAGGTATTTAGATGACTGAAGACCCAGAGGCCTAATAGGATTTTTTCAAAAGCAACCAGACTGCTAACTCTCCTCATACATTATTTCAGCGTTTCTTGGGGAGAAACAACACCATGTTTCCCTCAAGTTCCTATGACGTAGGATATGAAGTCCTGGGATGAAATCCTGACTCCCAGTCCCATGGAAGTCAATGGCAAAACTCCCAGGATTTCACTCCATGGATTGCAAGCATACTAGGAAATCACGCCAGAGGTTGCAGATGGAGTGGAAAACAAAGCCTTAAACTTCTAGGATAAAAGATCCCCTTCATATCTGCATGGAAGCTGCTGGGTTACACTGCATAGGCAACACTCCCCACCCAACCAAGCCAAAGAATGGAGCTTCACTCTAGAAGTGAACAGGGAAAATTCTCTTTAACCATGGTATTGTGGTTAAGGCACAGAGACTGGAGGGTAGGAGATCTGCATTCTGTTCTAAGCTATACCAGAGACTTCCTATGCTTTGGTTTCTCCATCTGTGAAATGGAGATAATGGTAGACCCTATCTCACAAGAATAAGTTCATTACTGTTCATGGGCACCCAGTTACCATGGTGATAAAGACCATCCAGAAAAGATTAATTCATGAATCTCCTGTCTGTGAAGATGAGACACCACAGCAGAGACTAGTAACAGGTAGGGTGGTGGGTTGGGGGGGAAGAACAGCAATCAAAGAGGAGAACACAAGATAAAAACAGGATTATTTTCTACATCAATATCACCCATTACTACACTGAAATAAGCGTGAGACATTTTACAGTGTGAACGGTAGTAATTAAAGCAGTTGAGACTTATTACACACACGCGCACAGCTTTGGATTTTATATCATATACTATTTTGAAGAGCCCAAGAGGTGAATGGCATGATTCTGTTCCAAGAAGCATCCATCTGAGGCCTGGTCCATACTTATAGGGAAATTCGGCGGCAGCCAACACAAGTTACACAAGCCACTCTGCATAACTTACATCAACTTCCTAAATCCTCTTTTGCATGCCGTCTCCGCTACGCCGCGCCAAGAGGAAATGCGTACCCGTCGACACAGTGCTACGCCTTTTGAGGAGGTGGTTTAATTGAATCGACTTCCAGATCGACTCAGTGGGTCTTCACTTCTGGCTCTGGCTCAATCAATCCAGATAAATCGATCTGTCGGTGGCTCTTGTAACCTCTTCACCCACACGGAGCCCCATTTATGCTTAGGGATCTATCTGCCCATGCAGAACTCTTTGCAGGCCTGACTGGAGCCTCATATTGTACATGAGACAGTGAGCAGGGGTAAAAACGTTGAGAGCGAATGGGGCGCGGAAGGGCAAAAGTTACAGTGCTACAATTGCATAAACAAAAACATAACATACTGTAATTGAGAGGCAGCATGGTCAAATAGATAAAACACCCGACTGGGAATAAAGAGACCTGGCTCAGCCACTAACCTGGTGTGGGACAACAGGCATGTCATTTCATATCTGTCTGTGCCTGTTTCCCCTCCACCCTTTTCCTGTCTGTCCATTTCAACTGCAAGCTCTTTGAGGCAAAGAGTATATCACTACGCATTTGTACATATCCTAGCACAATAGCACCCACAGCACTTCCGTAATACATATACTAATATGTGCTTGTACAGTACGGGTGCACATGCGTAACAGTTATGCTTTGTTTATATAGTGTGCACAGACACAGTATATGCACATCCATATGAAAGTTATTACGTTAAGCAAAACTACTATTGTGCACACAATACCAAATATGAAGGAGATGGATTTAAATTTACTATGACCAGTCCATGCCTAAGACCATGATAAACAATTTTTTCCTATGTTAAATCTAGGTTTCTGGCATTGTAAGAATAACGCAGGACCCCACCCTTTTAATTTTTTCCATATAGTCACACAAAAAGCATTAAGCACACACCATGCACACACGTTTGATCAATACATATATTTAAATTTTGATATCATTAGCAAAAGCTAACTCCTGAAATCAGGAGAGAAAAACTTAGAAATGCACTATGTTACCATTCCACAGAATGTGCAAAGCACCTAACAGTTTCCATTATATAAATAAAAAAATAGAAATAAAAATCAAAACCACAGTTTTTATTAAACACAGTTATTAAGCAAAACAAAGTATCTTATCAGGCATATGTGTTTATCTGAACATTCAGATTAAGCGAGAGTATTTTCGCTCTTTTTAAATGACTCTGGGACTGAAGTTAAACTATAGGTCAAAATGACACTCAATACATTGGCCTGAGAACAATACTTCTCATTCATATCCACAAGCCAGCCACTTGCACTAGTCATCCCCAGCAATTAATCCCCCAAGAAACACATTTGATTAAATCTTTTCAAGCAAATCCTTTGCTTTGCTTTTGTTAGTTCACTTCTTGTCAACATCTATTAAAATATGCCTTTAATTCTCCCACAATCTTAAAAAACACCGATTCCACTGTCTTCAACTTTAATCAACTGTATGGCCGGCATTTTTCATTTCATAATAATGTGCTGTTTGGAATTCAAGAGGCAGGCTCAACATCAATCATTCGGCAAGAATTTTTCCACTGCAATAAATATGCAAATGAGGAAAGCCAGTCAGTCGTATTTCAGGCCCGACTTGCTAGTGTTTTAAAAAAGACACAAATTTATTAATTGCCGTTGGCCAGCGGAATCCTATTACTTTGGGCATTGATTACAAAGCTGTGTGAGTGATTATTGTGCAACTCGCGGGCTATCCAGGCATGAGGAAAAATTATTAAAGCAAGGCAGAGATTATCAACTCAGAATAACAATAAGCCTTAACATTTTAGGCCTTTAACTTCTTCAACAAAGAATTACGCGAGAGCTCCACTGTATCATAATTCTGAAGTCTGTCAGTATTACTGTTAGAGCTTGTTCTATGTTCCCCATAGCAGAACAATGTTACCAGCTGGAGGGGAAAAACCTGGCAGGTTACACATTCCTTAACATGGACCATATGGACAATAGTTTTTCTGTTATTCCCAAGGTGTGACTGACTATGGGGAGAACAACAACAATATGCTCTATTAAGACTTCCATTGTCATGAGGTGATCTTGGAATGTTGCAAGATCTTTACACTTATTACACCGTTAGAGTATTGGCCCAAAAACAACAACAAAATGGGGTAAGTGTAAGAAGCAGTCCATAGTGCACTCAGTTTTGGATATACTAGAGGTTACCTAGAATCCTTTTGGAAGCAGAGAACTGAATGGCCTGGTATTCAAGGTGTTGAGTGGCTGTATATATATCTTCCATGGATTTCAACTAGATTGTAGCTACACAGCACTTCTGAAAATCAGGCTGGAAGTGTTTTGGAAGATAATGGCACATCCTTGATACCATCATACATGCTTGCCTTCTGGAGTAAAAAGTGTTAGCAAATGATAGCTAGCGCATTTCACCCTCCTGCTAGAAGGCCAGCAAAAGCTCTATGGCCCCACTTAAACCCTAAGCATATGTCTATGATGCAGCTAGGAGGTGTGATTCCCAGCATAGACTCTAGCAGAGCTATCTTGAGTCTGTCCGCCCGCACTGGGAATCACACCTCCCAGCTGCCACACAGACATACCCGAATTTGCTGCTTAAGTGGGATTCAAGTGATGCATGGATGTTGTGCGCTGGCTCCCTGCAGAGGGGTGAACTTCACCCACTGCGCACAAAGGACCCAATGCTGCAGCCCCTAGTCACGGAAACAGTCCTACCCACTTCAATGGAGTAATTTAGCCCATTGACTCCAATATTATTTCTCCTCTGAGTACACGTAATAGGATCAAGCAGATAGAGGGAGCTTGTAAAAAGGAAAATAAAAATTAATCCACAGAATATTAAAAAAAAAGACAGCTTTTTATGCAAAGTTATGGAAAGATATTATTGGGCATGGGTGGGAAGAAAGAAGGAAGAAAAACACTTAGCTCTAACAGCTTCATTTGAAATTGGTCTAAGTCAGTGATTCTCAACCAGGGGTATGTGTACCCCGGGGGATACGCAGAGGTCTTTCAGGAGGTACATCAACTCATATAGATATTTGCCTACATTTACAACAGTCTACATAAAGAGCACTAGCAAAGTCAGTACAAACTAAAATTTCATACAGACAATGACTTGTTTATATTGCTCTATATACGATATGCTGAAATACAAGTACAATATTTATATTTCAATTAATGCATTCTATAATTTTATGATAAAAATGAGAAAACAAGCAATTTTTCAGTAATAGGTGCTGTGACACTTTTGTATTTTTGTGTCTGATTTTATAAGCAAGTAGTTTTTAAGTGAGGTAAAACTTGGGGGTTCCCAAGACAAATCAGACTCCTGAAAGGGGTACAGGAGCCTGGAAAAGTTGACAGCCACTGGTCTAGGCCAGAAAAGGTGCAGGGCTTATAAAACTGAAATTTTACACAATACATGTTTTGTTACTACAAATCTACTGTATATTAGATCCCTACTCAGCTAGGAATCCCATGCCACATGTACACATGGAAAGAGGGAAGAAGAAATCTGAAATTTCACAGTTCTATAGATTTTAAGACCAGAAGGGACTACTAGATCATAGTTTGACCTCCTGTGTAACACAGGAAAACAAACCACATTTATCAAGACAAGCAAGAAGTTTGCTACATGTGAGTTTTTATCTCGAGTTGGCTAACACATTTCCACGTGCTAGTTTGGAGGCTCCACAAACCTTTGTTCTCATGTGTATTGGAACAAAGGTTTGTGGAGCACCTATACTGGTACGTACAAGCTTGTTAACTAACTCAAATTCATCAGCAGTCAATTCACTCACCTAATTCTAATGCAGGCAACCCTTTTCTGTTTGCATTAAGCATGCCATAAATTTATTGTCTTATGCAGAACGTGAGCAAATGGGTATTTCCCCTGGTGGCTGCCATCTTGTGCTCTAGAACCTAAGCTACCTTTCTTTTAAAAAAATAAACAAAACTCCAGCTCGCTTCACCACATTCAGTTATGAAGATAACCTTTAAAATGGGAGCATTTCAATTATGTAACAATTTAAGAGGTCATTCCCTAACTATAACTTGGTGGCTTGGTTTGAAACTGAAATGTGAATATTTGAACAAGCTTCTTACCACACGCCCCCACATCTCAGCAATGCACCTGTATGCCAAATAGTTGCCCATGAACATGAGATAACAGGCCCTCTGATTCATTTTCAGTCTCACCAACACCACTCAATCAAAAGGCTGGTTACCAAAAAAAACATTTTTTAAATTTACACATATTTAGGCTGATCCAGCACCCAATGGAAAGGCTTTGATCAACGCTCAGGCCCACAAAGAGAGAGTTACATGGGATATGTAATCAGGAAAAGATATGGAAAGTGAACTTTTGGGACTAGCAACCTTAACCACATCCCTTTCAATAAAATACAACATTTCATGATTTGGTGAGTGCAGTGCTTTGTTATTTACAAGGGTTTCCAGATAAATAACATGCCAATTGAGCTACCTTCTTTTCACTAGCTTAGCCAGACAACAATGATGGAACCCAATATTGGAATCAAGATCTGCCCTTGCACACACATGCAAGGTTCCCATTCAGATCTTTGGGGCAGAAACGTGTCCCTGCTTGACACTAAGCCATCACATAACCTGGGACAAATCATTTAACTGGTCTATGCCTCAGTTTCCTCCATTTCTGAAAAGAGAGATAATGGTACCAACCCATCTCTATCTAAAGCACTAAACGCAACTACAAAGAAGTGCGGATAATTATCCAATTTCAGTTTTAAAAGTCAGCCCTGGTTAGAGATGATAAATTATGACTAGAATTACTGGAATTATTGGGCATTCCCTTAGGCTCCATTGATAAATCCCAGTCCACATGAATATGGCATGTTTCATTCAAAAGCTCTTCACTAACTAGATATATGCAATACCAACAAAGTATTGAGAGCTCTGGGGCAGAGAGTGTATCCATCAGACACATACACCACATTCCCCATCAGGAGGGGAGGGTAAATATTTTGCCTAGGAAACTGGAACACACTATTTCTTATAGAAAGGGCCATGGCATTTCTAAAAATGCAAGCAGAGCAGATGGGACCTGGGTCTCATCCAAAATGATTGATGCTCGGTAAACTGTTTGGTACTCAATTTATCTAGCTGTTATGGGACTTGGGAATGGCTGAGGTGGTTTCCTGAAACACGAAGGCACTTTCATAAAAGTGCTGTTCTCTTCAGAAATGGAGAAACTCATGTTCTCAGGTAAACAGTCACAGAAATATTTACACAGGGAAAGAAAGAAAGAGAAAGAAATACTCAAAGGAATGCCAATAAGAAACCCAACAAAAATACTCCTTAAGAGATACTAAAAGTGAAACAAGAACAAACTAACCAAGCAATATTATGACGTATTCTCGCCTATACCTGCTCCTTTCTACCCCAGGGCTCGCTATGAAAGGTGCTGAGCACCCTCAACTCTCACTGAAAATAATGGATATTAAAATGGATTAGTGCACTGCTGAATCAGACTCTGTGTCTGGGAATAAATGACCAGCCCACATGCCCCACACTTCCTAACAGACTGCATCCTCCTTTAAACTGGGACTTCCAGTGGTCTGGCCTCATGAAGTGAACATTAAGAATCATTTACACATAAGCTGGCTGTACGGTTCATTTAATTTTCTAAACCCCTCCATTTTAAAATCGGCAGCAGAATTTTCAGGTTGCTACAGCAGAAGAAATCAGGAGGGGAGGGGGATCTGTCACATACTTTAGGTCCAGCTTGCCTCACAGTACACAGCTGGTTATTGGGGACTGATCTAGCTGCTAGTTGATTTAATAAAACAGCCTTTTTTGGAGTTTAGATGTTCAGTCCATGCCCAGTATATTCAAAGATAATTGCACTGAGAAGAGACGAGTGGGGGAAGATGAAACTGGTTTGGTATTCTGGAGATCGTGTCTCATTCATAACTGGGGGGACATTCCCTTCCTACGAGAAGGCTGCATGATCTGACACATAATAATGGTGGAGCAGCAAAAAAAAGTCTGCCTTTACCAAAAAGAGATGACATGTTCAAGAATATAAATGCAGATCACAGACATACCATCGCAGGCTGTGATCATGACAGCTACCAGTTTAACAAAGCCAGTGCCCAAAAAGGGGACATCCAACGAAAATCCAGGTAAAACAAATGCTGCTCCACAATACGTGCCTAGGTGCACTGTGCCACTGGATGTGCTGTAATGCAGAACACAGGTAGGTTGGAACCCATAGCCCGGTTAAGATCCCATAGTCATCTCTCATAAGAGGGGTTAACCCCTCTATAATGGCCAGATTCAAATTCAGGCAATTAACAAAGTGCCCTGTAGCCTCAAGTGAGCACGTTACCCTTCATTTCCCAACCCCACACTAAACCGCTGTGCAGAAAAGATGCTACATCTCCACCCCACAGATGGCTGCATTTCCATGATGGGCAAAGCGATCAGACTGAAAAGCACTTTTCAGGGAGAAAGGCCAATACCACCTTGCGCATCCCAAAGTGCCGCACAGACCCAGATTTAGACAGTTCCTGGCAAGCCCTGAGAAGTTTTATAACACATATTTTTAGCTCTACTTTTCAATAAAATGTCATTCAATAGCAACTGTTGGCTGCTGTACCTGAGATCTGGAACACCTTGAGGAAATGAACTAATCAATGTGTAATATAAATTAACCTGTAACTACTGACTTTGGATTTAAGGAAGAGACTCCAATAATCTTATGATGAACACGGGTTGCCTTCCCACATACTTTATCTTCAGCTCACTCTCTCTCTTCCTCCTCAGGCAAAATTCATCTCCACGCTAAGGGCTAGCACAAGGTCTATTGCACCAGTTAAGTCCTATTTTGAGGACTAAGGCCTGACCTGCACTGCAAAGTTTTGCCAACATAGCTATGTCAGCTAGGAGTGTGAAAAAAAAAAACAAACCACACAGCACACTATAGTGACAAAAGCTCCAGTGTAGATACAACTATGCTGACAGAAGAGTTCTTCTATCCATTTACCTGAGGGTCAGGGAGGTGGTGTAGCTATGCGAGCAGAACTCCTTCTGGTGGCTGACACTGCATCCCCACTTGGGGGCTCTGCCACCATGGCTATACTGGCCACAGCTCTGTACTGCAGATACGCCTGTGTGTTGGCCCGCTGCAGTCTTTGAGACACTGAACAAGGTCAGCTGGCTTTAAGAACTAGTCTCCTGACATCAAATGCAATCTTCATGCCTCAGGGTTTAAGCTGCATCATCGCAGAGGCTAGGAAGGAATTCACCATTTGTAGTACCGCATAGTTAGCAAGCAGCATTAGTCTGGGAGGGTGGAAAAGGAGCTGTTCCTCTATGCTGGCCATTGCTGGAGGCCAGGACGTCAGACACGGAAGCCTTGGCATATGAGGGTAATTTCCCTTTATCCCATAGCCATTAAGAATACCATAGGTTACAGAATTTTAGATCAACACCCCAGATGTAAGGAAAATAAAATTTGTGTGATTTTACAGGACACAAAGGTGCTTCAGCCTCAGTTATGCACTTCATTGTGAGATGGGGGGAGGAGTGGACACCACACTTTTCCAGCAGAATTTTAAAATACAGACTTTATCTTGTGCTTATGGAAGAGGAGTGTCTCTCTTTCCATCTGATCAAAGGCAGTTCCCACTATGTGGCAAAGCTTACTGTCCTGAAAACATTTGTGTTGCTACACTCAAATACTTACATCCTGGGTAGGTATGAGACAAAGGACCTGAAAGCATGAATGACAAATGCATTTGATAAAAATGTTCAGGGTTGTATTTTGTTACTGAATATGAAACTTTGCCACATTCTCCACAGCTCCATAAAACACAAACAATAGTTAATATCTGTCACCCTCATCCAGGTTCCCTCACTTAGCAAAATCTAAGGGCTTGTCTTCACTGACAGTGCTGTACCACTGTAGCACTTTAGTGAAGACACTACTACGTCGATGGGAGAACTTCTCCCATGAGTGTAGTTAATCCACCTTCAGGAGAGGTAGTAGCTATGTCGAGGATATAGCGCTGACATACCAACCTAGCACTCAGCGTAAACTACATCGCACAGGGGTATGGAATTTTCAATCCCTTGAGCAACGTAGTTATACTGATACAAGTCTGTAGTGTGGACCTGATCTTAGTCCCTCATGGTCAAAAGTACCAAGGAAGTTAAAATGAAGAAAATATTAGACTTAAGTGGAGAAAATATTGGATTCTGCTTTTGCCTCTCATCCAAATCTGATATTTTCTCCATTTCCTTTAACTGATTCTTCTCTTGAGCTTGTGACAGCGAAAGAAGCAACATGGGATTCCAGAAGCTCTTCATAATCCATTGATAGATGGAACCACAGGACAGGAACACAAATTATTACTTCTATATAAGTTTTATGGAACTAGTAAAACGTCTTCAAAAGTTAAGACGAAATCTTAACTTTCTTTAAAAATCTCATAATTTCCATTAACATTGCTTTTTGCAATAATCCAGCTCTGATTTCCCATTGCTTTAGCTTCAGATCCCTCCAACTACTAGTTATGAGATTAATGCTTTGTGCTGTTTAAAAGCTGGTATCTAGCTCTACCAATTTTTGAAATATCATCCATATCAAATCTTTATTTTATTTATAGATGGATGGATGAATCAGGTTCAAACTGAAGTGGCAGAGGGTAAAGGGAAAGCAGAATGTTAATTTGAACAGTGAGATATTGCAACCTATCAGGGCTATAAAACAATGCTGAAAGTCATGGCTATGCAAGGGCATAGAGAGCAATGGATTCTAGTCCTTGTGGATTGAGAGAGATCATGTCTTAAAGCCCTCATTGGTCCCTCAGACTAGCTATACTTTTCTGGCACGGAATCAAGATTTGACATAAGACGACCCAGTCATTGGAACTGTCTAATTTCTGACCCCTGAAAACTTCCATCACCACCCTACTATGACTATTCTTTGCCCTTTGGAAGGAATGATGCATTCTTGTGGAACCATCAATGAGAACTAACTCTTCCCAAACAAGAATTACAAAAACAAAACACATAGGACCATTAACTGCAAGTGTGCAATCTACATGGAGACAGCATAGAAACCTGCACCCTGTACTCCCTTCCTATGTAAATAATGCAGGGATTCTGCGGGACCCTGTCAGGAATTGGAATTTTAATTAATGGGTCTCTTTAATGTGCAAATCAGGAGCAGACTGCAAGTTCTGACTTGCATTGATTATGAAAAACATTAATTGAACATGTAAGACCCTAAACACAGGCAGTATCGCACGCCCTGGACTAGACTGGAAGATGTGGTGCAGCAGAACACAAATCTATCTTGTGGAAACAGACCACTCCAGGCAACTGTACCTTAGAAACTTAAGCAGTAGGAGTTTGTGTCTAGAGAGCATTAAACAGTACCACTATATTCAAAGAGCAATCACTGTACTTGCGGTAGCACTAAAAGACCACTAAGACTTTCTTCATGGATGTGAAGCAGGAATAAACATGAGCTCACCACCATGATCTGATCCGCAATGTGTGTGTAAAAAAGAAGGGGGAAAAACCTGGAGCATAATTAAGGATTAAAAACAAAATGAAATAAAAAGTAAAACAGTGCAAACAAAGCAATGCTGTCTCTTTAAACAGAAATTCATCCTATATAAATTATGGCCATAAACTTTTCCTGCAGTGCAGCCTAATTAATTCTTGTTCTATACACAAAGGGAAATGCTGGGTGACAAATGGGTGTGAAGCCTGAAAGCTGCCAGGTCTGCAAAACATTTTCTACTTCAATTTATAAGCAATTTTGCAGTAAATCATCCACCAGAACCTGAGATTTCAGGCACCTGAGAATGTCCAAGCCCCATTAGAATACTTATCCCCCCCCCCCCCAAAAAAAAAAAAAAAGTTTAAAAACCTCTCCTTTTTCAGCCCTAATTTGGAAGCTGCACGTGACTCTTATTTTTTCCTTGGATTTGGCTTTAACACCACAAATAAATCTTACAGCTGAAACTTTACCATAGGCTCTTTAATACTAGTATCCCAAAACCGTAATAGAACTGTACCATCACATTCGGCCACAATGGAGAGAAAATCGTCACAAGAGGGATGTCATACTGGGAAATGTAGAAAGATCATTTATCCATCCAAAATGCTCATTCTTCCTCTGGGCAGAAAGGAGGCATGGAATATTACAAGCAATGGATGCACCCAGGAAAAGCTATCCAATAAAAGGCAAACAAAAAAAATTAAAGCACAGATTTTTCAAAAGGCCCAAATAGCAGTGTTAAAAACTAAACTCTTGTTGACTTTCAATGGGAATGGGGCACCTAACTGCTCTTTGTGCCTCTGGGGAAGAAAGTTCCTTCAACTGTCCAACTGGCTAGGATTTTAAATTCAGTTTTGATATTTTTGTACCCAATCGCTTCATGCTACTTGAAGTGCCAAACCATTTTTTCCTTTTACAAAAAAGGCCACGTGTATCTGACTTAAAATAAACAATGTAATAATGGATTTCTTTCACTAATTTGGAGAGAAGCATGCACGCTGCTCAACCATCCTGAAATAGAATATAATCCAATCCAAAAGAGTGGTGTTTTGACTATCATTCAGTTGCCATTTTCTGTATCAGAAATCTTGTCTTTTAAGACTAGAGTGTATCACAGGATGACAGAACGCAGTAATAGTAATACTCAGTATTTTCAAAGCTCTTTTCCATCTTCAAATGGCCGTTAACTACATAATCCTCAGAATCCTCCTTATGTAAAAATCCTTATAGATTCTTCTGGTTGAGGAAAAAGAGAGGTTAAGTGACCTCCCCAAGGCTACATCATGAATTTGTGGTGGAGTTGGGGTGAGAATTCAGAACTCCCTGGCCTTATACCCATACCACTAGGCCAATTTAAAAAAGAATAAAAGGATTATTCACATAGAAGCCATTTTTGCTTCTATCCCAATATTAAACCCCTTGATTAGCTCATAATTGGGACTCTTATTAGACACTGATTTGTAATAAAATAAGCTGGCCTTCATAAATGGAATTAGGTTCATACAGCATCAACTCAAGAGGCAGTTTTTTATAATTACAGTGGGCAATGTCTTTTGAATTTCACCAGGTTTTGCCTAGTGGCTTAAAAGGTCACACTCAAATTTCAACAAGCATAAAAGCTCCATAAACAAGAATGTAACACTATTCAGAGGTTGCCCATATGACAAAGCTCTGGCTTTCTTGATTAGCCCCGAATCAGATGTACAGAACCAGAATTTTGATTCATTCTCACAATGCCCAACACAGCAAAGTGATGGGGAGACGGCCCTTTAATGTTTAACACAACAGGTGTCATCTTTTTGTGAAATCCTTCAGGATCAAAAGGATCACCAATCATTAAAGCAGAGCCACAATTCATCCGGGAGAAGAACCTTGTAGCAACAACTTCAGGTCAAAAGCAATCTTGCAAAAAGAAAAATATATACATGCTGTGTATAGATATTACAGCTAAAGTGAAAACAGAGGCATAGTTGGACTGATAACTCTGCAAAGCCATTGGTTTTTACTTTCCAGGGCTTCAAAAGCCAAACTTTTCTAGTGAACAAGATTTTTCACCACTTTTCAGTACTGAGAACACTTATGTTTTAGAAGTATAACATATCGGAACAACCTTACACAAGAAATAATAATAAAGTAACTTCTCAAATTATGTTAGTTCATGGGGATTAATACTGTAATAGTCAGGGATGAAAAAGATCACTGCATCACATAATCCACCCCCATTAAAGGGCAGGGTGTAGGCTGATGACAAGTAATGTCAGTTTAATACCTGATACATCCCAAGAGTGATCTCTCTGTATAGCTTGTGTATCAGTAAGATAAGTCTGTCGACTGCTTAGGAATCAACCAAGATGAAAAGCCACTAATATTATTTAGTACCTAAAGGGCTGCTAGTGACTATAAGAAGGCCTTTAGGACTCCCCAATTTGCTGCTGTGGCCAGGTAGAGGAGTAGGCTACTTACAAAATGAGTTTACCCCATGTTCTACACTTCATAAATCAAAAATTGGCAAAAGCGTCTTTGCAGAGTCCTGACATCATCAGCAAGACACAGGCCAGCACTGTGCATGTCATTAAAAAAAAACTGAATGTCTGCATTGTAAAATATCCTGTGTTCATTAAAAATTACATTAAGAGAAATGAAGTTCAAACTTTGTCCTTTAAAAGAACAATATTAGAAAACTCTAAACAAGAGATGATTTAAT
Source organism: Mesoclemmys tuberculata (assembly GCA_007922155.1). Classification (NCBI taxonomy): domain Eukaryota; kingdom Metazoa; phylum Chordata; order Testudines; family Chelidae; genus Mesoclemmys; species Mesoclemmys tuberculata. Next base: position 14,588,300 of record ML675623.1, read on the forward strand.
GAGAAAGTTCCTGAACTCAATATTGTTAAAAATCAATTACATGGCACCATAAATTCATACAGTGCTTTACTAACATAGATCAAGTTCCCTGCCCTGAAGAGATTAACGGATAAACATGACATGACCTGGGCTACAGATGCTTTAACAAGCAAAATTACAAAACAGCAGATTCCTTGGCCACGCACCAGTTCTACCTATTTGATAGACTCATAGACCTTAGAGATGAAAAAGATCTACGAGATTATTAGTCCACCCTCTAAGCACCAGTGCAAAATTTTTCCCCACAATACATTCTCAAGCTCTCTCTCAGAGGCCCCATGTGATGGATTTTCTAGTACTTTCCTTGAAGACCATTCCACAATCTAATAAATCTAGGACCTGCCAGACTGGATCAGACCTGTGGTCCATCTTCTTCAGTCCTGTACCCAACAGCAGACAGCAGTAGGTGGTCCAGAGGAAGGTACACAGAAGCCTACAGTAGCTAGATGTGGGATAATCTGCCACATGAAAGACTCATTCTCGTAGCTAGAGATTATCTTAAACTATGAGGAATAAGATTTTGTTTCACTTCCATAATTTGTAAGCGTTAACTCATTAACCAAATAAGTGCCCAATCCCTCTTTGAATCTTATTAAATTGTTAGCCCCAACAGTACCCTTGTTAAAAAGCTTTTCTGACATTCTATCTAAATTTTCCCTTTGCTAATATCATCCAGTTTTAGTCCCAGCTATATTCAGCACCCACCTCCTCTTTCCTTGGTGTTTTCACACATTAAATACAGCACAAAATTGACTGCAGGAATGTAAATCTATAGTACGGCAACCCTTCCGAGCCAGATCATAAAAGGGGGATGGGAGAAATCACAAAGCAATTATTAAAACAGTGGATTTTCCTTTAACATTCCCAGGCAACTAAAAAATTAACATCTCCTCTGGACTGTATTTATACTATATTATATTCCATGTTGTTAGATGCATTTTGCTTATGGAAATATCAAAATGTCAACCATTGTTTCTGTTAAAGGTCTTTAATGATACTGCATTTTAGACCTGTAATGAAACATGGTGCTTGCTGCCAGTTTGTAATGCATCTCATTAAATACATTAATAACATGCATTTCACTAAAAGGTCAGCTTAGTATTATTGGGAGTTTGCCTTTTTCCCCCCTTTAATCACTTCATTTAAAGCAGCAGAGCTAACTTGGAAATATAAAATGCCTCACCTGCCATAACTAGAGATGTTGATGAGGAGTTAATGTCTCCAGATCAGGTTTAAAATGAGCTACTAGGTTTAGTTAGAAGCCGACTCAGGGTCAAGATTTAGGTTCAGATTTGACAGTGCCAAAAGATCATGAACCAGTCTTACAAGATTCTGCCACTTTAAGCCAAAATCTCACAAGGTTCTGACATCATTACAGCCGCACATTAAACTGAACACGAAAACAGGCACCTTTCATATTAGATTGACACAGAACCAATACCAAAGGGGCGGCTGGGATCTGCAGAACTGGAGATATAAAGATAGAGCTTCATAGAGGGGTGTTTTCTTTGATGAGCTATAAGGGTCTGGAAGCTGGAAAATATCCAGAATTGGGGTGGTGGGAAGAAAGAATTTCAAGTTAAAGAAACAACTCTCTCAGTGAGCTTTCAAATGACTTGGTGCACACCTCCTTATTTAAAGCTGCAGAAGAATATCCTACTGTGTATGCAATTCATTATTTTTCCCAAAATTTTTGATCACTAGAACATAAAAATACTTCAACAGAAACCCACTTTCCCCTCTTGTATTGAACAGTTGAACGGGTTTTATGATGTTTGATAAAAATAAAAAGATGTAACAAGGAGGAAATTATACACAGTTGATAATTACAGATGTTCATATTAACTCTTTATAGATGAGACTAGATAAACACACACTTATGCATTTACTTGAATGCCAGTAAACAACGTGCAGATCAGATTAGATTATTATAATGGCCCCTTCCGGCCTTCCTTATAGTCTATGAGTGTGAATCTAAATCAGCTAATTCTGACATCAGTGGCAATGAGTTTTGAGTGCATAGTGTTTACGGGGTGTATTTTGCACATTGTATTTGCCATCTCTTAGAGAACCCACAGCAAGCCTGACCTGATCAATATCATTAACAGTACTACAGTTGTGATTTTATTTTTTTAAATAGATGAATCCTCCTAACTGAAGGACACTTGCTGTCCAGTCTGTCAGCAGGCATCTCGCTACACAGGCTGTCTCTTTGGGATCTTACCCCAGGTGCAGCATTACATCAGCTAATCTACTTCATACCATGGAGTTTGCGTCACATGCTGCAATCCTGCCTAGGGACTAAAAACAGAAAGAGAAACCAACCCATCTTCAGATGAGAACAGGTCACATAGGACCCAGCAGACCAGCAATACTCTGAACCGTTAACCAATCACTTCTGATGTCCAACAAGAAAAAATAACTTCATGCAGCCTAAAAGGCCACATTCAACTCTGGTGTAAGGCCACTGAAGTCAGCGTGGCCACACGCTCAGCTGGTGCTAAGAGAAGACAAGTAGCCAGCACCAGAGCCAAACTTGGCCCAATACATATGGATAAGGGCATAGATTTACTTAGACTGTGAGCTCTTTGGAGCAGAGACTGCCGTTGTTCTGTGTCTGTGCAGAACCAAGCTCAGTGGGGTCCTGGTCCGTAACCAAGGCTCCCAGGGGCTACCACGTTACAAATAAATAATTTAAAAAATGCAATTTATGCTATAGGTGTCTGCATCTCTAAGGCCCTTCTGCTCCCATATCCGCACACACCCCACATGAATGCTTTGCCATTTAGCAAAAGTAGACTTGGATGGGCCTGTCACCTCAGCCAGTCCAATGTGATCCCTAATTAACCACAAGGGTTGCTATCGCAAAGCACAAGTCCCTGCCTCAGAGGCTGAAGACATTGGCTCCACAGCACTCCCAGCCCACAACTGAGTACAGAACCTGGCTCTCCCTGCAGGCAGCGTCTGTACATCTGACACCAAAGCAGAAAACTTACTGTTCTTGAGTGCGCTGGCAAACTCTTGCCCGCCTTCCTTTTTAAATGCTGGGAATGTATCTGGCTGTGGAAGCTGGTTGGCCGTTAGGAGTGCCTTCTGCAGTTTGATTCTCCCTTCTAACAGCTGGTCCCACAGTTCTTTAAAACACAGAGGAAACACAAAAAAAGAATGCCATTATTCACTCACTTCCCTGTGACCCTCAAGACTCCCTGAAACAAAGCATCAGCCAATTCTCTCTGCTCTCCTTCCCAAATAGCACTCTCCTAGTAAGACAACACTTTGCAAATGGAGACTCATTATTTAATGGGACAACTAGACAATAGTTGTCTTAAAGCTTCTCACGAGTTCTGTTAAAATTCACAAGAGAAATTCAAATCGTAGAACTGCCAAAGCCAAGGTGCATACAGCTCCATCATTTGACATGACGAATGCCAAACGGCAGTGGCCAAGGGATGGCAAGCAGCATGCTAGGCTCTGCAGAGCAAAATCTGAACTGCAGGGAAGGTGGAACCAGTGATGGGGGCAAGGAATTAACTGCAGAATCCCCACAAGGTTGGCACAGACAATCAGCATGTTACAGTTAACACGTGCACTGGCGGGTTGTCACCGCTGACCTAGAAGCTTCCGGGTTAGCAGGGACAAGTCAAACAGACTAATGAAGGACCACCGAGAGAAAATACTTAATCACCATGTACACCTACTTTAGATAAAACTTACTATAAAGGAAGTGAGGAGAGTGTTTAGTGTCCATTGTAATCCATCATGATATCCCCACTAAATCCAAAATATTTCATTTTGGAGGATGTACAGAAAACATTTTGGATGGAGGTGTAGAAAACTGGCACCTCCTCCCCCAACACCACAGTGGGACAGATTACTAACACACACTGAAACACAGACTAGCATCTGAGTCCCTGAGCAACACACACAGTGCAATAGGTCCTTGTTTACATTGGTACCATAACAATGCTCAGCTAAACCAGTTGCTGATGGAGTATTAGTTTAATTCTGCAGCACAGACAAGGCCACCGTCCATGTAGCACAACTGGTAGAACACCTGCTATAAACAGCTAAAAGCACTACAGTGTGTGATGCAACATGCAAAGGGGTTAAAATGCTTCTTAGCACAGTTAATTTCTCTAGCACAGACAAGGCACATCAAAATACAGAGCAAATTCCATGTACAAACCTATTTGGTTTTTCACAGCTTTTCCTTTTTCTACTTCTTCAGACACTTTTTCTTTAGAGAATGTCACCACCCCTCCGTCCTCCTCGCTCTCTTTGGCACCTGCCACATCCTCCTCACTTTCCTCCCCAGATTCTTCTTCATTGCTGCCCTCTTCCATGCTGGCATCCTCTTCCTCATCCTCCTCTTCACTGCTCCCCATCTCACCCATCCCTTCTGTAAATTTCACAAAGTCACTGATGTTCTGGAAACTGAACTCCGGTGTTTTGAACTTGGCCGCGGTTTCTCTCTCCTCCTCTTGGTCATCTCCTACGTCACCCTCCTGGTCAGCCTGGTCTCGGCTGTGCTCATCACCCCAATCAGATGTTGCATCTGGACTGTCCTCATCCAATTCCAACTCCCGATCTCCATTGTCATGGTCACTCTCAGATGATATTTCTTCATCTGATAATTAGAAAACAAAATATTTAAACGAAGTTATTTAATCACAAACTACGGCTGCAACTCTGCAATGTCCATTACAAGCACCCAGTTGGGCTGGTCTGGTCTAGATCTGTGTTCCATTAAGGAGAATTTGAGGCACAATTTTGCTCAGTGCTCAAGCTAACCCATGGGTTTATGAGGCTACATCTGAAAATTGAAACCTTATTTCACACTTTTCTGCAGCAATCGTCACACCAACAATGACCATCGCATCCACTGATTAGCTGACAGCCTTTCCCATCTAATAATGAAGTAACGTTAAGCAAACAAGGTGCTTATGCTTTGTTATCTTTGTCTTTATAATGAGAAATTGTACATAAGCACTAAGCAACTACAGTTTCCAAGAGCTGACAAGCTATTTCTCCCTCTCCACACAGAGTTCACTTCTCTTTCCTCATCAGGAAACCTCGCTAAAATGTTTGGACCTGAGGTTTAGTCAAGTCCCTTCCTTCATCCGCATGGAGCAGTTATAGTCCTGGAGACTTCCCTTTCCCAGGGGCTTCTGAGTAAAGCTACGATTCAGCAAATCACTTAAGCAGCAAAGCTTAACTTTAAGCACATGAATTCAATGAAGCAAACACTACTGAATTGGGACTTCTATCAAGTGCCGAGCTCCAATGTATTATCATTCAACTGACTGCCTGTATTTATGGCAGTTTAGGGTCAGGGGGCTGGAGTGGGGGAAAAAAACTGAATTTCTCACCAAATGCTGCTTCAGGCAGGGACTCTGTCCATAGCTCTTCCTGCAAGGCCTTGCGAGATATAGCTCTCCCGCTGTACCTCTTATCAGCTTCCAAGAGGGAGGCGGAGGCTTGTTTCCGTATGCTGCCGATGGCCAGGATGTCATCTTCGGTTCCACCCTCATCGAACTTGTCAATCACTCTGGCAGCAGTAGCTGTGAAGAGAGGGAGTTTAATAGTGCAGGGTTTCAAACTAAGTGCAGAACTCAGGATTGCAAGACAGGAGAGAGATTCTATCTATGACTGCCGGAAAGTGTACTGGGCTTAAATACCTACATCCTCCAGGGATCCAAAGGGCATAGAACTAGGAACCCTGCATTCCACATACCCTGGCCTCTTACATTTGAGTTAAAGACAAGTAATATTAGGACTTGTATAGAACTGAGCTGTTCAGAGAGTCACATGGGCGCGCACAGCCCCCAAGCTTCACTGTTGGAATCAAAACTCATCAATACCTATCTGGCCTCCCACCACCCCCTAGGTTCACCGGAAGGGTCATAAACCTCTTGGTGGACCAAGGACAAGCTTTAGGTGTTTAAAAAAAACCAAGTCAGGTTCATCCAACTTTGGCAGGAGCATTTTAACAATGATCTACTTATATCTTCTGGAGGCCAGCTTCTAAAGGTCAACAATTGCACACCCTGCGCGTAGGTCTGATTCCACCCAACAGGCAACAGTGGGGCAGTATATTCAGACCAGTCACAGCAGTTTGGGTCATCATCAACAAATAGAAACTGCAGCAGTGTTGATCAGATCTGGACTCTTCCTTACTAGGAAGCAGAAAAGGGATGAACAGGCCACTCCACAGCCATCACATGGGAACAACTTTCAGTCGCTACTAACCTCGTCTGGATTCATACCAGTGACTGTAGTGAAAGCAGTCCTGATCCCCTCTTACAAATCCACCATCCCCAAACCTGTAAGGAAAGCTATGGCTCAACTCCAAAGCTCAGCTGTATAGCTACAGTGCTGCGTGTCAGACTGTATCTTTCCGTTTTAGGGAGCACGTGCTCCTTATCTCTCCACTGAATGACAAAAGCTCACTCTGCTTTCCCTGCAAGGTTCAGGGGGGATGCTGTGGAAACAACAAAGCCCCTACTGGAGGAAGAGGGGCCGTTTCAGACTTGGATTTGCTGCCTAGCAGTGCAGGGCATCACCACTAGGGCACTGTCTATAAACAATTGAGTAAAAAAGTGTTTCTTTTACTTAAAATTTAGCAGAAATAAAGTATTCTATATTTCAGAAAGGAAATCACTGAGACATTTCTTTGGCTTGATGCCTCTATTCCCCCCCTCCACCACCATCAAAATCTTGGGAAGAGCATGGCTGAAAGCTATGTAACTTGACTAACTCCAAATGTGCTTCCAATTATAGTCTAGGTTTCTCCCAAACAATTTAGGCTTGGTGCTATAGGCCAGCGAAGCGCAGCACTTCTAACTAGAGCAAAGTACCCTGGGATTCCAAGAGGCTTTCCACGTGTTCGTTATCAAACACCAAAACAGCGATATCAAATTAATCTGGTTCAATGAACACTGGCCTATATTCACCCCTTTCCCACATGAAACAGACTACATGAGGCACCATATAGAATATGCCTGCTCAGCCCCATATTGGGGTCCCTAAATAACAGGGTGCCTCCTGAGAAGTCTGGCCACCTGGCTAGAGGACTCAGCAAAGCTGGAGTGGTTTCATTTTATGCTGGCAAATTAAAAGGAGACAACCTGTAACTCAGATGCCCTCTGGGCTCTTGATAAATTTATAAGACGTTTAAATAACTAATTGCTGTAAATGACTAAATATAGAAAACAACTTTATTACAATTATTGTTCTTTTCCCCCCACATCCCCGTTCTTCAGAAACAGAGAAATGGTTTGTCCCAGCAAACACGAATCATTATAACGTGTTCTCTTTTCTTTATTTTCATTCATGCGCAAGGCACCCTGTATCCAAAATTATAGGGTTAGGATTGTTCACCCAATCGAGTGATCTGATTGGCTGAACATCGCTAAGTGCTTTTTTTAATGTGGTTTGAGAATGTTAATGCCCCATTTATGTAAACAGTTTACTCAGGAAGAGGAAAAAAACTCACAGGGGATGAAATGTCTTATTCTCAAAGAGGCACTGAACTGCAAAATGGCAAAAGGGAAATCAGGAACTTCCTGATTCTAACCTGCTTGGTTAGAAAGTCATTGTTCTATAGCAAACATAAGGAAAGCAGGCTTCTCATTTAGGGTGAAACTCACTTTGGTACATGGCTCCACAAACGTCTTTACAATTAAATGAATTTCACTCACATATTACTTATATTGGCAACCCACACAAAGTATATGCAATGTAACATGCCGTGGAATTACATAACTTGCTGGTTGCTATCTTTAAAAAAGACATTATGTATTGACAATATAAAGCAAGTTAGACATTTCTGCAAAAATGAGGATCTTATTGTCAAATTCCCAGGAGCCAGATGGCTGCACCTAAGTTACATTTTAGAATCCAGAATAGTATTAACTATTTCTGTTACAGAAGCATTTAGAAGCCTCAACCAAGATGGGGGTTCCTGTTGTGACAGATGTTGTACAGACACATAGTAAGAGTCCCTGCCCTGACTAAAGAGCTTGCAGTCTAAACAGACAAGACAGAAGAAGGGTGGGAGGGGAATGAGTGGTAAAGTAATTTGCTCAGGGTCAGGCAGTAAGTGCAGCAGAATCCATGTCTCCCAGCTCCCAGGCCAGTGTTCTATCCACTTAGCCATTAATGCATAGCCATCACGCTTGCTTGTACGCATAGTTTCCTTTACAGATGAAACAAAATTATTTGTTTGAGTTCATAAGGAACAAAACCTGCGGCTGTTCACCTCTGCAGTTACAAGAAGAGGGTAAGAAACCCAGCACCAGTGCTTGAGAGGAGAGATGAGATAAATAGGGCAGAGCTGCAGGGTGCTCTGTAGGTCTCCCTGGGTCATATTCTTGATTCCCAACCCATGTGTATCTGAAAGCTGCCCTCCCCACCACACCCACACACGATGCCAAGGAATTGTTTAACATCAAGAAAATGTAACATGTCAACTATGTCTGTTTTCTCAATGGTTAATGAGATCTTGCCTGTCTTACAAGATACGAGTACCACGTTCACACGGTTGTGTAGAGTCAAGCTGGCTGACACAATGCTGATCATGACTGCCCAATCAGTGTAAACCAGGGCAAATTGCATTCTGTATTGTGACAAGTAACTCAACTCTTCATAGCTGAGCCTGAACATAAGAAAATCGTGTAATGCAGACACTGAAGAAGAATTCAATGTCCTTGGTTTGATGATTTTATTTTTTTATTTGATTTGATTTTGTCCATTGAAGACTCTCAGCACTGGCGTGATGTGATAGCTGTGTGAAATCCAAAGCAGTAAGAAAATGGCAGATATCAGTTTAAAAACTACAAAGAGGACATTGCCACTACATGTCATAAAGGGAGAAACCAATTTCTAAACATTTGCAATTAAGCTAGCGAAGAGCTTGATTAAAAAAAAATCCACTTGCCAGTGGCCAGGAGAAACCTGCAGAACAAAGTAACAATCACATGTATTGGCCTGGGCAGTTGGTGTGCTCTAACTACTACTGAGCATGCTAGACATGATTGTGATCAGTTAACTTGCCTTTGCCTCTTCCAACCCCCTTCGTTTCTTATAGCTTGCCAATTGCGAATTGGTTGCAGATACAACTTTTGTATCCGTGCAGGGCTCTACATATATCCCTATTACATGTAACACTGTAGGTTCTTTGTGGCAGGGACATTTTTAGAATTAGCCTCTACCATATCTAGCACAATGGAACACTGATCCTTGTTTGAGCCCCTCAACACAAAACAGGTAAACAATCATAAACAATTATAATCTAACTGCCAGTAACTGCTGTTGAATTTAATCTTTATTTTAAATAAAAATTACATTTCTAGCCCTTCCAGCTCCAAAGGAAACCTTCCAATTGAGGATTAAGTGTGAACTGATGCAGTATCGTTCTTCCTGAGGCCTTGTCTACATTACAAAGAGTTTGCTGGTACGCTATATTGGCCAACCCTCCCAGCAGACATAGCGACACCAGTTCCTCAAATGAAATAAGTGATGCTGGCAAAATAACTTTTCTGCATCTACACCACTGGCTGACATAGCTATTGTGTCACTTTTTCACACTCCTAACTGACACATAGGCAAAACTTTAAGTGTAGAGTAGGCCTAAGTGGCAAACAGGGCTTCTACAGCTACACAGTTTCCAAATCAGCAGAATGAAATTAACAAGGCTCTGGTCAGTGTTATTACTGATATCCAGAATGCTGTGAGTAGCCGTGAAAAATAATAAGAACCATGTTAATTTAACTGCCCTACTTCTTGGTAAAATTGACAGCAGAGGCCGTCACTGGGACTATTCACTGGAAAGAAAGATCCAAAAATGAAGGCCCAGAGAAGAATAGAGTAAAGGACCAATAACAGACAGCCCTGGGACAGGCTGAAAAGAAAGAGGCCCTTTTAGACAGCATATGGTGCCTTTAAAATGATCAGATCCTACTCGCCAAAGGATAACAGATGGAGCCTCCCGGCATAACTTGGACATAGCACTATGGCTGAAATCAAAGTCCCTCCCTTTTCCAAGGAAAGTTGGGGGGACAGTAGATTTTTTACCGTTGCCCCAGGATCTCAGTGCTACACATCCTCCCTCATCGTCTGTATCAGCCTTTGAGTCTGAGAGATACTAGGAGCCCAGTACATTTCTCAAGCTCTGAACCAGCACCCATTCTGGACCCACTGCAAACAACAGGAGCTTCCCAAGGCCCTGGTTAGTATGGAACAGTGATATACAGCAATTAACTCGTCACATACCAGTAACAGCCAATGTATAGCTTTCAGCCTGGGATAGATCAAACGTGGAACACATAGACAGAAAGAAACTGAGGGACACGTGAAAATTATTGGGTCAGGCTATTTAAAATGCTGGGTCATTAATTTCCCCAACAGCATTCTCTAAATCTCCGACATGAATTAAAACAACACCGTAGTTTGCAGCACACTCATGGGAGGGACAGAGAGGCAAATTTTGATCGGTAACGAGTGACAGCCCTTCATAATGCTGGGATACCTCAGAGGCATCACCCAACACGACCACGCGCGCAACAGGAGCCGCGAGCGACAGACCCACGGCCACGGAAGTGAGACGATGAAGAATGGCCACAGCGGCCACGCTCCCACGGGGCGCCGGCGTGATTTCCAGGGCCGGGTCCCAGGGACGAAGAGGCCTCCCACGGGCCCAGGTCAACGGGCCATCGACACACACCTGGCAAAGCGACGGCCCGGCCGCGCAAAGGCCCGCAGAGCGTCGAACGGGACAGGGGGTGGCCGG
>ML675623.1:14599227-14686727 GCA_007922155.1 Mesoclemmys tuberculata
GAGCCGCGGGCACTGGCGGGGGGGCAGCACGAGGCGCTGGGGGGGGGCAGGGCAGTCAAGGGAGGCGCACGAGGCGCCGCGGACGCCGTTGGGGGGCGGCCGGGCAGGAGGCGCGCGGGGGGGGCGGGGCAGGCCGGCCACGGAGCACCCCCCCCGGGGAAGCGGCTCCGCGCGCCCCTCCCCCACTCCCCTCAGGAGGCGAGGCGCCCGCGTGGCCGGCCCGGGGCTCCCCCCCCTCAGCCCCCCCTCACCTTCCTCCGGGTCGTCCTCGGGGTCGCGCAGGCGGGGCAGGGGGTCGAGCAGCTGCGCCAGCTGCTGGGCTAAGGGCGCCGCCATCTTCCCGGCCGGGTCGGGACTGGCGGCGCGCGGCGCTTCCGGGCGGGAAAAGGAGAGCGCGCGGGGGGCTGCCCCGGCTGCGCCTGAGGGGAGCGGGCGAGCGCGCGCTGCGGGGGCGGGGCGAAGAGGGCAGTGGGTGGGGCTGTGGGTAAGGGGGCGTGTCAAGGGGAGGGAGGAGAGGGTGTGGGGGAGGGGTGGGGGCTAAGGGGGAGTGGGGGTAAAGGGTCAGTCCTAGGGGGAGGGGTGGGGGTAAAGGGGTCAGCCCTAGGGGTGGGTGTGAAGGGGATCACTACAAAGAGGGTCGGGGGTGTGGGTCCGAGGGGGCGAGGGCCAGAGGTATAAGGGGAGGTGAAGGGGGCGAGGAGCGTAAGGGAGCGTGCATAGGTGCAGAGCTGTCCCTAGGGTCAAGTGAATTGGGGTCACCCCCGCCCCGTGCCCCACACTTTTGGGGGGGCGGCACTTCCACATCACAAATGTTGCCAAGCCCCCCCAGCCGGGTTTTTATTTTCCTACAACAAAGAGGGCGGATTTTGCATTTCCATCCAGCTCTGGTCACGGGGTGCCGGAAGCTGGAAATTTCCTCCCCAAACTGCCGAAAATGACCTACAATGTTAAGAGGGCCCCCCCACACACACAGCCCTACATGGGTGTGGTGTACCTGGATGTGGCGGGGAGGTTATGTGTGGTTGCGGGGGTGAGTGTGCAAGGGGAGGCTAAGTGGATGGGACTCCTGAATGGATAAGTGCAGTGAGACAGGCCCTGGTAAGTGAGAAGGGGCTAACTAGCATGTGAGGGGATGGGGAGGTCAGCATGAGCACTAGCGGGGGACAGGAGGTTGAGTGTGTGGAGGGGAAGGCATCTATGATCATCTAAGCATGTATGTAAAACTCTAAGTGTAAGGAGAATCGTTTTCTGGTGTTTATCCCTAATAAAACCCCTCTTATGCAACCCTTCTTCCCCCCAAGCCCACACATATCTATAATTTAGGTTATGAATCCCTCACATACATCTCTTTTATGAAAAACAAAATTTATTATCCAACTAAATTCCAGGGCACCTGTTCCATTCAGTTAAATAGAGTTCTACCTTTTCTGTGTGCACATGCTTGCATAAGCGTGTCTGTGTGCAATGGGCCAGATCCTCATCTTGGGCAAATTGTCCAATGGAGTCAATGGAGCTATGACAATTTACATTAGCTGAGAATCTTGCTGAATGTTCTTAACGCTTTGATGAATTGTGAAAGGAACTTGCTGCAGCGGTTCTTATAAAACCAATTATTTAACAAAATAATTTCCTCTCCTTTTTTTTTCCCCATTTGGAAGTTGAACTTGAGGTCAGCTCCTGATAATTCAATAATAACAATGGTCTGGGCTAATATTGCACCTACCTACAACCCTTATTCACACAACAATCCATGGAGTGAACTCATCTGACTAAGAGTTGGAGGATAAGGCCCCGTGTTTGATATAAATACCTTGGCCTTTGACCTCTGAGTTCATGTACTGCAGAATACGATTACTATCTAATAAACGGGAACCACTGTCAAGGTTTTATTATAATTATACATGAACAGCATAAACAAACAGAAGTTTGGAAAGTTCTGAGAAAGTCCAAGCTCTGGCACAGACTTGCTGGGTAACCTGGAGCAAGTCACTTAACCTGCCTCTCTCTCATTCTCAGTTCCTCTATCAGTAAAATGGTAATAATGAACTTTACATAGCTCCCAGAGGGGTTGTGAGAATTAATTAATACTGTAAAGTGCTTTGATGCTGAGAAGCATTATATAATGACCTAGCTATACAAACAGCTAAGGACTATGACTATGGAAATGCTAAATATTACCATAAACATTTAAAATGCTTTTTAAAAAAATCAACACTACACTTTTATTTTTTTGAGGGGAAAAGCTGCTTTATATATGGGATCATGTAAATTATTTTCTCACTATTTGTATTAAATATTCCAGAGGTCATCTTTGGGTTTTGTTTTTTTTTTTCTTAAAAAAAATCCATATTTTGCTCTGGGATGTGCACAGGCAGACCCTTACATTCCTTCAGAGTCTCTGTGAAGCCAGGCCATCATGGACAGATCCGTATAGCAGCATGGAGTCTCACTGATTTCACATTGCAGGATTATGCCCTACAAAATTATATATAAATATTAGTTGGCAAGAGTGTTAATACAGACCAGTCCTGCCTTTCTTGCACACTTAAAATGCTACTTATTTCATTAGGGGGCTCAGTTATGCACAGAATGAAAGATTGGGCCCACTCAAATAACCTACACCCAATCAATAGAATTAGAGATTTTTGGTGGAACACTTTTTGTTGTGAACAGAAATGGACCAATATCAAAACCTCAGACTTAAATTCCAGATCTAGATCTAAACTTCACGTCTATAATGAGTCACCTTAGAATCCCAAATATTAAAAATTTAGAGGGCTGACAGCTGAGTCCAAATTTCCCCAAATTTCAGTAGATTCACGTTCAGAATTTGGATTCCACTCCTTACGATGGTAGGTTCAAGTTACAAAGGTCGATCTGAAACCAGATCTACCTCTAGGACTAAGAGACAAATTCAGCGTGATACTCTCTCATCCCCTCCTTCTTCCAGTCAACAAAAACTCTCCCCATTGCTTATCAGCTTTTAAATGTTATAAAACTAATCCAAAGGTGATTTTTAATTAGAATGCAGAAACATCTATGCCAGGCAGCAACCAAGGTGTCACAGGTTTGTTGCTTTACTCTATGATCCAATATTATTCCCCCTGAAGCAGAAGAGTTCAGTGCAGCCAGTTGTCCTACAGAGGGCAGAGGAATATCATTAATTACCATTTCCTTCAGCAGCTAGGCAGTGCATTGCTCAGCTAACAACTTCAAGTGGGGGCTCTGGAAAACCCTGTAAGACACCATTATGAGGAAAGACTAAAACCCCCAAATCCAATGTTACTAAGACGAGCTCTCAAAACAGTTCCCAGAAATAGTCTCCCTGTAAAGTATTGTGGTTATATTATATACAAAGAACAGCGTATAAAATTAAAATTGTGTTCTAGTTATATTACATGTAAAACCTTTAATTCAAATGCCCATGTTTATTATATATCAAACTCCTGGATTTTATACAGTGTAGGATTTAAATGCTTTTTTCAGCTTTTTTTGGGGTGGGGAGGGAAATAGAAAAACATAAGGATATAAATTTTGTTTTGCAAATTACATGTTGCAGCTCTGAAAAGGTGGCTATAAACCTCTACGTTGTATATTTCTTGTATTTGCTTTTGCTGCAAGAACACACAATTACGGATCCTTACCGTATTTCTTCTTAAAACATGATATTATAAAACTGTGGACACACCCAGTTTGTCTCCTGTTGTTTGTTGGTTTGGATTTTTTATTTTATTGTATTTTTTAGGTTTAACAAGTAGTTTTGGCTTTAGAATACCAGCCCATATTATTAAGTAAGGGAGGAACATGCATATATTTAATATTAAAATTACAAATCTGTATATAATCTATTAAAAATGAAATAGCAGAAATAGGCACTTGTAAATACTCAGCCATCCAAGGATCTACTGCCAACATACCCATGCATAACTGCATTTCCAAACCCACAAACAGTACCAACTGCAGGATGGATGTTCACTGTCCTAGCCTCACAAATACAAAATACTTCTCTCTGAAAAGAGAGAGAGGCCTTTAGTGATGGCTACATTATAACATGCTCCCAATCTGTCATTTAATCCATGGTGAACTGACCATGAGCCAAATTCTGTTTGATTTACACTAGTCGCATTGGGTGAAACCCAGGCCCTATGGAAGTCAATGGGATTTTTGTCATTGACTTCCATAGGGGCAGGATTTCATCCATTGAAATTAATAGGACTATTGTTCTGCATAAAGTCCCTGATCCAGCAAGACATTTAAGATCATGTATAATTTCAAATATATGACTAATCTTATTGAAGTCATCAGGCCTAATTCTCTGATGCTCTGCACCTTGTGCAACCATTTACACTAGAGCAAAGTGAATGTGAAACGTTACAAAATCAGAATGGCGGCTTTGCCCTCACTTTGCATTGGTATAAACGGCAGTGCAATGTACAGGACAACAGAGAATCAGACCCAATGGGACTATACAAATCCTTAAAGTTATTCACACGTTTGAGAACTGTGCTGGATTGGGGCCAAAATGTTCACAGGGGCTAGCCCTTTAGAATCTTTGTTAAAGGTACCCGGTCAATATAAACCAAAACCAAACAAAAAATCCCTACTATGAAAAACACCATTGATTGTTAAAATATTTCAAAATCCAATTTCCTTCTTACTATTTATTCTGTTTCCTCTTTGCATTTCACTCAGCTCAGATAATTAAAACAGACAGAGACAGACTAGTCTGTTTCAGTTTCTGGATCACATCCCCTAAAAGCATGCTGCTGCTGTTTCGATTCATAAACATGCAAGACAACGTTTGTATAATAAATAAATCATCATAAAAATATCTTTTCATTTAATAGTTAAGGCAATCATGAAAGCATTTATATTCATATTAGGTATTGTAAAGCCTTCTTTCTGTTTGCAGATTGGAAACATGAATCCCTAAATAGTTAACATGGTTTCTTTAATATTTCCCTTTTAATGTTACTGTAGATCTACGTGCTTATTTGCTAAAATAAAAATATTGATCTAAACGTGTAACAGATGTACAAATGTGCTTTGGGAAGAATTACTATAAAAACATCATCTCATTTTCCCCATTCATATTTTCCCTTCATCCTATGACATATATATGTGACTTTTTGGCATTGGAAGACTCTCAGATTAGAGTCAGTCTTGGCAAATCTATGCAAGAGCATAGCGTATCTGGGTACTGTATACATACATCCAATTAATAATAATACGTTGCTTTTATTTTTAAGCATTTTTTAAAAATGAAAAAAACAAGGATGCATATAGAAATATAAAACAATCCAAGCATGTATACTAAACAATTTACCGATCATCCACTAAACATTTCAGTGTTCAATACCACTCAGCCTACATTTCTTACCTTTGTGAGATAAGTACGGTGGTTACCAGTTGCGCTGCAGACTACATGCATCAGTCTGTGGCAGAATTCCCATAGTTATCAGTGGCAGCTATATGCATCAGGGTTGCATCCACTGAAGTACATTAAATTGCATTATCCAGGGCAGAATTTGACTCATACATGGAAGACAGTATACAGCCCTAAACATTTTTCAATGGAAAATGGCATTTTTTTCTCTCAAAACATTTTTTTTTAGTTGAAATGTTTGTTTGTTTATTAGAAGACTTTTTTTTTGCATTTAAAAATGGTTTCCAGTGGCAACATTTTGCCATTGGGAAAGGGAGGAAGAAAAAATGGAGAGATGAATGAAGGGAAACCAAAAAATTGTGTTTTCAGTTAAAAAATATTTTTTTGAAAAAAAAATTCAAAATTCATTGCAACAACCAATTCACATTTTCTCTCCAACTTTAGTCAGGACATTAAGAAAAGATTTATTAAATGACTTTTTTCATCTGTTTTTATTTGCTTGGGGAAGGATTATCAAAAGTGCCTGAAAGAGCTACGTGCCCAATTCTCAGTGAAAATCCCATCATTATTGTATGTTCTTGAATTTACAATGTATTTAATATATGTTAAATAGATCCATGTCAGATTCAAAGATACTACTGATATACAGGAGTTATCAGAACACAGAGAGCCCCTGTAAAGATTAGGAAAATACTTTATAGGAGAGAGTAAAGTGTATTTTTGACCACTGACACACAGACCAAAACAAATGTATATACTCTACAATTTCAGGGGAATGTAAGTATGCAATATTTATTTTCTATATACAAAATAAACTTGTCCAGGCTACTTTTGATCTAGTATCAAATGCTTAGCCCTTTCCTGGAAGAGGCTCCAGTTCAGAAAATATTTAAGCATGTACTTACCTTTACGTACGAGTTGTCCCACAGAAATCAATCAGGCTATTCATCTGTTTAAACTGAAGCACATGCTTAAGTGCTTTGCTGGACCAGAGTCTTCGTGCTACACATAGAACATCCAATGACATCATGGCAGCTTTATGTGTCAATCAATGGCAATTCTCGACCCTTTATAGTAGCGGTGAGAAATGTATGAATCCAGCCTGCCTAAGGTATTTATCAGGTCCCACCACCATATTCAGATTCAGCAGAACTTTCGTTTAAAAAAAATAAATCAAGAAGAAAGGAAGTCACTAGTTCTTACTGCTGCAAAGAACACCTTGCAAACATTGACCAATGTGTAACCAATGCAGAACTATCTTCCTGAATCTGCAAACAGCCTGAAACAACACCTCTAACGAAGTGAATCACCCCATTCATCCCAGTGCGGTCTTACCTATAGAGCTTGATGACAACATTCTAAGACATAGATTTTAATGTTTTAGGTGCACAATTGTGCCGCTATTTTGCACAGTTAAGACAAACGTGTGACGTAAGTCAGGTGATGATATGCACAAGTGGCAAAATGCAGACAAACTGGTAGTCCTAAAAAGATCCTGCCTTTTTTTCCCTTTCTTATTCAGCGATGCTGAATGCAACAGTGACTTTAGTAACTGAAAGATCGGGTGCTATATAAGGGCCACCATCTACCCTCAAACTTTATAAAAGCTCCCATTTTAGTCAATAAAAGATCTACTGTTCCCCAAGGCCCTAACTTTGGAGACCCGGCCCACAGTTTATAATGAAAATTTGTATTTGACATTCTTAGCAAAACGAGTGACACCCCTGCCATGGATATTTTTTACGATTGGGTTTGAAGACAAATGCAAGTGAGTATTTGTCCACAGAACACCACAGAAAGGAGAACGCAAACAACTGGTGGTAATCATTGTAGACTGAAAGCCTTTTTTTAAATGACCACTTTCATTTTAGTTGGAGCTTTGTGAGCATTGTTGAGATAAGTAATTCTGGCTACCCAAATACAGTGACAGGGTGATGATGTACAAGTAAACAGAAGACTTTTCCAAACCGATTCCTCTTGTTCCTAGTACATTTCATTTCACCAGCAATGTAAACCTTTTGATACTTTGTTCTCTCATTTGGACAGCATTGTCTAGGGTGAAGAAATGGGCATGCCTTTGGTAAGCTTAAACATATGTGAAGTCTTATACTAGGCTGTTTACAAGGCTGAACACTGAAAGGGAAACCTCAGTTTCTTATAAATACTATTATTAAAGCAACTGAGACCTAATTCAATAATTTCTGATCAGGAAAAAACCCCAGTACAGCCAATTGGATTTTTGCCTTAGTAAAGATTGCAGTTCTGGACCCTTCAATGAATGGTAAAAGTATGTAAATCACCACTCATATTCTTAAATTGTATTTATTTATAGATTTGTATTGTGCACCCATCACTCAGTATCTGGGCACACATACATATATTAAAATAATATACATAATTTATCTACAAATCATAATTTAGGTACATTTTCACCCTAGGATACAGATCTTTACAAATCCCCCCATCACTCCCTCAAGCAGAGGCCTGAGTAAATAGATCATGGAAATCACTAAGGAAAAAAGGAAGTTGCTGCTGACAACAATGGGAGTTTCCAATAATGCTAATGAAGTAAAATATGGTCCACAATTTGTGACAAAAGAAGAGTTGTTTGAATGCTGGAGACTCTCAGTACTTTTAGGCTCATTTTGATTAGTCAATAGAAACATCTTGTTAAATTAAAATTGGTTTACTATAAATAGCGCACTCATTGTTTTCACACACTTTTCCCCCTAGTAAATAATATATTGCTGTGAAGGATTTGCAAAAGTCCTTAGTCTTACACATTCAAATGCTGAACAATCCTTACTTTGCCATAAAATAAAAGCTACATACTGCTCTCCGTTTGTGTGTCAAACTCCGACTTGTGTCAATGGAAGTTTGGTGCACAGATCTAGGCCTGGACACGGTCCTGTGTCATCAATCTACACTTTCTGCTGCAACGTGCATCCACGCACTCCTGGATGGCCATCAGAACCAGGCATGGTTGAGCAAGGCGAGATCAAAAGAGGACTTTTTTTTAAAACCAGGCTTGAAAATCCATTGTGTGTCTTTGCACACATGTAATGTGCGTTTTGTATACATATAAAACACATGCACACACACACACACACACAAACATATATACTCAGAGGACTTTATCCTGCAAACTCTTACTCGGGAGTACTACCCCCTCAATAGAGTTGCTCATGTAAACAAGGGCTCATATAGGATCCAATATCCCAACAATTTCAATAGGAGTTTTGACTTTTCAAGCAATGCTGGATTAGGCCCTTCCTAAACATCTACCTTGTTAATCAGAGTCCAGTACTCTAGGACTCCACTCTCCAGAGAGCTGAGCACGCTGGTTCCAGTTCAACAAAGCATTTAGGTAGGTGCTTAATTTTACGCACAAGACTAGTCACGTGCTTAAAGTTAAGCATGTGCGTAAGTGCTCCGATGAATCAGAGCCAGAGTTCTCATAATCTTTTGGACAGTGCCCTTAGTCCCTAGCCAGGCAAAATTCCTGCTGATTTGAGTGGGATCCTTGTCTGAAATAGGGACTGCAGGATTGGGTCCAGTAGACACAGGCTTTCCTTTGGCCCTGTAGGATCTAAATCTGAGCTACGACACATTTCTACCCATGTGATACATAAATAAATACTTAATACACTGTACAAGTATCTCCCTGCAAGAAAGAAAAAAGGGGAAAACAACATTTGGCACAATTTCTACAGATTATGCCTGTTTGGTGAAATTTGTCATATACCATTACTGACTCAGCAATAAAAGAGCAGTGTAGACCAGCCCTCAATTACAAATGATAGTATAGATAAAGATTATCAGTCTAGTTAAATCAAAATATGTAATGAAGAGCTCTCCTGTGATTTCTTTATATAAATAAAAAATGGAGCAAAATATTGGAAGCACCTGATATAAAAAATAAAGCAGGAAAAGAAATGAGTTACACACAGAGCCCATGAGTTTAAGTCTCCCCCGCATTTAATAAAGCATGATTTTTAAAAAGAGAACACTACCAGATCCCCTGCAGATCATTTATATTTGTATCTTATTATATAAGACATTCCGTGTTTAAATTGAAGTATTGCTTAAACTAAATGCCCCCTCTGCTGGATCTATAAGCCTCATGTGTGTCAACAAAATGTGAAACCACCAATGAAAATTACATACCATGCAATTTTAAAGCATTCTGATTTTTTCCACTCACTACAAAGAGACTAAATCAAGACTAAAAAGCTGTGGATACAGGAGTCTGTACTTAAGAGCAAAATTTCTGGGTCTACTTAAAACAAAAGAGAAACAGACAAACTCAGGGATGGAGAATATATGTAATTCCACTCCCATCTCCCTATTAAATGAGCACTTGGAACTTCTTTTAATTATGTGACTTTTCAAACCTAGACCCAATATTGTACGTCCTTATTCAGGCATCAATGGTATTTTTGCCTTACTACTGCAGACTGAGATAATGTAATAATTCACAACTGAAACATTATATAGGTAACTTTTCAAAATTTTAGGGGGTAGTGGGTCTCAGGACTATATGTATCTAGTGCAACTTCAAATGTAACAAATGCTATAAAACAATGGACTGTATATCATCTCTGAAAAGGGATTAAAATTACTGTCATTTCTTGCTGTACATTCTGTTTATGTTATCCTTCCGACAACCAAATTAGAAAGCAGGATTACCTATGGAAAATAAAGTGAGCTAAAAATGGATCAATCCTAAACCACATATTTACAGGTTTTTGACATATTCACAATACAGTGTTGTATATGCATAAAAATGAACATTTGGGACACATTTTGTGTTTTACCATAGACCTAGAATGAGCTAATATATTTAACAATTAGATTAGTTTCCAATTCTGTAATTTAATTGATAGATTAACATATTTTTGCACTGTATCAATTAAGTCTGCAGATGCAAAGAGAGGATGAAACTACAGATAACATCTATCTTCATTGGCAACAGGGTTTAGACTTCTACCAAAGCAAAATGGATACACAATACGAGAATAGTGGATGTTTCTTTTCAGGGCTATTTTACTCAAGAGATTCAATTTAAAATTATTTAAAACATCAAATGAAACACAACTTATCTAAACATCAGATTTTCTAATTTTATTAAAAACTCACAAATTTTATCCAACATGTTTTCTTTCATACAGTGAATGGTCTAATATGCACTGGAGGTCACACAAGCTTAGGTTTATTAGAACAATAAAAGACATATGAGAAATTTAATATATAAAGAAAAACGTAGCAGCTGTTGACTGCATATTTGACCATAAAATTTAAATATTTTGGACTTTTCTTTTAAAGACACAAAAATAAAACCTGTGTGGGTCTATATAAGTCATATTAACAATTCCATGAACGTTCAACAGGACTAAAAATTAGCAAAGATGGTTTTTTTTTGTTTCACCTTGTAACACTTCATTTAAAAAAAACACTTTCTCAGGTTGCTGGTGCAAAGCACCTTACAGTATTTGTGCTATATAATTACTTTATTTGGCAACTGTCTGGTTTTCATGGGTTTTTTTTCTTTGCCTTCTGTAAACAACACCTTTTACAACTAGCACAGTGAACCACAAGCCCTGCAATCTGTCATATAACATCTACAGAAAAGAAAGTGATATATTTTGGTTGGTTGCTCAAAATATTTTGCTTTTGAACAAGAGGTTCTAAAACAGGATTTATGAGTAAAACACTGAACTCCTGAATTTAACATCATACGTAAACAGTTGACTGTTTTTAGTTCAATAGAGTCTTTTGTTTAGGTTGGTTTTTTGTTTCTTTGTGAAGGTAGAATTTTTTTTGTTTTGTTATTTGTTTGTTTCAAGTCATGTTAGTTAGAGGTCTGGTTGGAGACCTTCGTTATTATGAGGATCTTTGTGTGTGTGTAGCTTTGTGAAGGTAGAAGAGTTGATGCTGAGGGCTTACATTTAGTATTTGTTATTTTGGCAAAATAATTAAAAACCAAAAAGTCCCACCTGGTAGTCAGCAGGCTCGCATTTCTGAAGCTAAAAAGAGTTTGTTGTTGTTGAAGTTTCTGAGAGACAAAATTAACAAACCAATTCCTAATGCCAGAACCATCCTTAACCAGGAATACTAGAGTCCTTGACGTCTCCTCCCTCCCCCTTTCCTTGACCTTTCTTTTGTTCTTTTTTGTTTTGTTTTGTTTGTTTTTTAAATGAAAAGTTTCTAAGGATTGTGGCTCTTAGGATGATATCCAACAGGGTATTCAACTTATGCCATCCTCTAGCATGGCAGCACGCTACTGTACAGCTGCACCAGTTTCTTTTCAATGGTACCAAAATGTCCCTTTTTTGTTTGTTTGTTTGTTACAACCCTATTATGAAGATTGTCCCGGTCTATAGCAAAACTTGCCTTGGAGTGATTTGGATTCAGTTCATTCCCAAGATAAAATTGTCTTAGGGCAAGAGAGCTGTTATATTTATTCATTTCTGTACACCATAACATAAGCAGACTAGAAGATCACCACTTACTTAGACCCAGTTTGTTTTAAAGCTACCACACAGCTGCTTCATTCATTTCTGGTGGATGTGACAAGTGATTGCCATAATTAGCACCACCGTTGACGGATATTGAAGAAAACGGAGGACTTGGACCAAAAACTTCTGCAGACATGGAGTGCAAAGAGCCCGGCAGGTTGGGCTCAGGGCTGGGTGAGTCTCCAGGTGGGTGTGACATTATGTCAGTGAAGCGCTGAGCCTCACTGGAAGGGTGGTGTCCGGGTAAGGGGTGATCCATTCCACCCAGAGGAGTTCCTGGTGGCCCAGAAGAGGGCACAAAGGGGAGATCGACTGGTGTCTGAGCTTGAGACGAAGGGGGTCCTTGAGGGAAGAAATCATAATTGCTTCCAGGACCATAATACTCGCTCTGATAATCTACCAGACAAAGAAAGAGAGAGAGGGAGAATAATGCAAAGTGACCAAGTGTAAAAGAATAAAAGAACTGGAGCAATTCACCAGAGGCATCCTAAAGGCAAACTAGGTGGTTAACCTGATCCAAAGCTACCTAAAATCAACCTGACACTTGCCATTGCGCGCCTTAGGCTTTGGATGAGGCCCTCAGTTAGGCACCTGAAGAAGGCGTAATGGCCAGATGCTCAGAAGAGCTCAGCACGGGTGTAAATACCTAGCTCAAGTCGCCTGATTTGCCAAAGTGCTCGGCACCCAGCAGCACTAACATTCACCAATCAGGCCACTTCAGTAAGATGCCTACAGAGCTGCTAAACACATTCAGTTCCCCAGTGCCCAACCCGCTAGGCGCTGTACAACCATAAACAAACACAAAAAGTACCTCGCCTGCTTCAAAGAGCTTGCAATAAGAAAAAGAATTTGGGGGTTTTTTAAACGGCACTAGTAGTATGGAATTTGCCCAAGCAATGATCTGCTTCATTTTGCAAATGATGGGAAGTCTGGAAAGGAATTCCAACCTTCTTTCACCAAAAAAGTCACCATTTCAATCAAACAAAAAGAAAAATAAATGCACTGAATTTAAAAGTACTGCTTTCAATACTGCTTAGCTGATGAGCTATGAAGTCTGCATCTTAGTCCACTGGAAAGACTTGGTTTAAATTGTTTTAGCAGAAGGGACAGATCCCGGTTGATCATGGATCCCCTCTAGCCCAAAGAACACAGATAGCGCCTTTCCTAAATGTCTGTCACTTGACTTGATCTACTTAAATGTCCCACGGCTCTGTCCACAATGGAGCTTTCACACTACCTCAAATTACTATGGGCGAGGAATGCAGGGAAAGCTTCGTCGATTTACAAAAAAAAGACAAGGGAAAAGGGAAAAGATGAGCAGTCTAACTTACAGTGAAATCAAACCGATGACGATTCTTTTTAAAGGTTTCTGAAAACAGTAGGGACCGACAGATTCTGTTGTTTTGTGCCCGATCCTTATCCTCACTACAGGAAAACGCAACGGATAAAAGGGCCGAACTGACTACAGGATGCGACCACACAGGCTCTGGCTCACTACATTTGATTGCATTCTTCAGTTTTGTGCCCTCGTCTTCCCTTCACTTCCTCGTCCCCCAGTCCGGTTTTGGATGGCTACAGTGTTTATTTACGCCTCCACCGTCGTTCTGCGCACTCATTCCAGCTGGAGTGGGATGCTGTCCGCAGTTCAGTTTAGACACGTTCTCTTTAATTTATCTGTCTAATTGGTAATCATACGAATCCCAGAAGGAGTCAAGGAACAGCCAAGATAAGGCACAGAGAGGCAGCCTTTCCCTTTACTTCCTCAGATCTTGAATTCGTGGCCAGAGGTTGATAATCAGTTATGATTTTACAACCAGTCCCGTCTCTTGTATTTACAGGATCTGGGAAATGAGTCCTTTACCAATCGGAAGCATTATAATTTTTGTGCTCCCCTTCCCCCCCCCACCAATCAACAAAATCAAACAAGCCCTCCCCCTCTTTCCAAAAACTCCACCAAACTTTGCAATTCGATTTCAACTTGGCTTTGCAAAGCAACGAGTCATAAATATTCACGCGGTGCTAAATTAGTTATGCAAGATTTCGGGAGATTAAAGAGGCCTGAAGGCAAGAAACCTCCCATAAGAAAAATCTCCAAAGCCCGATTAGAGAGAAAATCCCTTCCACCACCACCACTTCCTACTGAAAACCAACGAACAAGAGCACTGCCCATTCTCACTCAGATGGGTGCTGCCTTTTCAGATTTCCTTCCTGAATTCTCTCCCATGTGCCCCTCTCCAGCGGGTTCTTGCTTCCCTTAGAGGAGCAATTGAGTAGCGATCTGCCCAGAAAGGTCCCACCCTCCATCCCACGGCCTGAAATCCTGGCTGTGTAAAGAGAGGGGGAAATCTTGGGGGTTTGTGCGGGACCGTCCCCTGCGGGTAGCGCCGTGTGGCTTTGTTGCACGGGTGTAGGTGCGATCGGGTTGTGTTTGTCGCGGGAGAGAGTTTTATGATCCCCCCTTCTGTGCTTATGAGAAATGTTGTCCCCTTCGCGTGTCTGGGCCGTGCCAAAGCCGGGGCTGGGTCTGCGCGTGGGGAACTTGGCGTGACCCTAGCTTCCAGTCACCGGGGGGGTTGCTGGTTTATAGCCTTGTGGCCCCGCGGGCAGGGTCGGGGCCGGCGCGATTACCCACCTCCATAGAAAGAGAAGGGCCCGTTGGGGATGAGCTCGCCGGGCTCCAGCCGGTCCACCAGCGGTCTCATCCTGCGGGGGCTGCGGAAGAAGGCGTGCCGGCGAGCCCCCAGCGCGCTCAGCTGCTTCATGCGCCTCTCCTTGGAGCGCCGGTTCTGAAACCACACCTGGCAACGAGAAGAGAGAGCCGAGATGAAGAGCTGCCCCCTGGTCGCCAGCCGGCGGCCACAGGGACTTGCCGCCCCGACCCTCCAGCCACGGGAAACCCGCCGGCGCCCCTGCCCGGCCGCGTCTACACGGGGTCGTGCGCGCCCACGACACCTACCACGCTCCAGACGCCACACTTACAACACGTCCCCCCGCAAGATTTGCACACACACACCCCTCTTCCACAGACACAGCCCGATATCTGACACCCCCCGGCAGAAACCCAGAACACGCTCCGTCCTTCCCCGCGGGGGAGATTTCCCCGCTAAACTGCAGACCACCCGCCGTCATCCTTCCTCGCACGTGTTAAAAGAGACGCAGGGCGTCGACTCCCGCAGCCCGCGGGGCTCCGATCCCGCTCTCCGGGGTCGTTTCTCTCAGTCCCGCGTTTGTATTTTCCCTTGCTGCCCACGTCCCTTTCTGCTAGCGAGCACAGCCCGACCCCGGCCAAACGCTCAGGTCTGTCTGCGGCAGCGCCTCTCCCCCCCCAGGTGGGAGAGAAGGACCCTCCGCAGAGCCCCGTGGGCAGAATTTGCTGATGAATGGCAAAGTGCGTGAACCCATCTGGGCCCCAGTGCCAGACTGCACATCACGGGGGGCAGGCCCGAGACAGCAAAGGGTTTTTAGGGGCTTTCTCGCCTCCTCCCCCTGGGTGATCTCCTTTCGTTTTCACCACCCCAGCTACAATGAACTAACACGGCCGGCCCGATCTGTAAGAGCACAAGCCGGAGAGGGAGCTCAGACCAGGCACCAAACACCCGTGGCGCGGGGCCGTGTCAGATGGGGTTGGCTTTCGTTCTCCAAATAAATACAGGCCAGCCTAGAAAAAGGGCTGGAAAGGCACACACGACAATCTCTCCGAATCCCAAGGAGGAATTGCTCCAAGCGCTAGGAAAGACCTAAAAAAATACCAAAAAAAAAAAAAAAAACCACCTTTTGCCCTCGGAGAGGGATTCTGAGAATGTCTTCGAGCCATTTGAAGTAAATAGTTGTGCCTTCCTTTTAAATGAGCACAAAACAAAGTCCTCAGCTCCCCGGGTCACTAATTAACTTCAGCGCTCTCACACACTGAGGTTGCAGGGCTAAAGGAGAGCAAAACCCCGCTGAAGGAAAACAAAGGCGGATGTTACTTTTCGTTTAAGGGAACAAAAGACGATACAGATGATTTTAAGCCATATATAATAGGGCCCAACCCTGTAATTTTTATTCGGGCAAAACTCTCACTGAAGAGCAGGTTCAAACTAAGTGGCTGTTGTTCCAGTTTGAACTACATGGCAGCCATATTTACTATTAACAATCAAACTCAATTTACACAAACACACTCATATGTATACACACAGAGAGAGACCCATATATACACATTATATTTACCCACACACACAACTGAATGTATATATAGAGAGGTATACATTGTGTGTGTAAATATATCATTGTGTGAACACACACATACACTATATTATGCCTATAGGGTGTAATCACACAATATCTATCTATATTGTGCATAGAGTGTACGTGTGTATTCACACAGTGACACACATGCAAACACAATGTATACATCTACACCTTTTCTTATACATGCATATATATCTTTTACAAACATGCTAAGAAGATATACACGCCCAGCTAGCGCTCTCTGTGTATAGACATATATATTCGTGTGTTATGGATCCAAACTGTGTCCTCAAATGTACCGTCGGTGTTGAATGGAACATTTCAGATCAGTCCCTTAGTTCTTTGCTTATAGCACTCCAGCTGCAGGTCAAGAATGATTGAGTTAATTCTTATTACCCTGACAAGATTACTCCTAATTATCTTCACACTGAGACTCTCCAATCTAACCTCGCCTTAATGGTCCTTTAACCCCCCATTACCCCCAGCGCTGCGGGTTTATAAACCTTTTAATAATTCCAGCGCATTGTCATTCTTATTTATCCATTAACCCCTCACATTTATGGTTATTAATTTCTATACCATTCGCAGCTTCTTTAGCACTTTCTACAAGAAGCGGGTTGGCTTTTTAAAAAATCAAACTCTGCGCATGATGTTAGGAGCCAAATCTCGGCAGTCTTCACTCCGGCAAAACTCCCCTTGAGGACTGCAGGGGTCTTACGTCGGCGAAGGCTGGAGGATTTCACCCTGTAATGTGCACGGGTCACTGCAGGGCCAGGAGCGGACGGGACAGGCTGTTTCTGGCAGCGGTGGCACGTCTCTTCAGTTGTGGGTTGTTTTTTTTAGCTTGCAATGGCACTCTGGAAATCGTAGGTTTGTTTAAAATCTTAGAAAGAATAATGCTTTCAATATGCCAGGGCTTTCCTCGACTTGTTCACCTTTAAAACCAGGAGGGTACCCTTTAATTTGGACTGGATTCTTTGCTCTGCACAAGGCACAATGTCAACATTATAATGTATTCTTTACAACTCCCTTTCCTTCATTTCTACCTGGCACTTCCCTCCAAGCTTCTTGTACGTTTTCTTTTCTCTCTTCCTCTGTTTTCCTGCAGAAAGCCTTCCTCTAGGCGCTTCCCCCCTTTTGTATATTTTATTCCTTCCCTGTACATCTGTTGCTGTTTTTTGGGACATAGTCAAGCTTTCTATGTTTCCTGTACATGTCAGGAGCCAAATGGCTACCAAATGCCTGAAAGGTTTTAAGTCCTGGGCTTTTAGCCTCTCAGGGATCTCTCAACCCAACCTCACAGGAGAAAATGCAATGAGCATCAGGTCCTGACCACATAAAGCAGTTGTTTATGGACTTTAGGGTCAACAAACCTATATGGCAATGATACTATATATATTTAGAAATGCCCAGCTAGACCTCTGATTACCCTTGGGGGGGGGTAGACTGATCAGCCAAGTAAACACACAAGCCTTTGCTCTCCCTTTACCATGATTATGGGAGGTAACCAGGTCTCCCCAATTCCGTGGGGACAGAGTCACTGTGGGCTAGATTCTCACACGGACAGGTGAAGTGTAAGGACTGCACAGGGCGAGCGGGAGAACGGGGATCTTGCCCTCTGTGGGCCTGGAGGCTTTTTACTACCCAAGGAAGACATAACTGTAAGTCCCTTTCTCTTTAACTCACTCGGCAAGTCAATCCCTCCCTCACCCCTCCGTGCTCTCTAACTGAGATGCTGCTCAACTAGAAAGTGCCTGATTTCATGTTTTTAAACGGGCCGCCTTGTATTTTGGGGGTTCTTTGGACCCCCCCCAGGGGGCCTGATTCAGAGTCCAAGGGAGGCTCTGGGTGGGTTTGGACGTGGTTGGAAAACCCCTCCTCCAGACACAGCGGCACGTTAGCAAGCGATCCACACACACAAACTGCCCAAGGCAGCCGAAACTGGGACTGGATTTTGGTACCTGTATGACTCGCATGTTGAGCCCGGTTTCCTGGGCCAGCTGTTCCCTGATGTGCCTGGTAGGTTTTGGGGTAGCTGCGAAGGCTGCTTTCAGTGTCTCTAGTTGTTTGGCTTTGATAGTGGTGCGGGGGCCCCTCCTCTTGGCCCCCAGATTCTGATCATCATTCTCATTGCTGCCAGTTTCCTTGTCTGACACGTTTGCACTCTCAGAGTCTTTAGCGTCGTCTTGGGAAGGGTCTTGGGAATCCGGAGACAGACTGGGGTCACTGCCGGTTGTGGCTGGGCAAAAGGAAAAGGGGGCGGAAATCACACTCACATTGTCTGTGCTGCGCCTTTGCATTCACCCTAGCCCCACACATTGCACGCGCTGTAACACATTCGTGTGAAGGTGAAACAGCTTAACAGGCACCTTGATGTGCTAGGAAATCCCCCTCCCCCGCCTCGAAAACCCTTCCGAACAGTTCCCATCTCGAACCCCTCTTCCCTCCACCGGCCCCATAGCGCAGGAAAGTGTCTGTGTTTCTCTGATCTTTCCTAGGGCACTTGCTCTTACTGGGAACTTGAATATCAGAACCCACTCCCCACACAAAATGAGCACGAATTTAAATGCAGCATCCATCGATTTTGAAGGCCAGAAGAGCACTCTCATCAACTCAGCTGACCTTGTCTAAAGCTTAAAAAAAACACATCTCGGTGTCAAAAATGCATAAATTGTATTGATGAGCATTAGACTGACTTAAGATGAAATAAAAACAAAATACATTGCAGCTTTTCAAACTGCCTTTCGCAGCTGCACGTGTCTAATTGATATTTAGTACTGGATTCTGCAAAACAACACTCAGATACTTCGAGAGGTCTCACATCTATTCCTCTGCCATTCTTTTACTTATATGGACTCCAAATGCAACAGTTGCAAAATTCCAACCGGTACAATATACCGTGTATCCGATTGCAAGGGGACACTTCAGTTGTCTAGAACTACAGGGCAATAACATTTTCTGAAATAGCTTGCACTGTTCCCCACTCACTGCTCAAGAATAGTTCTTGTAGGAGTCAAAATTCATGCTCGGAAAATATTGCCCAGGGCCATCAATCACGTTCTCCTTTTCTATTTAATCAGACGTGATAGGGAGTGTGTCACTCATACTAGGATATGCCATGCCTAGGAGACTGGTTATAAAATCAGAATGTAAAGGGGCAGACTTCACTCAATCCAGATCCCATACCCAGGAGGGTCCCATGTTATTACAAATGGAAACGAAACCAACTAGATGCAGTCCGACAATGTGTGTATTTAGAATGCATTCTCAGCCAAAGTCATTTCTGATGGTAAAAATGTACCATTCGAAAATTAAATGTAAGTATACAATAAAAACAGTAAATTACTACAGATCTTCTCTTTGCATTGTGTGTTACATTTCAGAGCTGTTGAGTACTGCCTGCCCTGTTTGCATCCAAGTGACCGAGTTCCCAATATACTTGCGAACAAGGAAGGTTTCCTGCTCCCACTTTAGTTTCTATAATGAAATGTGAAAGTTGAGTTCAGGAGGCGTGGCCCGGAATCTTTACTTGCCCAATATATAAATAAATAACAAGGGGGGGAAAGCAAGAAAAGAAAAAGGAAGCAATTTTGTAGAACTTTCCTTACACTAAGAGGAGTAAAAGAGAGGTCTGCTGGCGTCTTCAGGTTGATTAAAATACTATGGGGTGTGTGTGTGTGCAGACACACACACCACGAGTGCCAGACATCCCTCTTTGCAGCCCCAAGCTGTATTTTAAGCCTTTCCCAACGCAGCTGGTAGCCTGGCAGGAGAGTAACTGTGGCAGAAATCTCCTCACCTGAGTGCAGGCTGTTCTCTTTGGCAGTATTGCTGTTATTTAAGTAATCTTCTTTGCAGACAAACTTGTTCTCGTCGATAATATAGAGTTCCTCGCCGGTGGAGAGCTGTTTGTTACACATCATACAAGTAAAACAGTTCAAGTGGAACACCTTGCTCCTTGCCCTCCTGACCAAGTCGCTGGGGGAGATCCCCTGGGCACAACCAGCACACTTGGTCCCAAAACACCTGGCAAGGAAGAGAGAGAAAGGGTGGGAGAACAGCAGGATCAGCACATCATATAGGCGACCCGAAGAGCCCGCGCTAGCAGTATCGCAAAATTAAAATAGTGCCTAACATTCTTTCTTTAAAAAAAATCAAGCCAATGTTTTTATTAAGGGGGAAAAAGCAGAAGGAAGGGTCACATTTTGTTACAGCTCCTATCTCGTCTAAATAAAATACCCAGCCCTCCAAATCGCCTTCAAAGAACATTTTAAAAAAACATTTTTCCTACCAAAGTGCATTATTTATCCATGCAGAAAATTTTTCCCCAGTCTATATATTATATCTATATAATAAATTATATGTTAAAAAGAAGTGATCTGGGAAGAGGATAAATTGCTGGAAGATTAATTAAAACACTGGAGCTGGGCTGTCGAGAGTTTCCCCTTTAAACCTTGACACATTGATTAACGACGCTCTAATAAACATTAAGCAGAATTTCTTACATGTTATTAATTTGTCCTGGGCCTTGTATTGTGTGCGAGCGTCCTGGGTGAAGGTGCTAGGTATATAAAGACTGGCACAGCCGCACACAGGAAGGCAAGGGCTTGCATTTGATCGGCCACCACTTAAAATCTTCCCGGGGGGGCGGGGAGAGAAAGACACCCGGTTCACATATTTTAGTCTGCTTATGCAGTATTAGCCTTTTGCAATATACCTTAGCTCCTGGATGAAAATGAAAATGTTTGTTTTTAAACAACCTGTATTTCCATGTACTTGTAATAATTGTTGCCATTTGCCCTCCAGGTCTGTACAGGAGCATTTATACATGGGACAATTTAAATTATTTTAAAAGCAGTGGTCTATAAATCTTACACTAGGGTTTTAACCGACTAGAACAGAGATCCCTGAGAAATATTTGCAGTCTCGAGCCTGTGATTGGGACCTACGTTTTGCAGCATGGACATGACAAATATTTGCACTTTACTCGGTTTGAGGACATTTTTTTTAAAGGAGGAAAGCCCTCTGGGCTGAGTGTCCCTTGGCAATGCGGGAATGGCAGAGGAAAAAGAGAAATGCTAACGAGTAAATATCAGCCCCCTCGTGTTTCTGTGCATTGAAATCAATGAAAACAATTCAATCGTATTCACTTGAACGTCCAGGCAAGACAAGGACCAAAATAACGGCAGAGGTTTTGTGGGGGAGCCACGCACACGCCCTCTGGCAAAGGGAAAAACTAAGGGACAATTTACAAGGGGAAAAACCCCAAGGATCGTTTCAAGAACGAGGAGATTTTTGCAAGCGAATGACGCTCTGCGGAGTCAGTCCCTTTCCTTGGGCCCGGCTCCATCCTCGCCCACAATGCATGTCCCAGGCAAGCCTCGGGAAGTTGAAATCCTTGTCTTGCATGGGCTCTCCCCAGCTCCGTTTTGAGGGGGGCTCTCCTCCCAGAGCAGCGGATCCTGGCGAGCAGCCAGGAGGAGGTTGTGAAGTGTTTTCTGTCAGGGACACAGGATGGGATGTGGATTGTTACATCTGCTGCGGCGGGGGTGGGGTATGCGGGGGATTTGTTTGTATACAGGCAGCTTCCTCTTGGAGAAACACGTTTCTTATTCAAATCCAGTTATCACATATTTACTACAAACTCCAGCAAAGCCCACCGCAGACAGATTTAACGCTGCGCCATCCACACAGCCGTCCCCCACTTCTAGCTTTGCCCGGGAGCCTTAGATAGCGAATGTGTTAGTTCCTATTGAATTATCACTTCCGAAGACACAGGCCCTGCGAACTCATAAGGAAGGACACACGGTTCTCAGGGCACATTTGCAAGGGGCCTGCATATTTCTACGGCACAGCGCGTGGCTTTTAAAAAATATGAATACAGGCCGATATTGCATCCCTCCTGTCAGGGAATTTAAGCAACATCCCCAATGAGAAGGCGGGGGGAAAGGATCATACCCTCTAAGCCGAGTGCTGCCTTTCCTCTTATTATCAACGTTAAATTAAGCCGAAGAGATTGTGATTTTTTGAAAAAAAAAATCTCTCCAATATACAAATATTTATTAGTGATATTGACTATTGGTCAATATACCACACATCAGCTGGCTGGAGAAAAATTGGGGGGAAATTCCTGTGTCCTCTGAGAGCTCCATATTTTAGGGACATGTTTTTAAGACTTGCACTGGGCCTGGCAATAGCGAAAACTGCATTTTCTCTGGGCCTGTCAACTCCTGGCGAAAGTCCCCCTGATTTAAATAGGGCCAGGGTTTCACCCCAGGACTGGGCTCGTAGGACAACGGAGAGATCATGACTTATGTGGTCTTATTTTAAGGATAAGGGTGTAAACCTCTAGCCAATGATTACTGTAGTGCCCCTGCTTACGTCCCAGGGAAAAATTATTCAATATTTTGGGGCTGCGCAATTCTTACATGTATTTAAAAAGTTGTAAGGTAAAAAGGCTGAAGGATGGGAGAGGACGTTTTAGTGGGTTCCCATTGTTCCTAGGATCACAATTCAGTTAGAGTCTGATCATCCTTCCGTGCATTAGTTTGCAGGTAGCCTAAATACCCCCCCAATAAACACTAACACTATCTCTGGGAAGCTGTAGGCTATTGGGGGGGGTGGCGGGGAATTTACAGTCTCAAACAGAATTCTCTCAGGTTTCCCAACCTGAAGTTTCCGAGGGAGGTGAGCACCTTTGGGGGCTGATTTAAAACAGGCAAACCTCTGCCTGCATGGGCTGGACTCACACTAGAGGCCGGGTATTTCTCCCAGGGGAAGAACCCAGCGCTATTCCCCGCACTGTCAGCAGCCCGCACCTTTGCACGGGCCCAGGCGTAGACGGCACTTTCCCTCCACCGCATAAAAGACACCTCGGCTGGATTCCGCCCTCGGTGCTCTCGTCTTTACCTGGGGAAGGGCGAGGGGCAGAGGCGCGGGGCCGGCGATCGGCCCATGTCAGACGCCCACAGGAGTCGCTAGGTCAAAGCCAACTTGGGAACTGAAGTTTCCGCTCGGCTCTGCGGCAGCGGGGCCGGCCCTGGAGGGACGCCCGGCGCCGATCAGAGAGAACCTCTCCGCTCCCAGCGGCGCTGGACAGCCACCGAAGAGGCGACCCCGGCCGCCTCCCTCCCCTCCTCTGCCTCACACCTTTCCCTTGTGCCAAGGGGATCTCATGCCCGCCCTCCGCACTGAGCGTGGAGCAGGAAACACACCAGAGGCCCTGCCTCGCCCCCAGCCCCATCTTTCACCCTCCCCAAGAGATCCCCTCGAGCGGAGCTGAGGGGTGCGTGTGTCAAAGGGCCGGGGAGAGGCTGGGGAATGACAAAAATAAGCAAGCAGCGGCCCTATTCAAAAGCAAGATCGGTTACAAAGGAGAATCGGAAGGCACGGCTTCCAGCGGGGGTTACTTACCGAAAGAAGTCGTTTTTGCAGTAAAGCTTGCCTTCTCTGGAAAAGCATTTCTCTGTCAAATTGCATTTACATTCACAGCACTGAACACACTTCACATGCCAAGCCCTGTCCAGTACATTCAACAAAAACCGGTCCAAGATTGGCCTTTTGCAGCCGGCACAGTGCACCATTGTCTTTGGTTATTTTGAGAGTGGGGGCCGGGGGAGGAGGGGGTTTGGCTGCCAGGTGTCAAGCAAAAAAAAACAACAGCAACAAATTAAAAATATGTTAAAAAAGAAGACGAGAGAACACCGCCGGTTTTTTTTTTTGTTTGTTTAAACAGGGAAAACAAAGGGGGAAGGGAGAATATCTTCTTTCAAGTGTCCTAGCAGGGCACACACCGAAAGGGTGAAGGGGGGGAACCCCAAAACCACCCACTGCCCAGCCTTTTCAATACAACAGCAGAATCCCGGCCAATAAAATAAGAGTAAAAAAACAAACCCAAGAACGGTAAAGAGCAACGCGCATGAAAAGAACAGTAATTCAAAAAAAAAAAAACCACCAACGTGATGAGTTTTCTCAGGTCTGAGGTAGAGCAGTCAGGAGTCAAAGTGCATCTGCTTTTCCCAAGGAGAAATCAAAAGGAGCAAAACCAAAATAAACGAAGTCTAAGGAGAAAAAAGGAGCTTTGGATCCTAACCTAGTCACATCGCCCTAATCTGTCACGGATGCGCTCGCAACGCGCCGCCCTGGAAGGGGGGAGGAGGGGGGAAGGCTTGTTGTTATATGGAGAGGGATATTTTCCTGCTAGAAATCAGCCCGCTGCATCTCCTCTCGCTTGACGTTGCTACCGTCTTCTTGAGACAAGTTCAAACGCCCCGGGGTATATTTCAGCAAGACAGGTTTACCTACCCCTGTTTATTTGGCTAGTCCACTAGTCAAAACTCCTAGCCTTGTCCATGCAGACACAACATGGCATTGCATGCTTTTTTGTTGCGGTGGCTTAGGTTTTTTGGTTTGGGTTTTTTGCTTTGTTTTGCTCTGTTTAAGTCTTCTGCGCTGCTATAGCCAAAAGGTCCCAATCAGTGGCTGCGGGCGGCGGCGGATGTGCAGGGCCGGATTCTCTGGTTAAAAAGGTCTGGGCAAAGACGAGCCCCTCTCCCGCGCGTCTGCTGCGTGCGCCTCTCCGATCCCAGCTTCTCGATGGACTGCATGTTCCCGGCAGCTTAGGAGCCAAAGCCTTATGCACCGCTCTCCCACGTCACGGCCGTGGCTAGCCAATCAGCAGCCCGCTTCCCCCCTCCCACCTCTACAACCCATTAAGCATCTTTCCCAAGCCGGGATGGTACAGTGAGACCCATTTATAGAGAATAAGAGGAAGCGACCCATTGTCCAAATTGTTAGGTAATGCCATATTTTGCTTTCTTAAAACTGATTCTTTGGTAAGATACTTGAAGTGCACTTTGGGGGAAGAGATGGCTAAGGAACAGGAATGGCTGGAGTGGTTTATGAGCGAGAGCTCACAGGTTGCACCCAGCAGAGACAGAGAGTGATAAAACTGGTAGGTAATACTTTTGGTTTTTTCGAGTTCAAGAGGCGAAGTGTGTCTGTCTAAATATCATTTAAATACGGGGCTCTTGTTTTCGTTGTTGCTGAGTAGAGCATCTTTATGGAGAGGAGGTTACAACCAAGTGTCCTGATTTAACGGAATGACCTGTGCTAATTATCTTACTGACTCAAAGAAAGACAAATTAGTAGCCTATGCAAAGCATGCCAAGGGAAGAAAGTTTAAGGGCTAATAAACAGAAGGCAGTTTTCAGAAGAGCAAGGTTGGGGTTTTTACATAGCAAAACGTCGCTGGGTTTGAATAAACAAAGCTTGTAACATTTTGCTTTATTTATGATCAGAATAAAATAAGGACCCATCCTTTGGGAAAGGAAAAAGAAAAGTGTGAAAACGCTCCTGCTGTTTGGGCCACATCGTGTTGTTTATTGGCTATAGACCACTAACACTTCGCTAGAGAAAAGGATATTTTGAATTTAACTTTTTGGGGGCAACAAGAACTAACGGTCCCATTGCTTTCTAGACAGAGCTTTATGAGTTTTCAGACGGCTTAAACCTGTCTCACTACGGCAGAGGAATCATATAGTTCGTATCCGATATAAATTAACATTGACTGGTTTTCAATCGAGTATATGTATTTATTAATGTTCTTTAGTTTTTATTTGTTGGTAGATTTTCAAAAAATCAACTACTCAGAAATGATTAATTTGCCAGCATTTGGCATATAAATTTGAAATCAAATGATAAATGCAGTTTATTTAATGTACCTTTTAACAAATAAAAATTAATTCGATATTACGTTAGAGGGATTTTGTTAATGACTGATTAGTTAGGAAAATATTTGATTTCTCTTCGGATTTTGCATTTACGTTTATCTTGTGAGAGAATGTTGTACAGGGGTATGTAAATATCTGGCAAATGCTTCAGGAATGGCCTTTCTTTGGAGAGTGACGTGTGAAATCTTGAGGAGAAAGGTTTACAATTCATTTGATGAAGTTTGCACTTGTTGATGATTGAAAAAACCGCCTCTAAGAGGAACAAACAATTATTCCAATATAAATTGTATTCGAATGAATTCTGCTCGGATTCCCAAATAAATCTCTGTAACAATGTCTCCCACCCCTTCTTAATTCTTTTCTTGCTAACTAGAGGTTTTGACTGAATGTTAATTAACAAAGAGGCGATGGCTTTCATTGCTTTAAAACGTCAAAGGGTTAAAAGTCTGGAGAAAACAATTTAAAACCAAACTCGTTGTTTTCTCCTCGCCCATAACTCTAATAATCTATCATTGCGTTCAGAGAAGATTTAAAAAATGAGAGAGTTGCAGGAAGGCAATTTCTGGTAAAAACCCATCTGAAGAGGACCCTACAACTTTTAACTTTGGATTGATTTGCAGTTCAGAACTCACCCCATGCTCTCCGAGTAGCTAAGGAAGCATGCTCAACTACTCACCTTTCGAATCAAAATTGCCAGATCATTTTCAATCTTGATGGACACAATCGAATAAAACCCGGGCTCGTTCCCTTCCCACAACCATGTTACAGGTCCAACAGAGCCCTGACCTAGCTCGCTTCAGTTTATTTCCTATCTCTTTTTTTTTCTCATCATTCAAAAATACAACCCCACTCCAACTCCGCTCATCCCATCAGGGAATCCCCACTCTATTCCTCTTCCAAAGCCAGAAATAAATCTGGGCGTCCCACGCCTCCGAATTACAGCGCTCTGAACAGGAAACTCTCTTCTGCTTTAAGCTAAACAAACCGACCAGGGGCTAAGAGGGAGAAGCACTGGAGCTGGTGCCATTGCTGCTCCAATATCCAGGCACGCACACGCCTCTTTTCGATCCCACGTATTTATTTATCGGA
Source organism: Mesoclemmys tuberculata (assembly GCA_007922155.1). Lineage (NCBI taxonomy): Eukaryota > Metazoa > Chordata > Testudines > Chelidae > Mesoclemmys > Mesoclemmys tuberculata. The sequence goes on from ML675623.1 coordinate 14,626,182, forward strand.
ACCCAGGCAGCTGGTTCGTTCCCCAGCTCCTGCGGCATCCCAGGTACCCAGCGTTTGGACTGCAAGCTGAATTCCTCTCCACCCCACTCCATCTCCTCCTGCCTCCTTTGCCAGCCTCGTGGGAACCGGGGCGCTTTAAAGCCAGGCAACGTCTCGCTTGGAGCCGCTGATCTGGCCTGACACACACAGACACACGCGTGTTTGCCGGATGGGACCCAGAGGTCTTGGCCTCTCTCCCAACGCCCCCTCCCTGACCTGTGGGTTTGCATTCCCTCCGCGTTTATTGGGAAACGTTAAACCCTGGGATCAATACAGCCCCTTCCCATTCGTTCACACAGCCCGCGCCTCCCCCTGTCCCTTTCCGCAGCCTTTTCGCTCTGCATATGGGCTTCTTCTCATGTAAAACAGAGGGAAGGGATGTCTGGGATGGCCATGGTCCTATAGACCCTATAAGGCGACAGCTGTACTCTGCTATCAAGGGACCTCTTCCCTTTGACTGCAGGCCCCCAAGTGACATGTGTTGGTCAGGGATGAATAAGAGATAGAAGATGAGCATCTTATGCCCATCAAGCATCAGCTTTCCATGGTGTGCGTGGGTTTTTTTTGTTTTTGGTTTTTTTTCTTGGCGTTAGCAAAAGCATCTGGTGAGACAGCGAAATATTATCCGTGTTTATACCCACTACAGGGCTAGAAACTCCGCCTCCGAAGACTTTGTCACGGGGAAAGGTAGCCAGGGACCCTTGCTGCAAAATGCGCCCAAAGACAATGAATGGCGAGGATCTGACACTCTGCCAGGGCAGGGTTTCAACACACGCCTCTCCCTGCCTCCCTCTTCCCGCAAAGGCTGAATAATGTGGGATTAAACATCGTATCTATTTAAACACCCGTCCACTTGTTTTTAAATATACACGGGAGACCCCAGCCTTTTCTAATATCAATGAAAAATAGCAGAAGCAGGAGGAAATCCCTGCCTGTGGTTTGCCCGGAATTACCCTCTAAACCGAAAAACACCTTATACCAAAAACCAGACAGAGAGAAAAAATCTGTTTCTTTAAATGAAAACTATTAGGTGCGTATCCTGAGAAATCAAGAGACCATATGGCATGATGCCTTTTGATGTGGAAAAGTGGAACCCGAAGCCCAGGAGTTTGCAAGGAAGATTGATGAATAAAGTCATCTGATCATATAAAATGCTTGGCCCTCCAACTGGCATGTTCGATGTACTGGCATTTGCTTTTTTGGTTTGGTCTGGGTTTTTTTCTTGGTTTACACTTAGGTGCCCGGTCGCATCATTCCTTTCTCACTTGGTTTGTGCACCAGTTCGGTCCCTCGGTGCCATCTGGTTCTGCCTTTCAACAACCTTTTTTTTTCTTGCCACCCACCCTTGCTCAGACTTGACATTTTGTACTGACCTCTCTCACGCACACTGTCATTTAAATTAAAACGAGTTCCCTTCAGATGCAGCTAAGTAAGAACTGGGGTTGCCAGGCCGTGTTATTCTACGGGAAGTCATGTCATCTCATTTTGGGAATGCATCCTCCTGGTTTAAAAAAAAAATTGTCCTGGGTTTTTTTAAGATGTGCAGTGAAGCGGGTCTGCGCAGGATGCAGGACTCTGAGAGGAGGCAACCAGGGTCACGACTGGGAACTACTGAAGTGCCCACAAAGAGATCACAACCTGCTTTCACTGTTTTCACCTAATGATTGTAGGAGACTGGAGCAGTGGCCTGGAAAGCACCACACTTCCAGCGCCAAACAGCTAAAGCCGACCTGCCTTTTGATCAGCTGAATTTGGCAAGGAACATTGATTTATTGTCAGCATTTCCTGGCAAGCCATTTTCTGGCGTGGGCTAATAATTCCGAAAGGCACTGAGTTTGCTTCCTGCTTTACAGGCCACTTGCTACCGCGGATCATTAACGGGATGTGGTCTTAATCATGGGAACTCTCAGGTGTTTAAAACAAACCCTAACCCCCCCCCGACACTCCAGATCACACAGACAAACGGGACAGACCTCAGGTTTGGGGACAAAAGACAACGCAGGTTTTTAGGCGCCTGTTCTCTGGGCATTGCTCGACACATCCTTTGCCCCAGACATCCAGCAATCCGGAGAGAGACAGTCTGTACCTGCTTCCGGAGAGTCCCTCCGGCCAATCTGCTTTAAGTCTGTTCAAGGCACAGGAAGGGAACATCGGATTGTTCCAGCTCAGCGTGGAAAGCCAAAGGGAAGCGGAGTTGGAGGGGCTCCCAGGTTTTTGCCCAGGTTCCAGGCAGCTTCCCTGCCCCAGGCTGCGATTGCGGGGGAAGAGGGTAAAGCCTCTCGTTTAGTGACCCAGGCCGGTTGCATTTACGGCCCAGGTCCCCAGAGGACCCAACCAACCCGGAGAGGGAGGGCTGTGATTTGAACGTCCTCCGCCATCAATCGCCAGCCCCCGGACTATTTACATACCATTTACGTTGCGCGAAGCAAAAAACCAAACCAAACCCAGCTCTCCTCCCTAAAACACCCCGGCCCCTTTTGCACTGACTAACCGAAACGATGTCAGCCAGCACAGGATTAGAGACAGATCACTTCTCTCTGACAGACACGGCCGGGCAGATTTCTGCACAAAGAGTTCAAACTCCCAGTTTTAGCATCTGACACAGGGCGTCCCTTCATGACTCTCTCCTCACCACTTACCCCGGCTGCCTTGTCCCCCCCGAGTACCCCCATTTTTGTCCCCCTTCTGTCATATGGGTTCTCTTCCTCACCCCCTCTTTGTCCTTCTGGCGGGCAAGAAAGGTCCATTCGGATTATATTGACCCCCTGCTCGATGGAATCACTGTTGGTTATCAGAGAGACTGGCTTGTGATCGGCAAGATGTAAGCAATGATCTGGAAAGTCAGCACTGAAGTTTGTGGGTGAGAGCTGAATAATATTAGAAACATCTAGGGGAGTTTCACACCGAACAGGGCAACCGGGGGTGGGAACGATGCTCACTGGATTCTTGGACAAGGCGCTTGTTTTTGCAATTTCAGCAAGCTTTGTTCTCATTCTGCTTTGTATTATTTAAAAAAACAGGTTGCAATTTGCTGCTGGAGAAGGAAGGAAATTGGAGTCTCTCTCACTCACACACACGATCCTGTATCACGTATTTAACGTTGGAGCACGAGGGAATATGGCAACACTTTAAAACAAAAGTAAAAATTGCAACTCTTTGTAATGTCGCCCCAGGTTTTAAAAGTGGAAATAAAAAGGAGTAGGAAGAAATATAAATTTTATTTTAAGTTTAGGACCAAAAGAAAAAAAAGGAACCCCCCCAACCTTCCGGATGGGTTTGAATCTGCATTTTGTTGGTGTCTTTCCCGTTCTTTTAGTTACACATCCCCCTGTTTATCATCAGTCTTTCTACATCACTGCGCTCGGTAATGGGATTTATCTCTATCCTTTATGGGGCACTAGTGTTGGACAAATATTACAGTCTACACATCCCCTGCATAGACTAGACTTGTGTAGACTAGCAACTGAACTCGGCAGGGATTGCACACCTCAAGCCAGCAGGTATCTGGAGAGGGGTGCGGTTGGCCTGCTTCGGAAAGGTGCGCTGTCCCGGGGGAAAGGCTTTCCCATGCAGCCACGGTTTGATGCAATTGCTGTTTTGCAGGATTTTAACATGAAGCGAAGAAACTTCCTTTAAAATCCGGACAGTTGCCTCGATCTGCAAATATACAGCAATTGCAGGCGAAATATTCCTGGGAAACAGACCAGGGGAAAGCGTTTCCTGCGGGTGCTCTGGACGAGGGCTGCGTTGAACTCCTCTACCCCTTTCGCCCACATCCCTTGCCGCGGGGCGAAGTCACTTGCTTGCCCTCTCCCCCCCTGGTGCTTTGTCACATTTAAAACCAAGCAAAGCTCGCGCAAAAAGGCTGGGTTGAAAAGTTCAAGTTGAAAGTTTGCAGCGGTGCATAGAGGCCAGGGAGACAGCTTTTCCACGGGCTGCCCGTGACATTAACCTCGGCGATCCCACATGGCTCCCTGGGTTATGGCATTTGGGGGCCTGTTCTGATCTTCATGCATGCAACGGCCCTGAGTGACACTTCGTAATAAAGTGAGAAATATTAGTCGCGACCCAGCGAGGCTTTGATCAGCTGAGTGAGACTGCACCACCTCCAGCTTAAAACCTCCAGCTCCCTGCACAGACCCTCTCCTAGAAAAGAGACGAACTCAACCACCCAAGGCTTGCAATCGCCCAGTCATTAATCCAGCTTTCCTCCTTCACGCAATGGGCTGCAGTTCCCAAGTCACTGCGGAGAGCTAGAGCAAACCGGGGAGAGGGGAAGCCCCTCTCTTCCCCCCACCCCTCTCGGATCTCTGCCGGCTAGCGTCTTTCAGCAGCGCCCATGCTCGCTTTCTAACCAACAGCGAGCAAGCCAAGATCCCCCGAGCTTCATTTCTTTTCATTGCCAAGTCTTTGGTTCCTGGGCTCCTTCGGAAAGATGACACCGCCCTTTCAGTTCTGAACGCCATTCACCCACTGCAAGTGGAAAGAGCAGACACTCCCTCTCCTCGCTGTCTTCCTCTTGCTAATGCAGGCTGGCAATTCAATTCTTTGCAAAGGACTATTTTCCTAACTGACCACCATCCCCTTTGGTCCCTTCTCCCCCTTTCCAGGCCTTTAGGATTCAGCCACGGTTGTTGGCAAAACCCGCCGGATTTTTCTTTGAACATCCCCTCCCCACACAGGTGTAGTGTCTTTCCTTTCCTCTTTCCGTTATTCAAGTCTCTGGGCAATTAGAAGAGGCAGTGCTGGATTTTAACATTTAATGAATCAGGGTTGAACCTGCCAAGGGAGAAGCAGCCAGTTCTTTGGTGCCTCTAAAGACCAGCTACCAACCAGAGTGTCCTGACAGCACCATCCATGTCTTGTTTCTAAGGGCCAGGGTTTTTGTGAGTTGGGATGTATGTGGCAATATTTAAAGTATTAAGAAAATATGGTGCCCAGGCGATTTCTATATTCTTTTCTACAGTCAGCCTGCACGTAATTTGGAAGATCACTTGGGGGAAAGTCACTGGGCAGGTGGGCGAAGATTTCCAGCACTGGAGTGCACTGGCACATTAGTGTTTGCCCCCAGTTGTCGTCAATCATCAGATTTACGTCTCAGACCATTGCAGTAATCAGCGATGGAATGGATATTAAAAGGGGTCTATACAAACGAAAATGTTGAAATGCCACGCTTCTCAGCAGAACCAAATAAAACTAACAAAATTAACGTCAGGAGTCGGACTCCTCTTCCTGACACCCAGCAGATCTCTGCTGCTAGCCAGCTTCCCTTTTAAAAAAAGGCAGGTGGCAACTCCTTGAAAAATCATGTTGTAATATTCAAGGAAATCGGTGGGAACAGATATCTTTGATTAATGCCCAAGATAGAGGTTTAAATACCTCTTTCAAATGCAATTTGTGCCCAGGGGCTGATTTTTCCCTGCACAGACTCTACTTGAACAAAAGTACTTGCAGTAGGTGCCATTTAGGGAAGGAAACGCAACGGTCCAGTGTGCCCAAGGAAGCAGAACAAAGGGGAGGGTTTTTTGCATGTGAATATATCCCTCAGACGTAGAACCGACAACAGAAACTCCTCCAGTTCTGTCTCCCCTGACGCTGGGATATAAAATGAAGTTCTCGTAGGATTTGTCTTGACAATGTTGTAAATGGCGTGGGATTCTCGTAGCTTGAAACTTGGGGAGCTCTAGACATCTGCCAGTGCCAGATATTGACCACACACACAAAACTCAACCCAACATTTCCCCCCGACTTTCCAACCCTGAACACACCAGGGCTGCGAAATTCGATGGCTCCTATAGATCTGTTCCCCGTAGCCCTGTCATTGGAACAGCTGTTCTTTCACTCCCAAAAGCCAATAATTCAACTGAATCGCAGCATCATTGTCCGAATTCCCTCCCCCAAGTAGTGTGCCGAGAGGAGACACAGGAAGAAAAAGCCAACAACATGGTTAATTGGCTTATACACTGCACCCTCGCCCTAGGTTTCTTTGCTTGAACCTCCTTGGAGAGATTTAAGCAATCAGATTCAATTAAATGTCTCTTTTCCTCCTTTTAATATGCAACAACACGGCGGGGCTTTTAAATTGTGAACAATGCAAGAAAACACCTGGATTCGGGGAACGAAAATGAATTTGCCCACTGGCTTTTGGTCAGTTGCCTGTTACAATTTTCAAGAACCGGATAGCTGATCAAAAAGCCAAAGGAGAATGATAATTCAAAATCGGAGGGGTTGGTTTATTGTGCGTGGGGTGGGGACAAGGAAAAGTAATACAGAGTAAGTGCAGTAAGATTTAGACAAAGAACATCTGAGCAACGTTGGAATAATGTGTGACAGTTAACACATGCATGATCCAAACCCTCTCCTGGACTCTGAAGAGGTGGCTGAATGCTGTCTGGGGGGCTCCCTGCCGTGTCACTGGACGACGAGACTCTCTCTGCCTTGCACCCTTCACAACCTCACATCCTTGCTGTCCACACCACACCTTGCCCAACCCAAGGAAGCAGCGGATTTGCAAAGGGGGAAGATATGAGCTCAAAAGCCCCGCGACTCCGCAATACATACACAAGTCTATATTTTCACAAGCCAAAGTTCCTATAGTTCCCAGCAGCTGTCGGTTACTTCCACCCCCAACCACTGGATAATTTTTTCCGGGCCCCCTAACCCATAAGCCTCCTTGCAAAGAAACTTTCCCCAACGGAAGAGTCTTGGAACCGGTGCATCTAATACACTAAACCAAAATTTAAATGAGATGTACTGGGGTGTTAATGGCAATAAACCATTACTGGACAAGATCCACTGCTATGTGCTGCGCAAGGTTGGTTTTAAGGAGCTGGGAAAAGATCTCTAAATGGTGTATTAGAGGTCCCCAAACGCTTGGATCGGCTTGGGAGGGTAAACAAACTTTAAACAAGCGGTTGAGATGTGTGAGGCATGGCTGGGAAGAATCGCCTCTCAGAGACGTTGGGGCTGTGTTTTTGTTTTTAGTCTGCTCTCTCCCACTCTTGATTACCTCCCTCCTGGATTTCACTGCCCGGCGCTCAATGTTGTCACTTACATTCCGAGCTCATGCATTGTTGATCGGAAATATAACTAATAAATGATTGCAAATCCAAAGAGTGGGTGCCTGTGTTTTGACTGAAGGCAAGGCAGGGAAAGCTCTTCTCTCTTTAAGGGTGCATCTTGCTTAGGAAAAGGCAAAGCGAGGGGCGCGCACACACAAGTATCAGGCAGAATCAGCCTCATTCAAAAGGAGAGAAAAGGAAAGACAGAGAGCGAGCTGAAGTCCATCTCCTGTCAGCCCATTCCTGCTGGCTGGCAAACCCTTAGCACGGTTAGTGTTGAAAACCAGCCCTTCAGAACTGGGTTTGCAGAAAGCACAGTGGGCAATTTGAAGATCCTTTCTCTGCTTGTCCCCGTGAAGAGAAACAAGACCAGTAATAGCATCTCTCCCCCACCACCCCCGCACCCTGGGTCACCTAAATGCTGCAGAAAGCAAGGAAATTGCTCAGAAAAATGTCAACTTTTTGGTAGGTTCGTTTCTAACTGCACCTCAGTGCCAAGGACTTTTGTCTACAAAGCGGTGGGTTCATTTCCTTGACCACAGCCGGTAGTTCCCAAACAACTGTAGCAAACTGGCAACAGAGAACAACTGTGTGTGGGAGAGAGAGACTTGATTGCTAGAAGGAAAACCCGTGTGTGAGAGAAAATTAAAAGTTTTTTTTCTCCAAAGAAAGGAAAGGGCAGATAAAAGACAAATAAAAGAAGAAAAGTTAAAGGGGTGGGGGCAGAAAGACCATTAAAAAAAGAGGGTGAAACAAACCCCACGAGAACGCATCGAATCCCACCTCATTCATCTTCATTGTCTCCGTGTATGCAAAAGGAACTCCAGCATAAGGAAAAGCCGCTATCAAAAGCCATGGCTTTATTTTATATCCTATAGATCAGGAGGGAGGCAAAGCTTTATTTTCGCCCAGAGACAGATATTTTATTTCTCTCTTACGGTTTTATGTGTGAGAGATGTCAAAAAGGTAAAATAGATTGCTAATGCATAGGCAAAAGGAAGCTGGTTTCGCATGCTCTGTGTCATGAGGTCTCCCAGGGAGAGCAGGCTGAGGATTTAGGAGTGATGGCAGACTCGGGGGGATTTCTGCTAAAACATCTCTCTTCATAAATTCAGCAGCATGGTCGACTCAATAGGAAGAAAGAGTTTTCAGGAGAAAGAGTTGGAGCCAGGCATAAATGCACCACACAAAGGCATCAATTACCTTTCAATCTACATACACAATTGTAACACATTTTACTGTAGGCTGCACACTGGAGCAGCTCAGCGACACAGCCTGACATCCTGGGTATGTATGTTTAGACTGCAAAGCCGATTCCCTCACCAGACATTGGCTGCACTGTCAAGAAGCGGGTACTGTTCATTTGCACCAAACTTGGGGAGATTTTCCTTTTTCAAATTTAATTTTTAAAGATTTTTATATTTTGCTTAGAGATGGCATCGAAAACCTTCGCCCTTACTCAGCAACGTAAGTACTAACTTGCTTTTCACTTTGCAGTATGTACGTACACACGTTTGCACACCCTCTCTGTACACGTGTGCATAAACATGATCTATACACCCGGATTATATAGCCATGAAAATGTACCTGTTCAGACATAATATCTACACACCCACCCTTACTTTATTCATAAAAGCCACTACTGGGGATTTTACTCATCTATCAAAAAAACGCAAAAAAACTTGGGGTTAATAGAATTTTGACTGTCATTTCACACACACACACACACACACACACACACACACACACACACACCGCGCAACATTTGTGTATGTTCTTCTATATTTGTATCCATCTAAAAGTCTGGTAGTGGATTTGCAGGGACCTTTTGCAAAGTTAAAATATATCTTCCAAAACGCAACAATTTTCATACTTTTTTAACCGCAGGGATTTACTTAGCACATTAAGTTCAGGCCCAGAAGCCCAAGGCTATTAGTCATTCGGGTTCTCCCCTCTCCCCCTTTCACCACATATTTTATCATTTGACTTCCTGGTTTAAATTCATGTTATGGCAAATAATAGATGGTAATACTTTCCACCTTCTCCATATTGATTGCCATTTCTGGCAAACTCTGCATTTGAGATGATTTAATGCACATAGCAGCGATGAAGTGAAACAAGGAGACAAAATTGCACAAAACAGAACATTATTAAAATTCTGAAGATTTTTTTTTAAACACTTTCACATATTTGCTGGCAACATTTGTGAGGTCAGATCAGAGGGTGTGTTTTGTTTGCACTGGACAGTGTAACCTATATATAAAGAACTGGCCAATCCCATGGCACAGAATACACCTACGTAATAGTATCCTAAAAGAAGGTGATATGCTTTCTGAAATATTGTTCTTCCTGAGATGGCTGAAATAGGCAACAAAGCAGAGTCTACTTGCAAATTTTAAAAAAGCAAGGTGTAGCTGATTAGCAAATTAATTATTTCAGTACCCCCAGGATTATATTGTTTTTCTAAATTTTTTGGGCTTAGATAATTTACTAATTTCACAGTCAGTGAACTTCCTGGTGAGTGAGTCAATCTAATCTATCTAATGTCTATATAACACTTGTTTTATAGGGAGAAGTAAGTTTAATGGCGATGGGAGAGGAAACAGGACTTCTGGACCTTGCCTCCTTGGCTCTACCATTGATTTGCTGTGTGACCTTGGGCAAGTCACTTCTTATTTCTGTGCCATCTATAAGAGGACAATGATACTTACATACATCATGGGGTGCAGTGTCCCTAAATGAATGTTTAGAAATCCACAGATAAGTTCTAGAAGGTCCTCATCCACAGCCCCTTGAAAAGACTGAACTCTTATTTAGCTATTAACGGCAATGATAATGCAGTGCTTACTCAAGTGAACTGCCTCATTAGCTTTCCACAGGGCTGCTCATGTGAGTACACAAATAAAGGCAAGGCTCAGGACATGATTCTGTCATTCACAAGCAGCTGGGATAAGCGTGTTCCTAATATAAGGTTTTTTGGTCATCAGCGAAGTAGTGGGGTAGGGTTTTTGCATCATCAACAAGTAGAATGTTTGAGTATCTGAGAGAAAAAGAATTGAAATAAAACTGAGAGGATTGTCTCAGTAAAATGTAAACCAACACCAGTAGTAAATCAGCAGTGTCATTTTGACTATCAGTTCAAAATGGTTAGTTGATCCCCATTTAGTATTTAAAAAGAAAATGAAACCGAGGGATGTCAACATTAATGCCTCTTCAGGAATACTGAACACCACTCAAACTTTGTTCATTTTTAAGATGAAATTAGAACCCACTGATGAATTTATATCCTTGCTGTCTATTCCTGGCTGCTGATTTAATCCTTCTCCATTTATGTAGTCTACCTTTTTAATATGGTGTAATCTATGCATGCTATAAATACAGTATGATCTCAGAGTTTATACAGTGCTTCCATTATAGGCTCCTATTTTTAGAGGTCTATTACTTGGCATATAGGTTCCGACAGGACATTTTCTTTCCCCTCATTTCTTTATAACCTGTATAGAAGTCCACTTGGTTGTTTATGCAATTTGAATCTGACAAATGTTTTGCACTTGTTGAAGTGGAAGGAGCTTAGGGCAAAGTTCTGTCTGCCTGATGCAGATGGCATATGCCAGGAAACCTGCAGGCAGAAAAAGAGTGCAGGGTGGAAGTTTTCACGTCCCTGATTCTGGCTTCCGTCAAAATGCAGGCAGAGAGATGGTCTGCAGGCTCTCCTGTGCTGACAGACATGGAGGTGAAGTCAGAGGAAGGACCTAGAGATAGAGGGCCTGGACGGTTGTACTCACAGAGACTATACTGGCCTAAAAGTGGAGTACCAAAGTGGTAAAACTGGCCAAAGATGGTTAACCACACATTTTAAGAGATGTACATATTATTGTCACTTGATACCTCGCATATTATTGTACCTTGCTGAATTTATATTATCAAATTTGACTATGCATGTAGAAAACCGACCCGCATGCTACATGTAAAAATAAGTGATAAAAAATTGCATATACGGCTATAATACATATCACTATAGGTCCACAGAGAACGAGACCACTCAGGTAAGACAAACAACATTGGGTCAAATTCTGTCTAAGTCACACCTGTGTAATCCCCATGATTTTAAACAGGTGGAACTGAGGGCAGAGTTTGGTCTATGAGAGGGTAGCTGGGGAGGTCTATGATGGCCTCAGAATCCCTCACTTAGAGGGTGTATATGGACTCTCAGTTCAGACTACGGGGGTGTGAACTGCAGCACGCACTGGAATGCTGCACTGTAACTGCACCACGTTGACGCTGCTGGTGCAAATGAAAAGGCACCTCATGTCTGAAAGAGGACTATGTTAATGGGAAGTAGGTACCTTTTGGTTTGCAGCAGCAGCCTCCACACAGGGGAGCTCCAGTGCAGCACGCTAGTGCACGCTGCAATTCATTCCCCCTAGTCCAAACTGCAGGGCAGTGAAAACAAGCCCTCAGTTTAATTCTACGCTTTGGTTCCCTGGGGACGTTGCTTATCTTTCACTCATGTGATTGAACATCAGCATACAGAGGGCCAAAGACAACAAGCCCAGAACATGCAGAACTCATATTGTCTTCAAAGGTTATTTCACTGGATCATTATTATTATTTATATCACAGTAGCGTCTGGAGGCCCCAGCTGAGTAAGGTCCCATCCTGCTACAAACACACAGTACGAGAACGTCCCAGCCCCAACAAGCTCACTCCTAAATAGACAAAGCTTGGGAAGGGGAAAAATACTTAGAGAAGAGAAATGACTCACCCGAGGTTACATAGCAGGTCAGTGCCTGAGCGTGGACTAGACCTAGAGTCTTAACTCTCATGCCAATGCACAATCCACTAGACCAGTGCTTCTCAACCGTTTTGATACCAGGGACCGGCTTCCTATACTGTGTCAGGGAGATCTCAGGGACCGGTATGAGTCCATGGACCGGTCGTTGAGAACACTGCACTAGACTATGCAGCCTCCCAGCTTCCATTGTCATAGGGCTGCCGGACAGGATATTTCTTTTAGCCTCCTATACCATGACTACCCTCCATTTCCCACTGCTGCAGCTGTTGTGGTGGAGCTACACAGGTGTTGAATTATGGCTATGAAGTCTGCCAGTATAGAAAAGGCCTCTCCCCTTTGGGAAAGATTGGGTATACTGGAAATTCTTTGTTCTCTGCGCTAAGGCTGACTGTACAAATAACAAGTGGTGTATGGCATGAAAAGGCAAATACACTGTCCGTACCTCACTTTATCTGTTTATACTGCAACAGCAATAAGACTAGTGTATGCTAAGTATTTTAAATGCATGACTGTTTGTTAGGCTTCCTGGCAGAAGGCTGTTAACATTGCAGGTCCCATCAACTACTTAAAGAAATATGAACAATGTTACCTGAAAGGAATATCTAATGAGCTGACTACAGAGACATAATTTCTTTCCCCCTCATTATAGATAGCTTTTCGTGACTTATCATTGAGCCTTCCATTCACAAGTTACAAGGTATCGATGCCTCATATTAGTTAGCCCATTGTATATCCTCATTATATCTCTGTATCTACAGGTGAACGTGACTGGACAGAAGATGCTGAAGCATCTAGATGAGAACTATACAGCACAGAAGGCACACAATAAGAGACCAACGTAGTCCTCAACAGCTGTCTGTACCATTAGTTCACATTACCAGGACCTTCGTGAAATCTTGTTGAAAATGGGGGTTGGCTTGATTCTTTTTAGAGTAAAAACCAAACCTTCACGAACAGTTTTACAAAACAGCATGTTTCTGTGACGACTGTGACATTACAATATACTTTTCTCATAGCACTTTTCTAACAGAGATACTCTGTGCGCACGTGCTGCATTGGATCAGGATCTGTGGAAGTCTGTAAGTGTTTACATTTTCCTTCCAATGTATTTCTTCCATTTTGATTCAATAAAATCTGTATTTCCTTCATTAGTTAATGTTTGTTGCTTGAGAAAGAGGGGTGAAGGAAGTTCATTTTAACACATGATAATTAATAAATAATGAATAAAACTGGATTTTTATACCTCACTGCAGAAGTTATAGGCAGTTTATTTACTTCTATAAGTGTGTGTTAATATTAAAACTCTGGCATACAGATTCCACCGGTGCAAACCAAAGTTATAATTACTGAGAGAGGAAGTTCCATTTTTTGCTGGTTTCTTAGAGGTGCTTGTGGCTTTGGCATGTTGGCATTGCTTGCCACTCAATCTTTTTAAAAAATGTTACTGCTCTTTGCATAGTCAAGCATGTCACGCATATTTCCAACTAGAGACGGGTCCCAAAGGAACATCTAAAAGCTTTAGTGGATTGGTTCTTGATCCACATTTTGAGCTGAACTTTACAGTTAACTCTTATAACGTACTAAATCAAGGTCCTGGATCCAAATCCACCTGCCAAACTGATATGAATCCAGATCAAAATTGGTGTCTGTGCCCTATGTCCAGTTATAACTACTACCTATGCATATAGGGCCTGATCCAAAGCCCATCAATGTCGACTTCAGTGGGCTTGAGGTTAAGCCCTTTTACCACATTCATTACTATGGTGTCTGAGCACCTTGAGGAAACATTGCAGAATACAGCACGATAGCATAGACGGGTCTGGTGTTCTGCTATGACTACTGTGTATACTTTAAGTGCAGCGTGCATAATCTCTGCTCACTGTTGCACCCTCACATGTCTTTATATAAAATCAATAAAGTGTTAATTCAAACCAAATCTTTCATGCATACCTGCTGGAGATTATGTTGTCTCCAAAAGGAAACACATGGAAAGGTTCAGTTCCTGCCTCAGTCTGTAGGTTGGACAAGCAAACACACAAAACAAAGTCCTCTGGTGCAGCAGGATTGCTTCAATATTTGAAGAATGGTTTTGATTTCATACAGTAGCTTTTACAATCCCAGATTAATATTCTACTGGGTAACACTTCAGAAGAAAGAGAAAAAAAGATTCCATTTCCAAATACATGTGTAGTTGAAATTCACACACTTGCTTTAATATTATAGACCTTTATTTATTTAGCGAAAGAAAAAGTAGGCTTCTCATAGCCTCTGATTGAACAATGGCAAAATGGACTAATTCTGCTCAGAGAAGTATTGTGACAGTGTTTAAAACGCCCAACAGGTCACTGAACAACGGCAGTGACGATTTGCAGTTTATTTACCAGCTGAAGTTGCTCTACATCGCCTGCATGCTAACACTGTGTATGAAGAAACTACCAAATACATGTAATATTGCTGCAGGGATGCTGCATGTGAGATGAGCCAGCAGTGTCCAATGGAAAAGTAAGGTGGATACACACAAATAAGCAACTTTGGCTTTTCTTCTTAAAATTCCTTTCATAAGTGATTTTAGCTCACTCTTCAAGGACATACCTTGTAAATGTTTGGGATGTTGATTGGAGGCCGACTGTACCTGCCCCATTGAGTGACAGAATCTTCAGATCCCAATTAGTTGCTTATTGTGAAATCATGAGCATGTGCTATAGTGAACTCTGGGTGTTTCAGACGGAGAGAAGGGGCAGTTTCAAAACTCTCCGACAGAGGAATAGCAGGAACAAACCTTCACTTTTAGAGCCAGATTTTCCATTGCCCTGTGCCTTCTACAGTAATTTACAGTGCAAAAGTGGGTGCTAAATGCTGCCAATTCAGTACAGTGTATCAGGAGATATCATTATACATTATAAATTTTATGGAATGTCGCTCATTTAGAGCAGGACTCGGAGTCAGGGTCACTGGGATCTGGTCCTTCTTCTGTCAGTGACTCACTGGGACTGGGAAAGTCACTTAGCCTCTGTTCCTCAGTGTCCCAATGGAAAATGGGGATCTGAACATCTTCGTATGAAAGGTGCTATGTAGATGCATGTTAATATTATTGCCACAATTAGAAAATTCACCTCTCTGCCTGTTTCCCTCACACTCTTGTCAGTCTTGTATGTTTAGATTGTAAAATCTTTGGACATCTCTCACTATATGTATATACAGCACCTAGCACGGCAGGGCTTTGATCTTGGCTGGGGCCGCTGGGTAAATTATATACAATTATTAACATAATCATCACTAACAGCTCAATAACACCTAATAATAAAGTCTATAATAAAATGTTCAAAAATGACAATAATTCAATGTATATGAACCAGGAGGGGCAAGGGGAAAAGATCATCACATTAAAAAAAAACCACAACAGTTCTGTATTTTTTCCCCACATACTCGTGAACAAAATGCCAGTATCCCTAGGGGTGAGAGTTACACAGTTGTCAGATACATAACAGAGAGGTGTTCAGAGGAGAACAACCATGCAATATTTTCAAGCATGAGAAATTCCAAGATGAAGAGAGAACGTCTTCCACAAATGAAGCCATTTGGAGACCTGCATATTTTTAAATTTACTTATTGGGTTTTTGTAAAATTGACTAAACTTATGAGTTGTATATAAAGCCAGCAAATTTTAAAAGACGGTAGAGTCCTAAAATGTTTACAATATAGTCATATAATCAAAATAAATGCATTGAATCTTAAACCTTCTATCAGACAGCTCAACTGGAATTTTATTTTAAGTCTGCAAAATAGAATTAAATTGGTATTGGGTTAAAAAAATAGATCGCCCAATCCAAGTTCCTTATGTGAATATTGCAGACATGCTGAGGTTCCTTTTCCATAAATGTTAAGCAGACATCTGTAAACATAATTGGAATTTACTGCACACGTGAATAACTGCATATAAATCAGCCTGTATCATTGGGGTCTAAGAAAGGATTGTGGGTTTCTTTCTCCCCCTTATCTATAAGAATTCAGCGTTTATAGTGCACATTCTAACTCAATGCCAGTGTTAATTTTCTCTATTTTAATTTTTTGCATAGCTATTACCTAGTTACATTAATCATAAAACCGCCATAGAGGAGACATTCTATTTAATTTAGGACACTTCTAGGTTTACCTATCAGGCTGACACTTATACTTTAAGAAAATGCAGAGTGATGGTGTTGGCTTTGTCATAGATTACTTAATATTAACGAGAGACCTGTGCATCTAAGGAAATTGAACGTCACACTTCATATCTGTATTTCTGTGGTCAATACCTTCCTTTCCTTTTTCCCTATTGCCTCTTCCTTTATGGGCTGGATCCTGCATAGTGCTGAACACTGTGGCCCTGATCCAGCAATGCACTTAGGGCTTGGTTCTGATCCCATTCAAATCAATGGCAAAATCCTCACCGACTTGAATGATGCAGGATCAAGCCTTCAAGCACATGATAAAACTTTAAGCGTGAGAGTAGTACCACCGAAATCAAGTGCACATTCTTAAGTGCTTTGCTCGACCTCGACTAGAGCGCTCTGTGCCAGGGTGATCCAGCCCCATATGCCTCTCTTCCTCTCTTCTTCCTCCACTCTGTCCCATTCAGGGGTGGTAAAAAGTGCCATATTGCAGCACTGCAAAGGGAAATCCTCTGTTTATCCAAA
The DNA here is from genome assembly GCA_007922155.1 of Mesoclemmys tuberculata. Taxonomy (NCBI): domain Eukaryota; kingdom Metazoa; phylum Chordata; order Testudines; family Chelidae; genus Mesoclemmys; species Mesoclemmys tuberculata. The sequence goes on from ML675623.1 coordinate 14,642,753, forward strand.
GAATACCTGTAGGATGGGTATGGATGCTTCAAGCCTTTCCAAATTGCTCCTACCAAAGTACCTCACTGTTTATCTTGAGGGATTCTCTTTGCTGAAATTGCTAACAAGGGTTTCAGTGAGCGCCAATTCTGATGGTGTCTTTTTTTTTTGTTATGTGGACACCTCTTCACCAGGAAAGAGAGGGCTGGTTTATATGAGAAAATTGCATCAGTTTAACTAAAGGTGCAATCTTCTATTGGTTTAATTAAACTGGTGCAAAAAACTGTCTGGAAATCCTTATTTCAGTTTAAACCAGGATTATTTTGATTGGTTTAAACCAATCAGGCCTGATCTATGCACAGAGTTACACAGATGTACTTAAATCAGTGTGATTGTTTGCACACACTCTTAAATCAATGTAAACCTAAGTTTATATTAGTTTACGTCCACCAACAAATTTTCAGACTTCAGCTAAATCAGTTTTAAACTGATATGAATTTCCATTCAGGCAGTTGGGCTCCTGAATCAATCAGTTCCATCACCTGAGTGGAGATTCAATGCAATTTTCTTCTGTTGAGACTTGATTGCCATCCCTCCTGGGAGCCTTAGTACCATGGCAGTTTCACCAATGTGTAAAATCACAGATCTTGTATTCTTTACTAGCCAGTGTATTGTTGGCTGAAGGATGCTGGTTGGGCTGAACTTTTTTTAGGATACTGAACCACAGGCATGACCATGAAAATATTGCAAGGATGGAATTTACGAAAGTGCGCCATGTTGGCTTACCTTTGCACCCTCTGAAGTCAGTGTTAAAACTCCCACTGATTAAGTGCTTTTTGAAAATCCCATTTTAAAAAGTCCTAATGAAATTAGAAATGGAAAAGAGCTATGTAACCCTGTGTAGGCAGATGTACTCGATAAAGAAAGTGAATTTTTTATACCTTGGACTACTCCATCATAAGGGTCTATAGCCATGTTCCAAAACACACTGAAGTCAATGGTCTTTGAATCAGGCCCTATAGAAATTGGAGCTATGAAATGTTTAATTAGCTATACGAAGCATGGCAAGTGCATATTCAGAAATCGATTCTACTGGATAAAGGTTGCAGATGCGCGGTATAATGAGAGTTAACTCAAGCTGCGTACCTACTTAGTATACAATACAAACAGGGCATCTTTACAAACAGAAATAATAATACTTTGCATTTTTAAGTCTTTTTTTTTTTTTTGCATATTTCATTCAGGAACTTCTAAGCACTCCACAAATATTAATTAATTCAGCTTCCCAATGATCCTGCAAGTTTCTAAGTAAATCCATTTTACAGATGGTGAGTAATAAAGATGAACCTGTGACTCACATAGTGAGTCAGTGGCAAAGCTGGGGAAGGAACCCAGGGACTCTGTACTCACTCCTCTGCTCTAATCACCAGACGCTCTGGGCTCTCCAATGAGGCTGAAAAATATTTCTCCCAAACTATGCCATAGGCATGATCAAATGCATTCCTGACAGTCCCTTGTTTCTCATAATGGCATTATCAAGTGGTGCCAATTAAGTAATCATGATTTATTTCATTGTCACTCTTCAAAGGCACATTTGTTTGCAAATCAGCCCCCAACCCTAACTTGTAATAAACTTCATTTATTTTGACTGGGATTCACTGTAAAAAGCAAAGAACCCTAAAATCATTAATAGGGCAGTGACCTCTAGGCGAGCTACGATTCTCACCTTGACTCCAAAATTCACCACAGCTGTTAAAGGCCGCGGAAGCCGCTGATTCTGGGATCCTTAGGGGCTTTCCAAGGGAGGATCTCAGAAACATGTGACTGAGGAGTGACCTTAATATAACCTTTCTTCAGCCACATATTTGATCGGAATTGAAGTTGAAAAGATCCATCAGCCTGGTCACAGAATCAGCAACTAACAGTTTGAGTTTTCTGAGACAGTCCGAGTCAATGAAATGGGGCCAGGAAGACATTCAACTAGATTCCTCTTTGCAACACCAAGCTACAATTAAGAAACACAAAAGGAGTCCAAATAGGGTCAGCTAGACATTCGGGACTTTAACATGCGCTATGGTCTTTAAAGAGCAAATCCTGACATTTTAATCCCACAAGGCCCGTCTGAATTCGAGGACACCTGAAACATACATAGAATCCCAGCTGGTGGAAGTCATTGGCATCAAGAGACCTAGGCCAGTTTACAGCAGCTGAGAATTCTACTCTAGCTGTACGCCAGAGGCTCTAAACAAAGCTGGAGAATCACTTTGTACAATTAAGCTGCAAAGCAGACATAGCCATGGACACCTACCTGAGGACAAGGAGAGTCACACAACCTACAGTATACAGTAAGCCATATGCTCATCAGAGATATTACGGAAGCGCTCATTTGCTACAGTGATGGGAGCTATAATAAGAGCATGGACAGACAGATAGAAGAGACATACTAGTCATCCACTCTGACCCTGAATACATCCCTTACCATGCATAAACCCTCTTCACCTTAGTACATCTTCAGTCAAAATAAAGAGCGGACTCGTGCTTACCTAAAATCTTATTTGCTATATAGTTAAACAAACCCTGAACAATTCAGTTATGCTAGATGGCTGCATAGCCAGAACCTTTGAATTTTGAAAAACCTCGGCTATTCTTTTCATGCAGGATAAAGCCCAATTTATAAATCAGAATTATGAAGGCTCTTTTGGCTAGGCCTTCCCAGTTATTTTAAAGCATCCTGTATTTGGTTGCAGGTTATGGGAATACTTCCCCTTCTTTTCTCTCAAACTCTGCCTTTTAGTGGTGTCTTCTATGCCAAAAATTGCAGAAGAACTTTATAAAGTTACCTTTTCAATTAAAGAAATCATTTAAAATTTTTGACATGAAATATTTTTTCATTGAAAAGTGATTATTTTTTTAACATTTACATCTGCATGAAAATTTCCCCCTAAAATTTCCAGTTTTATCAAAAATGCAAAAGTGAAAAATGTAGTTTTTTGGTTTATCATTTTTTTCCCTCCCCTACTCCACATTTGTTCCCCTTGTTCAGTGGCAAATAGAAAAATGAGGAAAAGAGAAAAAAGATTTTGTTTTGTTTCAAAAAGAAAAACGGAATAAAAACAAAACAAAACAAAACAGAAATTTCAATGATGAAAATTATCCAATAAAACTTTGTGAAATATTTCAAATAAATGAAAAATTGTTCCTTTCTGTAAATCCCTAAAATAAGGATTTCAAAATTTGGATTTATTTATTTATTTACTTATTTAAAAAACATTTTCTGGTATTTGACCAGCACTAGTTTTCAGTAAGAAAACAGTAAGATTCTTACAAAGCAATGTAATTGAGAGAGAATGAGGTCTGGTGGTTAGAACATAAGACTGGGAGTCAGAACTCCTGGATTCTGTTCCTGGCTTTGCTAATTACTAAAGACATGATTTCAGGCAAGTGACAAACTCTCTATACCATCTGATGAAGTGGGTTTCTGCCCATGAAAGCTTATGCCCAAATAAATTTGTTAGTCTTTAAGGTGTCACAGAATCTCGTTGTTTTTCTCTATACCATAGTTTCCCTATCTATAAAATGGGGATAACAAAAGTTCCCTGACTCATAAGGGTTTGTGTGAAGTTTGAATAATAAATGTTTCTTTGAGATACTCAGATGAAAGGTACTATAGTTATATAAATTATTATTAGCCATGCATTATTACTAACCACTAACCAACACGATGACCCAGCTATCATTAGAAGAGAGTTGCTCTCTGCACGGAGAAGGAGTTTGTAACTGATGCTCTGACCACTGAGAACTGGCAACTTGCATCCCTTTGCTTATCATAGAATTATAGAAGAATAGGTTTGGAAGGGACCTCTGGAGGTCATCTAGTCCAATCCCCTGCTCAAAGCACGACCAACTCCAACTAAATTATCCCAGCCAGGGCTTTGTCAAGCCACACTTAAAAAACCAATAAAGATGGAGATTTCACCAGCTCCCTAGGTAACCCATTCAAGTGCTTCACCACCCTCCTAGTGACAAAGCTTTTCCTAATATCCAACCTAGATCTCCCCCACTGCAATTTGAGACCATTGCTCATAGTTCTGTCATCTGCCACCACTGAGAACAGCCTAGCTCCATCCTCCCTGGAACCCCCTTTCAGGTAGTTAAAGGCGGCTATCAAATCCCCTCTCTCTTCTGCAGACTAAACAAGCCTAGTTCCTTCAGCCTCTCCTCATAAGTCATGAACTCCAACTCCCTAATCATTTTTGTTGCCCTCCACTGGAATCTTTCCAATTTGTCCACATCCTTCCTGTAGTGGGGGGTCCAAAACTGGACACAATATTCTAAATGTGGCCTCACCAGTGCCGAATAGAGGGGAATAATCACTTCCTTTGACCTCCTGGCAATGCTCCAGATAATGCAGCCCAATATGTCATTAGCCTTCTTGTCAATAAGGACACGCTGTTGACTCATAACCAGCTCCTTGTCCACTGTAACCCACGTGTCCTTTTCTGCAGAACTGCTACCTAACCAGTCGGCCCCCAGTCTGTAGCAGTGCATTGGATTCTTCCGTCCTAAGTGCAGGACTCTGGACTTGTCCTTATTGAACCTCATCAGATTCTTTTTCTTTGGCCCAATCTTCCAATTTGTCTTGGTCACTCTGTATCCTATCCCTATCCTCTTTGTAAGCAGCTATGCATGCTATATGTTAAGAGCAGTCCAGATGGAGTTCTCCCTCTCCGAAACTATGCACGTGTTTTAATAGCTGCAATCAGTACTTCAATACAACTTCACATGTACCTTGGCTTTTCTAAAAGCCTGATCCAAAGCTGGATAAATCGGTGGGAGTTTTTCCATTCACTTCAACTGATTTTGGTTAAAGGCCGTATCACATCCTCTGAGGTTGTGGAAGCTGCCTTGTTTGTTGAATTTTCTGGTCTACATTTTGGCAGGAGATACAGGGGGAAACCCAAGTAAAACCAGATTCACATTTTCTATAACTATTTCCATTCAACTCACCTCTCTATCTATTTTTTAACTTTAGACCTGATTGAAGAAAAAGGATTTTGCAGAGAAGAGGGCAATGAAGATGCATGTGAACCAAATTCCATAATAGCAGGACTATATGATGGCCACCAACCTTGTCACCAACATAAACATACAGGGACAGATTTTGGTCTTATTTAGGCCACTACAAATCCAGAGTTGGAATCCAGAGTTATTCTGGATTTACAATGGTGTAAATGAAATCAGAATCTGGCCAAGGAGTATCTGTTCACAGACCTACACAGTCAAAGTTTGAAAAAACCAAAAGCATAAAAGTTCAGTTCAGATGACTATATTGATTTACCTTTAAACTGAGAAGCACAAAATTCCTGCTGACAGCAAGAGGCAAACTGGGCAGCTGTTACCACAATGACATTTAAGTACTAATCAGAGGAATGACTCCTTGAGCCAGAAGCTTAAAAAGCTAAAAACCCATGACAGGAATGTTGGTGCCTAAAATAATAATTCAGTGACATAAAATGGGTAAGTCACAGAAATGATCCGGATTAAAGAGAGAAAGAAACCCCAAAGCACAACATTTGGGACAGCAGCAGTAATTAGAGCTGTGAGGCTGTTGAGGTGCTACCTGGGGAAGTGTCCTCTTTCCATCTGATTCACATCTCTAGTAGCAGCTTTGCTGGAGCGCTTGGCCTTTCTGTGCTCAGTCCTCCAGAGGAGAACCTTAATAAAAGCAGGATTTTCATGTGGCGTGGTCAAGATAGATGAAGGCTCTAGATGATGGGGTTCTGGAGGTAAGGAGTCTCCGGCACATGCATCAGCAAAGATTGCAGGAGAAGAGGATATTTCTAAACCTGCATTTATATAAGAATTGCAGCAGAACTTCACTTTTTCTGGCTTTGTTTATCCGCAAAACCTCCCCAGAACCTGACAATCTCACTCCAATTTAACAGAAAGAACAATAATCTGATTATGAATAAGATTATGAGATTATGAATAGATTTAATTTGCATTACAATTGCATGTGGAGACCCCACTTGAGATTGGGATCACATTGTGCTTGGAGCTGTACATATGTAGAGCAAGAGAGAATCCCTGTCCTTAAGCGTTTACCACTGAAGGGTCCTAGCCTGCAAACACGTGTGTGTGCTTAACTTTACGTATGGATATAGTCCTATTGATTTCAGTGGGATTATATGGGTATAAAATTAAACACACACACACAGATGTTTGCAGGGGTGGGGCCTAATAGAACAGACAAAGGGTGGGAGAAAGGAAATATTATCCCCATTTTACAGCTGGGGAACTGAGGCACAGAGAGATTAAAATTAATAGGAACTGTGTATCCAAATCCCCTAGGAGGCTTTGACCATCTCGGCTCAAATGACTTACCCAAGGGGATTCAGTAGGTACATGGCAGAGCTGGAAATCAGACCCAGATCTCCTAAGTCCTATTTTAATGCCTTAGCAACAAGCCCCTTCTTCTTCAACACCCCGCTAAGGTTTCAACACTTTTATACAGTGCACCTTCACATGCTCCCCGACACCAAAGGACCTTCTGGAACAACTGTAAGCAGCACTGGCCAAAAAAATTGGGCCAAGGAAAAAAACATTTGGTGACGCAGTCTCCTTGATTTACTTGAGCGATGTTTCCATCACACACTCACTAATTCACAAAGCAGGGCAATATGCAAGGTTTCCCCTGGTCTTTAGTATGGACGAGTGAGGCTCTATAGTACAAGAATTATAAGTGAGCCCTCTTCCCTTGCCAAAATCCTGAGATCATTCAAACAGACTATGGGTCAGAGACCCCAGGTTTGAAGGTGCATTATTGATACGCGCTATCCTGATCTGCTTTGATTTATCTCGAGATAACGCCATTTTACTGAATGGCAGAAAAACAGTGGCATTGTGGGTTATGCAGTAAATCTCTGCTTCTCTTTATAGTTGCCTTTTGCTTTTCTTAGCTGCAATTAATCTGGATTGGGTGTCCATTCCCTGAATTTATGGCAGGGATCTGCTATAAACACAGGGTTCTCATGCTCCCATTTTGGTGGTCAAAGCTTAATAAGTCTTAAGGCCTGTTTTTATTATAGCACGGTATATGCTAATACAACATAATGGGATGAATGGGTAACATTTAATGGGCAAACTTTTTGTTGTTGAGAGACAGGTTGGAGTTCTTATTGCATTTAATGTGAACAGCATGTGTCTCTGAATCTAATTGCAGAGGAAAATTCACAGGGAATCAGGAAAGCTACAGTGTCAAGACCCATCGCAGGACAATTAGTTCAATATCTGTGTATTATCAAAATGTGTGTGTGCATGTTCAGAAATGTGTATGCTGCCTACATGCAGGCATCTGACTGTGTGTGTACAGTTGTGTGTTTCATGCAAGGGCTGAACTGCAGGTGTGTACACAAACACACAGAGTACTACAGAGAGCCATATTTTATAGATCCAAACAATAAATAAAATGTGATGCGTGTGCAGATAGGTGTGTGTGGCAGGTGTGTACGAAAGGACTTTCTTCCATGCACATATGGCTGGAGTGTGTGTGTGTGTAAGCAGCTACCTGCTTAAGGTAGTCAGCCTTTGTGCATGTACATGCACGTCACACATGCACGCACCTGCATAAATGTGCACACTGATGTGGTCAGCCAAGTGCATAAATAGAAATGCCTGATTGTGTGCACATATGGATGTGGCACAGATCTGCCTGTATGTGGCTATTGTTGTAGAAACCTGCATGGAACGTGGAGGGAGGAGAAGTTTGGAGGAGGCCCAGGAAATCAATCTATTTGCACATGACTAAAACGTTAGCTGCACTTGCAGCATCTCTGTAAATAGTGCTCTTAGTAAAGAGCCATGTAGAGACATGGAGTCCTCTCATGTTATTATACAGCATGTGGTACATGAAGCAGATGTGAGCGTGGTGTCTGTGTGCCGGGATCTGTCTGTGTGTGGGGAAAGGAGCATGACGTGTGTGTGAGGGCAAGGATCTGTCTGTGTGAATGTGGGTGTGGTGACTGCACAGTCAAGCGGATGCACGTGTGTTTTTAGCTAAACATGCAAGGCAAGTCTCTCCTTATCTCAATGTTTAGTTAAATGTGGATAAGGAGGAAATCAGTGGAGCAGCAGGTCTGGCCAGTGATGACCAGGTTTGACTGGCAGCAAACATAGGTTTGTTTATCAAAAGGGAGGCCAAGTTCACCGTGCTTAGCTATCACCACTCTGCCTCTCCAGCCTGACAAAAGCAGACTTGCCAGATTTGCCTGGACTTGCAATAACTAACAGCAGGGTTCCCAGAAATAGGCCTGATATAAATTGAGAGAGATCAGAACATCAGAGTTTAATATACATATACGTATAAAAATCCCAGTTTGCCAGTCTTCTTGTCATGGGTTTTCTCTTCTTCCTGCTAACCAAACATTGTGCTGTGGAGTCTCTCTATGGTTAAATATATGGAATTATCTATTAAAATGTTTCAATATCGATTACCGTGATTTCACTTTAAATGCTTTGTACATCCTAGCAAAAAATAATGGCCTTCTCACCAAGAGTCATATACTGTAATCAACGAGGAAAAAGTCGGGATTGTGATTTAAAATATACATTAAAAAATTCCTTACGTGATCCTTTCATTTAAATTAAAAGACAGAACGTGATTCAAATAATAAGACCCAAGTGAAGGCCGTTTTTCCTGGAAAATTAGTAGAGGTTTTAAATGAAACTGAAAAGGTGTTAAGGTGGAACACTGACTTTATTAGACCTTAATTATTTTCTCTTGTTATATTACTTGAGCAGTGAATTTTTCCTAGCATATATGTGTGTGTGTTTTTAAGCAACATACATTTCAGAAATTTTATTTTATGAAAATGTTGCTGCCTGACAGCACATCACCTTTCTCCTCAGGCAACCCTAGGGGTGTCACCTTCAGATAAAGGTCCAGCTCAGAATGGGCCGGATGTTTTTGAAAACCCTCCATGAGCTTCCTTCAAATTCAGATTACCTAATGTTTATTTAATCCACTGTTCAGTGTGTGTTGCTCATTCCTCTTTGTGCTCAATCCACAGGTGGTTAGGAGTCTGCTACAGCTGTTAGCAAGGGGAATCAAGGCCAGATTTTTAAAGGTATTCGATGGGAGTTCAGTGCCTAAATGCATTTTAAAAACCTGACTCTTAACCCTTTCCTCCTACAGTGGAGGATAATGGTTGCCATGCAACCAGTTTTGGATGGGAGGTGGAAAGGTTTGCAGAGATCCTCAGGGCTGCTAGAGAGTTGTAGTAAATCCCTTTAGAAAAGGAAACCACTGAGCTACACAGAATATGCAGGTGAGATTTTCAAAGCTGCTAATGGGTTTTGGACGCCCAATTTCCATTAATTTCTAATGACTTGAAAGGCCCGCTCTCAATATCTGGAAGTGGTTTCATCCACCCTCATCCACTGATTTCATTGAGACTGTCTGTGAGTAACTCTTCCATAAGGAGAGCAAGGGGTTCACAGCCTGGCTCCATGCTATTACCTTACCTGGCATTTATGTAGCTTAGCTTTAGTAACCAATCACAGTGATCCAATATTTATGAAGTCTCCTTTCAATAATTATCAATAAGGGGCCTTATTGTGGATTTAGGCAGGCAAGTTTGGAAATATTATCCTTTGATATTTAACTTGAAGGGGGGAAAATAACCCTAGACGAGATAAGGCTTGTATGTGTGAAATTAGTATTTGTTAATGATCCTAAAGGCTTATCAGTGTCAATGTCGCAGATCCACAGAACAAGTACAGCAAGACTGTTTCCACCACCTGCTCTTCCTTCCCCCGCCTCCACCAGCCCCAGTCCTCTCTCCAAGTACTCTGTCCATATTGCTATGGGCAAAGGGAGAACAAAGGCTGGTGTGCCCTTAGAATGCAACAGGAAATATATGCAACACGCAGTGTGAATGGGCAGCAAACTGTGCAGCGGATTCTTAATGTTACTGAAGAAGATTAAGTTATCGACACTGTAATATAATGGAAGAGGGATTCTCCAAGCACCAGTTAATAGAACTGTGAAGGAAGGTTGTCTACTGATGGAGGTGAGGGGAGAGAAAAAGTGCTGGGAGTGAATTATGGGATTTACGGAATGGTTTCTATTTAAAAACAGCAACCCAGATCAGATAAGTGTGCTTGAAATTATTTAATTGGTAGGGAAGATCGTGTTTAACTCCAGCAAGCTGAGGGACTGAATGACTATGGGGATGCCTAATACAGAGACTTATTCTCTTAGGCATCCCTGGATAAAATGCTGATCAGGTCTGAACTCAGCTAATGCTTTTGCAGTGTGATAACTGTGGAGATGGTCTGTGGGAAATGAAGTGAGCTGGTAGAGTCTCTGGTTCCCACTGGACAGGCTTCATCAAAACATATCTCTAAGGCTGGCAAAAATGGGTATCCTGGCTGGCAGTCTCCGTGTAGAGGGCAAGGGGCAAATGGACGTGGAAGACTGAGCCGCTCATCCTTAGGGGTGATCTTTGGAGGACAATATGGAGTCATATTGGCAGGGTGTCACCACACCAGAAGCTCACAGGGCGGCTGCCCAGGTTTTGTGAACAGAAGAGATCTTATTCTGACCAGAGCTGCTAATCTCAGAGCCGTGGGCGTTCTCTGCTCGGTGTCTATTGCTGGCTAATTGGTTGATGTCTGGGTTTTGTGGTCCCTCCCTGGCTTGAGAGGGTGGGCTCCCCTACCAATCCCAATCAACAAATAGGCTGGTACTATCTTAAGCAAATACGTTACTTTAGTAAGGCTGGGGAGGTCAGGGTCAAATGGGAGTCCGTCCCAGTGTACACTTGGCTTTTCAGACAGCTTGTGTATTTAGTATTCTTATTTAGTATTTATATTGCAACAGTGCCCAGACCAGGTCACAGCATGCCAGGCACTGTACGAACACATGCAAAAAGTTAACATAGTTTCCATGTACAGACTATTCTTCCCTTTCTGTTCTCACTCAGTATCTTATTGAATTCAGGGGGATTCCACGGGAGAATCACTGGGTGCATGAGTAAATGTTTTGCAGGACTGTGCCTATAATTTATAACACCAAGCACATAAATATGGGACCATAAATCCATTATTCAGTCATCTTCCTCTGAGAAGGGCAAGTAGTTTTGAAGGACAGGCTGAATTCTCTGCAAGGGTATATTTAAATAGATCCCTCAAGATCTCCTACTTGGAAATGACACACGCTATGCTAAAGTGCTCTCTCCGGACACTGTCCTACTTTCTTTGCCTTGTATTCCTAATCTACTTTGAGCAGTTAACAGGCTGATGAGAAGAGGATTTGCCCATCTCCCCCCAAATGATTTCCATTCGACAGACTATGTATTCACTGTGATCAGACTGATTAGTTAAATAAATCATCCCTACCTGAAGATAATCCATTTATGCTTTTTAATTAAACACAATTATCACAATTTGTTCTGCTGCCTGCCAGATTGCAAGGGGAATCTAAGCTGATGGCAAGAAACTTTCACAAACATGTTTATCTTCAGGGATAAAAAGGAACCTAAAAGTGCTGAAACCACATTTTTTGGGTGTGGGGGTGGCAATGAAGATTCTGCGAGAAAAATGCAGCCGTAGGAAATAATTAGGAATATATATATATATTTTTTTTACCGCTTCTTTTTGTGAAATTCCTGCATCACGAAAGTCACAAGATGAATGTTTCGTATAATAATATTAATACTATATATTGATACAATGCCTTTTATCCAGAACTCTCAATGTGCTTTATCAGTAGTTAATTAAACACTATATCACCCTTGTGGAGAGAGGCAAATATTATCCCTATTTTACAGGTCAAGAAAATGAGGCACTGGGAGCTTACACAGCCAGTCGGTTTCAGAGTGCCAGTAACACTGCTTAAGCCAACGGTCCTTCCTCTGCTCTCCGCCCCCCATCCGCAGGCCTGGGTCATCTCTGAATGGAACCTATGTCATCCATAGTCCCCTCCCGATACAGATATTAACAACACTTTGCACTCATAGAGGCTTAGACTGTAACATTACAATCTGCCCTGAGTAAGGGGTGGCATGTAGTGGCACCATCCCAGAAGCAATTTTGTGACTCGGGGAATCATCATTCCCCTCTGCTCTTCACGGAGGGAAGTAAAGCCAAGATCCTCCATGGTATTTAAGCTTTTAACTCCCACGGAAATCAATGAGAACTAAGTGGCTAAATGCATTTGAGGATCTGGGCTTAACTTACTTTGGGGGACCAGCTCATGGTCCCATCCATTAGGCCAGCAACACCGGCCAATGAGTCGTTGGAGGCACAAGTAGGGCTCGTCTCACTTAGGTGCCCATCTGTGTCTGTGGGCTCCTACATTCCTTGGAAAATCAGGCCCCAAGCGACTTGCACAAAGTCAGAGGTGTGGTTCTCAGGTCTCCAGATCTATAATTAAGCACACACAGATTTCTTTGATGCTCAGCCTTCTGCTTCAAATTCACTTCTGTACATTGGGCCAGCGCAAACTCAAGGCACCATGCAAGTCCTACTTTAGCCTTCTAAACAGGGCCTGCATTGCATGACTTAAGTGTTCAGAATGTGCCGGCCCCCTACACAGGCTGGACGCCACTCCCTGCGAATGGATAGCGGTCACTGGGCATGGATACTGACCCATCACCATTTTTGTTTGTTTGTACACAAATTTCTAGTCCTTTTTTCTTTCCAAGACAAGATAACACACGCCTTTTATTTTGTCAGGGGCTTTTATGCAGATCATCTTTCCCTCCACTTGCTTTTACAGAGCGAGACAAGAAATAAGACATAATGAGCTGGGTTTAAATACATGTTAGGGACCTTTTAGTTATTTTAAACCTCTCTGTAGTCCTCTTTTTTTCCCTCCAGCACAATGTATGTAAGTTCAACTGCAAGCGAATACAGCAGACTATGTGCTGTTTGTTTTGGGTTCAATGGCATCTCATTTACACGTGTTAATTGCAACTAATTGGCACTAATTGGATGAACAGGAAACCCTCTGGGAGCACTCATACCTTTAATTTGTAGTAAATATCATTAATTAACATATGCTAATTAGAGCCAATTAACATTGATTAAGGATTGCCAGCTACTTGGAAAGTATAACTATCCATGTTGTGTTAAGTCAGCACAAAATATGATGCATGCTTTAAGTATAAAGGAAGAATCAGGCTAACATAAGGGAGCATCTGTGCTGAGCGTTTGTTCTGGGTCTTCTCTTAATGTGTATCATACACAATGCATTTTGAGTCTCTACACAATTAACAGGGTGAACATAGCACAGTGGAATCCTGTTGGAACCAATATTCATTGAGTAGATCAATGTGCTAATAAACATGTATCTCAAACCAAAATAGTCTTGGGAAGAAAATGCATCTCTAGGATGGGTCTTTGCCAAGAAAAGCACCTGAGAAAATCATGCATTTTCTGGGCACCAGAGAAGTTAATGTAGCAACAAGTAAATACGTACAGGAAGACTTGTTAAAAGGAACATCTGTCCTTTGGATGAAATGTTAAACAAAAATTCTTTCTGCCAGCATGTGGTGGTACTCAGAAGAACTGGCCAGGGTTCAGGTGTAATGATCCACCATGACAGGTCATCAGCAAGGACTGAACCCATGTTGACTTTCTGCTCTAAAACTGCCGCCTCTATCCACTTGAAAAAGCGATTCCGTTGATTAGTAGCAGTAAGAGATTCATATCCGCTACCTGGGTGACACACCACAGTTAATGAAGGACACAGGGATAAATCTGAGTGATGTCCTGGCGAATGGCTCTCCAATTTGGTAAAACGGATTCTGCCTGAGGAAGGGCTGTAGCATTTTGTCCTAAGTATCTGGCGAGTCACTAAGCTGGATCCATTGCTTTGCATGGGCTCTGGGGATTGGGAGGCATGGCAATAATTTAAAGCCACTACTACCCCAGTGTTGGACTTGTGCTGAGTATATCTCAGCTGGTCCAAAGATTATGGAACACTGCCTTTCTGGGATCTAATCCATCCCTTTGTAAAGTGCCTTGGAGTATTTTGAGTAGAAATAATGTTTATGCTGTGATGAATGTATTTAAACGTACCAAACCACAAGGTGTGCTGTAATGTCACGTTAGTCTCTTAAGGTTCAATTCTGCTGCAACTGAAGTCAATGAGAATTTCACATTTGATTTAAATGAAAACAGAGTTTGGCCTTTAAGAAGTAAGTGCCGATACATAGTGTTTGTGCAGGAACACTTGCTAAGGCAGGCCTCTGCCGTATTAATTAACAAGTACACAAAATTATAAGGGTGCCTGATAATGATGTTTCTGTAGATGGTAGGTCCCAGTTTGCCTTTTATTGTGTGCCATTCGCAGATCATCAACACGTCAAAATTCCAGCATCTGTTCCCAGTATCTGATTTGCCTCCTGAAGATACTGCGAACCAGTGTCTGTTATTTTAATTACCAGAGACTGGCAATTTTGGGGGCTATCAAAATACAAATGAGTCAATCACTGTAGATTTAAGTTCAAATATCTCCTGCTTTCCTGAAGCTGCTGCAATGAAATTATTAGCAACCTGTTTACTCTACTGTTTACCCTTTTATTATCTGTTAAAACAACCACTTATCAATTAAAGTAAAAGGAGAGAGGAAAAAAGCTCTTAATCTCAATGACACCTGTGAGGCGGCACGATTCAGATTGACATCAGGTCTGTTTACCAATTTACATGTTTCTAAAAGGATTAGCCTTCGATGCAAGAAGAAGGGCAAAGGTTTTGACAACACAGGAGAAGAGGAATTCCAAATTCCAACGTTTTATATGTCAATAACTTATTTTGTTTAAAAGTCTACAATCCTTTAGAATAGGACAAGCGTGAGCATGTTTCTGTAGGAGGAGGATTTAAATGGGAGTAAATTCTTATTGTGCTTTGTTTTTGATGGCTTCTTTCCGCTTTACTCAGCTAAAGCTTGTCTATGCTAGAAAGTTTTAATCAGCAAAAGTTCTGCCAGCACAGTGCCACCAATAAAACTGTTTCAGAGGACCGCCTTCACGTTTAGTTGCATGTGCTGGCTTTACAAAGTTAAACAACATGAGACAGAGATAGACAACACCAAAGGAATGGGAAAAGACATTCCCAGTAGGGGGAGAGTTCAGCTCTTCTGAAATTCCAGACATTATGGAGGTGTCTAAATGGGAGCTAAGTTCTTTTGAAGTTTGATCGGGATTGCGAGTACCGATATATGCTGAAAATAAACACCCTGGAGCCTCATTTTCAGAGGTGCCAAACACCTGGAACTCCGTCAACTCAGCACCTCTGAAAAATCACCTCTGGGCATCTCAAAAGTTGATCTCAAAAGTTGAGGCAACTGAAAATTAGAGGCCACTTTTGGAAAGTTGGCTGCATGTGTTTTTGTAGTTCTACAGAAATGACTTTTGAAACTGGATGTCACTGATACAATATCAGAAAGCTGCCACTGTTGTGCTAAGTTTATTTAAAAAAAAGGCAGGACATGTATCCAGTCCCTGAACGAGAATGAACTCTCTATTTCGTTAGGTCTGTTCTATCTGTAATCACTAGGACTCCTGAATCAGTATTCCCGACCAGGGTTTTAAATCTGAGTTTACAGTATCTATGGAGTGTTGTCAATAACGTTTACAGTGAATTAATTACTGAAGTGATTTTAATTTATTTTCATTAATTATAATCTTATTAACCAATTAATTAAATCCAAATACATGATGCAACATTGTTCAGTGCTACACCCTGATAAGCAAACAAGCAACATAATCATAGTTTCTGTAAATCAAATTGATGATTAAGAAGGATGTGGGACCTCAAGTTTGTTCTAGGAAAATTACGTTACTTTGTTCCTAGAGATGTGCAGGTTGCCAAATACCAACTGCTGTCAACCACTAATAAGCAATTAGAAATGCACGCTTGCTACAGAACCCGGTGGCCCAAGCGAATGCGTATATTACAGTACTATATTTTAGCACAATGACATTTTCAAAACTTCTGAGTGAATTTAGATGCCCAGTTCCAAATCCCAGTTGGTACTGGGCAACCAAATAGAGCTGTGTGGGAGCCAGAGTTTCCATTTTGTGGTGAGTATCATGATTTTGCAATTTGTTTTGTTCCAAATCAGAAGTTAAAAAAAGGGGGGGGGACGTTTCCTGTGATATTAAATTTTCACAAAAAATTAAATTTTGGGTCAAATGAAATGTTTCATTTCATTTTTGACTTAAAATTTTTTAATAAAAAAATTCAGAACAAAAAGTCCATTTTTCCATTCTAAAAATGGAAAATATTTTGACCTTACTGAAGGTCAGAATTTTTCTAGAAATGGGATTTCATCAAAATCAACACATTCTCATAGGAAATTGTGGTTTCAGTGAAATGCATGTTCTGACAGAAAAGCATTCAGTAGGAAAATTTTCAACCAGTTCTATATCCAAATCTATTTAGCAGTGCTGAAAATCTCAGCCACTATATGAAAGCAGGCAAAGCAATTTACTTAATATTGGACATTTCTATTGAGCAACATCCTCTGTGTTACTGTATACCACACAATCATCTTTTCCAGAATCCCTCAAACAGCAATCAACTAATCCTCTGGGAGGGCAGGGGAATAGGAGCATTTAACCACAATTTTTATGTGCGTATCAAAGAACTAACCTGGAATGAAAATCACCACTTTCAAGAGGGCTATGCACCACACAAGTCCTATCTCGTGAGCTAAACGATACTGTAATGGGATGGCACCCACCTATTGTGGGCACCCCCTTGCCGGGTATGTGTGCCTGCACTCTCTTAGTCTACAGTGACCTCTGTCAGTGGTTTCTCAGGTGGGTTTTCAGCCCTTCAGCCCAGTCACACTCAGTCTGTAGGGGAAACAAAGACTCCTTCCAGAATATGCAGTCCGACAAGGGTATATTACAGTACCCTCCATCGGAATGTCTCTTTAGTTCTCCCCGGGCTCAGTCTTTAAACAGTCCCAACCTTGGTATGGGGCTGTACCCCCATGGCTCCCTCCCTGTAGATACTGTCTTTACCCCTTCCCTGGGCCTTCTTGTCTCCCTTCCTCAGAGCTTAAGCCACTTCCCTAGTTGCTGGTAGGGGGGACCCAGGACTGCCCTCTACTGTGGGTCCCAGCCCAGGGACCTATGAATAGCATCCATGTGCCACTGTCCCCCCTTTAACTAGTCTCTATGCTGATACAGGTCCCGGGCCAGCAGCCTCACTACCTTCGCAAATGCTTCACCCTTACCATAGAGTTGAAGTCCCAGAAGAACTCCCTATTGCCAAGAAGCCAAGAACTCCCTATTGCTCCCCTGGTCACTGCCAGAAACTGATCTGTCCACGTTCCTGCCACTCCTTCTGCCAGCCAGGAACACAGTCCTCTCTCCTCCAGCTCCATGCAACAACTGACTGTACTTCCTACCGCAGCTCCTTTTATATGGGCCTGCTCGGTACTTTTTCCAATTGGCTGCTTCCCCCCAGCCACTCTAGGCAGCCTAGAGGACTTCTCTATTGTGCCTTTCTGGGACAGATGTGGAAGGACCTTGAGGCCTCCAGCAGGGCACATCTGGGCCTGGTTCAGCCCCTTCACAGGAACCTAGGCAGGCACTTTGCAAACTCCATGATTTATACTATGCATTCCCCTTTATCTGCTATTTGCTTCTTTCTCCCATTTGTCTGTATGTTCATTTAGGCCCTGATCTCCACTCTGCATAGGGTAGATCATTTAATAGCATCTGGGCCTTAGGTCTCTTTAAGGCATTATTATAAAACTTTAAAAAGCGTACATCATGCTTTTTGTGCCATTAAATAAAGGATGGTCTAGTGCTTAGGGTGCCAGCCTAGAACTTGGGAGATCTGCTTCACTGCTTTAGCACTGACTTCCTATGAGACTTTGGGGAAGCCACTTTGCCTCTCTGTGCCTCAGTTCCTCACCTGTAAAATGGGAGTAATAGGTACCGCTTTAGAGGTGTTGTGAGAATCCACATTAAAGATTGCAAAGATACTTCGGTAATGGGGGCCATTTAAGTAGCTTAGATAGGTGTAAAATAAAAAGCCCAATTCTGCTATCCTTGCGGTGAAGTAGTGTAAATCTGAAAATATTCCCATTGATTTTAACCCCTAAGTAAACAATAATATGAGATTTAATATGTGAAAGCAAATATGTGGCATTTTAGATGGGGGTCTCTGATCCGTTTTGAACTCTCCCTGCCTCAGATGAAGCTACTGCAGCTGGTAAAAGGACTAAAAAGTTGAAGGTGTTGTAATCTACAATACTCTTGCATGTACAAACAAAATGCCCACTTTAAGCAAACATTATATCAGACCTGTTGATGACACAAACTGCCAGACTCATTGGTTACTATAATGAGACTAGACATGAAAATCAAAGCTAAAATTAAAAAAGCTCTTTGCAAGAATAAACACCACTGTGCTTCTCCCAGGTCAAGAAGAAAGCTGCATTGGTATGTGTATGTATATCTATCTATATTTGTGTATATCAGCTTTATCTCCTATATATTTAGAGATCAATGTTTTTCAGACTTTTGGGACAAATTCTGTTCTCAGTTACAACGGCATAAAGTCAGAATAACTTCATTAAAGCCAGTGATGTAGGCACTCAGCAGATGTAAATCAGTACAGCTCCATTGACTTCAGTGGAGCTATGTGAACTGAGGATTTGGACCAAATAAATTATCGTGCAATTCAGCTGGTACAAGCAGAATTTGGCCCCTCCAGTGTAAATTTCCAATCCAGGCCCATTAGTAAATCCTCAGAATGCAGGATCGTCTGGGGATGAAAAACACAGCTGCCAGTCGTTCAGCACTGAAAAAGTATCTTATTCCTTCATATCCCCAGAAAGCAAAAGAGCCAAATTCAAATGGATTGTTTGGATGCTAAATAGCACATTCCTCCCCTTACTCCTCATCCCATTTTCTTTCAGTGCACTCTCCTTCCACTCTCCTCATTTGCCTAAGACTACATCCACTTGATAGTTTTCCAGTTCTGACATTTCAAACATGCAATGCCATATGTATTGCTGCTTTCAGGTAATTATCACGTAAAATTAGGCTAGTCTTGTACATGAAAATAGCAATTAGCCAAGGATTGAAGGTCAAAGAGATCTCATTTATAGAGTCTCTAACAAAATGTTAAGTGTAAATGTGTGTCAGATGGTCCAGGATGCTGGATTATATGGGGTCATGACAACGGGACTGAAGTGTCATCAAGTACGATGTAACCAGTCTGTTGGGCACAGCAGTACAATCTGGGACTTATCTCTTTCATCCTTATCAGAGCCTGTGCTAAATCTAGGACATGGCCTTAAAGGAGTTTCTGCAAAACAGTAAAATAAATAAAAGCCTACTGTTTTCCTTGCAATGATTTTTTAAAGCACAGCTCTGAGAAGCTGAAACAGTTTTATTGCCACACACCAAGTACGACGAGCTCCGTCTGATCATTCCTGTCATTCTGTGTAGGATCTAGTGGTGGCAGTTATGTGGTCAATTGCACAGACCATTATAGCATTCTTTCTGTTTGCTTAGAATCACATTTTGTCTGGACCTTGCTTGGGGGAGGACAAGAGCTGCTGCTCCCCTTGAGCCCCTTCCTTAGAAGCCGAGCACTATTGTAGTCCCAATGCTTTTCCAGAGGCTGCTCTTTGCTAGCACTCCCTCTGAGGGGCTAGCCACCAGCAGGAGGTGGGGAGGTTGTGGAAATATGACTCTGCACCAGCCAGAGGAACAGACCAGCTGCAGAGTAGGATCTGTGCTGTGTCTCTTAAGGACTGGTACAGTGGGCTCACTCTCTACCATCCCAGTTCCACCTGGAACCCCGTACTTGGGCTGTGGGACTCTGCACCATCCATAATAAGGGTCCTTGGTCTAATGGCACAATCTGTCCCTGATAAAGGGTAACTTCAAACCAAATGCAAGCAAAGCTCACTGTGACATGTCATAGTACTATATCAGTGCAGGGAAGAATATTTCTTTATCAGAGTAAGAAGCCTTGTGGCTAGAGGGGAAGTGGTAGATGTGGTATATCGTGACTCTAGTAAGGCTTTTGACCTCCTCATAAACAAATTAGGGAAATACAACCTAGATGGAGTTACTATAAGGTGGCATAACTGGTTGGAAAACTGTTCCCAGAGAGTAGACATCAGTGGTTCACAGTCAAGTTGCAAGGGCACATCAAGTGGGATCCCACAGGGATCAGTTCTAGGTCTGGTTCTGTTCAATATCTTCGTCAATGATTTAGATAATGGCATAGAGAGTACACTTCTAAAGATTGTGGATGATACCAAGTTGGGAGGGGTTGAAAGTGCTTTGGAGGATAGGATTAAAATTCAAAATGATTTGGACAAATTGCAGAAGTGATCTGAAGTAAATAGGATGAGATTCAATAAGGACAAATGCAAAGTACTCCACTTAGGAAGGAACAATCAGATGCACACATACAAAATGGGAAATGACTGCCTAGGAAGGAGTAGCGCAGACATGGATCTGCGGGTCATAATGGATCTCAAGCTAACGAGTCAACTGTGTAACACTGTAGCAAAAAAAAGCGAACATCATTCTGGTATGTATTAGCAGCGGAGTTGTAAGCAAGACACGAGAAATAATTCTTCCACTATACTACATGCTGAGTAGGCCTCAACTGGAGCATTGTGTCCAGTTCCGGGTGCCATATTTCAGGAAAGATTTGGAGAAAGTCCAGAGAAGAGCAACAAAAATGATTAAAGATCTAGAAAACATGACCTATAAGGGAAGACTGAAAAAATTGGCTATGTTTAAGTCTGGAGAAAAGAAGACTGAGGGGGGACATGATGACAGTTTTCAAGTACATAAAAGATTGTTGCAAGGACAATGGAGGTAAATTGTTCTCCTTAGCCTCTGAGGATAGGACAAGAAGCAATGGGCTTAAATTACAGCAAGAATAGTTTAGGTTGGACATTAGGAAAAACTTCCCAACTGTCAGGGTGGTTAAGCACTAGAATAAATTGTCTAGGGAGGTTGTGGAATTCCATCGTTGGTGATTTTTAAGAGCAGGTTAGACAAACACCTGTCAGGAATGGTCTAGTTAATATAATACCTAAGTTTTGCCATGAGGGAGGGGCTGGACTAGGATGACCTTTAGAGGTCCCTTCCAGTCCTATGATTCTATGATCACTGAGCGTTTTAACTGTGGCATTAACTCAGCCAGTAATCAGACTGCTGACTTAAGTTTTGTAAGACCTGTGGACCACCTATTCTCGAGTCCTATTCCCTGACAGTATCAGATGCTGCAAAGTAAGATACAAAGAAACCTCCCTAGGTCTGTTATGGAGTAACCCACCCATGGATGAAATTTCTTCGTAATCCCAGGCAGCTAGTGGTCGAAGAGCATCTATTGCTTTCCAAAGGAGTCTCTCTTTTGAAAATGCTTGAATCAAATATACAAGGTAAAGGGTCCAGTTCACAATGTTTTTAGTATTTTCCAGACTGAGAGTTTCAAAAGAGGAGCTAAGCGCTCCAAGTCCCATCTACTAACTCACTTAGTCCCTTTGAGAATCTGAGCCTTAATACTGTGTTCATTTAGGGCCTGATCCTGTCCTCATTGAAGCCAAAGGCAAAGCTGCCACGGACTACAGCTGCTCAGGGTCAGGCTTTTAAAATCCATGCCCAACTAAGCGAAAGGCAAAGGGCAGGCTCTTTGTGGACCCTAGAAGAAAATTAGATGTTTTTCTGTTTCTTCCTGTGGTGCCAGAGAGAGAAAATTCTAACAGAAGTCACAAATGTAGTCATCTGTGTGCATCTTTTCTCAATTTGCCTCGGGTGTTTGAGGACAAAAGCACTCAGAAACCTGATTTGCCCCCTTTTCCCCTCCTCCCTGTACAATATTATCTCACTTTCCAAGTGCACTTAAACGACTGCGGATGAAGCACAAAAGCCAAGACAACATCAGAGGTCTGTGTCAGGGCTATTATTGAACGAGCCCCACTCATTCACTGACAAGAAAGGAGAGCACATTGGAATCAGGTTTTTAAAACCCTTGCATGACTTTATTTCTTCCCACCAGTATAAATATTTACCCCTCCCCTATGTCATTACAAATACATAATATGGTTTGAGTTCAATAGGTTAAGATTGTTTCTAAAATACAATGTAAAGGAACCACATCCTCTTTCAATTCTGGAATACTCAAGGCGCTTGCTGAACGTCACACCCTTTTTAAGCATTTATCCCATGTCACCATTACCAATGCCGTTTTCCTACAGTACATTCAAATGCATTTCAGCATGGTTCACTTAAGAATCCTTTAACGCATTTATGTGGATATGTACAAGGCAGATGAAGGGAATGAAGCTGGAGCATTTACTGGATAAATGTTAAACATTTTTCATAGGACCTTCCCAACCTCTTCTTTTTTCATCTCTTAACTCACCCTCTTTGTTTTTCTCCTTTTCCACGCCACTCCATTTTTGACTGCAACTTCTCTCCAGTTCTGTGCCCTGACTGACAACTTTGCCCTGCTCTGTGTTCAGTCAATAGAAGGTGCCAAACAAAGACCATTCCACCCTCAGCTCTTAATTTCCAGGGTAGGGACTGAAGATGTGGCAGTTCTAGAAATGAACTTAGTTTCCATTTCATCTAAACTTGTATCAATTGCTTTTTTCCAAACACATGCGAGGGTGTTCTACATCTATGGCCCAAAGCACTAAGACTATTAGTGGAGAATGCTGTGGGGCCTGATTTTTCAGAAGAGCTAAACATCCACAACTCCAGCTGAAGTCAATGGAAGATGTGGGTGTTCAATACCTTGGAAATCTGGGCCATGGAGGGTGGGTTTTTTGGGGGTTTTTTTTAAGTATGTGATGTCAGTAAGAACTGCCCTATAAATCCACTGGTGTCAATGAGGTTATTCCAGATTTACACCAATGTACTAAAGAGAAGAATTTGACCCAAGGGAGTTACACTGGATTTCCACTAGTGTGACTAAAAGCACAACCTGGCCATGTTTCTTCAGAGCAGTTCTTCCTAAACGAGCACAGACCATCCTTCCTACCACAGAAAAAGAATGAATGAAGGTCTGAAACTTCTCTAGCTCTTTCATTTCCCCCTCCCTCCCCAGTGTCACTGTATTCCAAGCTCATAACCTCTATTTCCTCCTTGAAACCCAGGTCATAGCGGTACTTAGCTAAATTATATAACTGCAAACAAAGTGTGACAGCTTTATTTGTAATTATACTGCATTTAAAGGAACAAGATGAGCTTAATGAGTTAATAAAGTGGCTGCCTGTCAAAGCGCTCCTGTTTTGCATAGAAGATCTCCAAGGTCCCTTCAGCCAGCCATTCCGGGCTCATGAATATGCAAGGCCTGTCAAGGAGGTGAAGCAGGCTTGCCATAGCAACCAGTCTGCAGGTAGCAGTTTGCGTCCAGCTGCCCCCAGAGGTCCCAGAAGGCTTGTATGAAGTGAAGACTTGTGAGAAGCAAGCATTTTGTCTCCGCACACTTGACAAAACAAAGACAACTCACTCCTCTGGTTTCATGCCACATTTTTTATTCATAAACAAGCTGTTGGCTGTAAAGACATGATAAAGCTCAAGCTCAGAGGAGGCTGGGAAACATTTGAATGCAAATCCTCAGCTGCTACAAATCCGTCCTATTATTCAGCCGATTTTCCCCCCCCTATTTTTGTCTTGTGCTAAGCTAGGCAGGATCCCAACTAGAGATATGTGATAAAGTCTGATCAAGGCAAAAAAAGTCACTGGCATAGAAATTAAAAGGTTGGTATGAGGAAATGGGAGGGGGTTAGTGTGGGAGGAGAGTGAGAGAGGAAGAACAAAGGATATAATTCTGCTGCGTCTTTTCTCTGGCCGTTTAAGGTTTAACTCCACATGCAGACTACTGAGTTTTGTGATTTTTTTTTAAATGGTGATTGCCATTTTGCCATGGCCAGGTAGATTTCTTTCATGGGACATGAGGGGAAATACTTGAGATGAGTAAGGCCCAGGGAGCAACTGGAATTGTATCGTTGCAAGGATGTAGCCAAAAATAAATAAATAGATTTTAAAAAATCCAGAAATGCCAAAAACCTGCAAGATCAATCAGTTTACCCCACCCTGCCCCCAGTTTAGAACTATAAAGGGAATAACCAGAACCAAAAACAATCAAACAAAAAGATTAATAAACTCAAGACCTAGGAGTTTTTTTATACTAGAATAGTTAACTGAGAGAGTAATTTTTCCTACCTTCATCCCCTAACATTTCAATGGATACATGCATTGCATTATTACATTATTTTAAATATGTAATCCAGATCATCAGTTAACATGCTTTTGAGCTTAAAAGAGGAAGGAAACTTGGGTCAGTGGAGAAGCCACTACACTGGGAGTCTGGGTCCTGATCCAGCAAAGCATTTAAGCACATGCTTATTTTTAAGCAAGTGAGTGGCCCATGGAAGCCATCACCGTTGAATGCTGTAATGCATTTTTATTGAGCGAACTAGTCCTAAGTCAATGATGTGGGCCTCACATATTAAAAAGAAACAAGTAGGAAAAACTGACCTCTGAGGGCATCTCTCAAAGAAATTATTTTAGGAGAAATACATACTATGAGGAAGGACAAACAAAAGGACTGTGAGGTTATTTGATAGTGAGTTTGGCAGCTCTGGTTCTGGTTGATAGAAATGTTTGCATTTTTGATATAATTTGTAGTGCTAGGAAATCATCTGCTATTAGGGTATTACAAGATATCAGAGATTCTCTACAGAGAGGAAACAAGAAATCATTAAGCCCAAACAATAAATAAAAGCCTAGAAGTTATTATAAAAATGACAGTGCACAAGGCCTTCTTGCAAAGCAAATATAAATGATTTCAGAATTTGTTTTTTTTAAATGAAAAAATCTAAACTCTGCATACAGAGCTCTCTGTCACACATTAACTGCTGTCTGCCCAAGTCTGGTCCAACCCTGCTTTATACACAGTGGAGTCATGAACATAGGTATTTTCTGCGAGTTTGGAAGCAAACATTGTTTGAGAGAGGAAAAATGGAACGCTCTAGGAAACGTTTTATACGTTTTTTAAAAAAAATCACCAGCCTATTTATTTTACAAATTCTAAAATTTGTAATTTGGAAAATTTGGAAAAAACTCCACAGCCTGATTTTCAGAGGTGCGAAGCACCTACCAGCTCCCACTGATGTCAGTTTCAGCACCTCTGCAGACCACAGTCAGTGGATTATGATGCAGTCTCTACTTTCCATTAGTTTAACAGTGAAAATAAAAAAGCAATAAGATGTAGATAACATACCGCAGTATAGATTAAAGCTAGGAAAACTACTTGCACCAAACAGTTTACCCAACCAGTGCAGCCTTTTATTCTCACAAGTCACCCATGAGCAGACTGATTTTTATGAATTTATCTATCATTCATAATTGTTCACACTTTTTTGGGGGAGGGGGAGGATGACACATATTTCAGCCGATGGGCTGTTTGCTAACTGCTCCCCCTGAAAATCTGTGATGTGACGCTGTGTGGTTGATCACCTCAGTCACACGGCATTGTTTCCACTCTCTGATTGGAATGCAAGTTTGCTAAACCCAGGATGAGCACTTCGGGCATGAAAAGCAAATGTCCATATTCATGCACTGATGCTCTTGTTAGCACATGAACATGGGCATTTGTACAAAGAACAGCCTATTCCTCACTCTTTGGGAGAACAAACCCCCACTCATGAATACTTGTGAAAAAGTGAACAAAAAGGGGCGTGAATGTGGCTGGATTGAAAAGTGACTAAGAACTGGCAAAAATGTTCAAACAATTTCCTCTCTCCTTCCCGCTGTTCTAGCTGAAATAGGCCCCAATTCAGGAAAGCACTCAAGCATATGCTTAACTTTAAGCCTATACTTAAACCCCATTGAAATCAATGGGATGTGCTTATGTGCTTTCCTGAATCATCGTCATACATGGGGCTCGTCTAACTTATTTTCCTAAGGGGGCTGTTTATATTCAATGGAATAAACTTTATCCATTTGGCTGGCAAACTGGTTACTGTTGCCTGCCGAGGCCAGTCCTTCAGACTGGGAATGGAATAAATGGCACATTCCCAACTCTCAGTGCTGGCTCACTATTCCCTCACTGTCACTTTTGGCAAAGCCTAGGTTTCTGGCATTTGTGATCCAATCAATGCAGGGCCCCTGGTTGTCGGCAAGAGGAGATTTAATTCTAATCTATATTGACTGCTCACTTCTTTGTCTGCCAATTTACATCATGAACTTGTCTTAAACAATGATGTGGGTCTGTCAGGTTCTCTCACATTAATCTATACCAGTGGGTCAAAATCTCTGAGTTCTTGTTAATGTCCATTCATACGAAATACAAGTTTAACTGTTGGAAAGGGGCTGAAATGCATCTGTCTTAATGTTTATCCACTTCCATCTAGGATCTGCTTAAACTCTGATAATACCTTCAATTTTCAGCAGCAGAGAGATGATTTACTGTGGCAGTTTTTTTAAACACGCCAAAAAAAAAAAATGTATACGTAACTATATATCAAAATAAAAAAAAATAAATAAAAAAAAAGGTAGCCAGGTAGACTAGTACTGTAACAGAAAATATTTCAGTAAGTTAAAAAAAATTTAAATCCATTTACATTTTATACATTTCCAATTTCATTTCGCTCAGAGTTTGCTAACTACCAACACCCCATGGATTCGTACAAGATTCTTCTTTCTCACATCTAACTTTTCTTTTTTTTGATTTGGGATCTAGTTATGAAGATGTAAAGCTATATTTCTGCTGTTAAAGTTAATTCCATCATGACAACAGACTGCGATGGCAGCAGCACAGGATTATGACACGGTAGCTGGATGAAGCAGGAGCAGATTTCTGGTGCTAAGGATAGACCCAAACAAAAAACCTGGGGCTAAATGGCCTATAGCTGTAGGAAAGTTTTGATTCAGATCTGAACTTTGAGGCTAACACTCTACACTAGTTGAAGCCAATATGAGTTGTACCTTTTTACCCTCAAGGCTGCCAAGTTCAGTGGGCTTGCTTCTCCTCTCCCTTAGACCAGCTTTACCCTACAGTCTTGCCACTGACTTCCCTGAAGTTCTTCCCCATTCCTTTCACTCCTCAAAGTTTATGGCTACAACTGAAAGGAACAATCCCAAAAAGGAAAACCAAAAGTATTATTAGTGACTTCTCCCTCACAGAGGCTACCTGTATGTGAGCCACTGCATTTCAATCTCTCTCTTCTCTCCCATATTTCCTTGATTTCTTTCTGTGGTGCTAACATTCCCAGCCACGAGAGTCAGTGGGTTAAAAATAAAATCCATATTGGATCCCAAAGTCCTTGGCCCATTCCCCACTCTAACAAGTTAAAAAACCCAGAACTCCCATCCAGAGCAAAAGCATCGCGACTTCGCTCTGCCCAGTTACACGTGACCTGTACCACAACTAACTCCAGCATCTGAAGATAAATCAGCATCTAGCTAATCATTCCATTTTCTAAAGCTTCCTGAATATTGGTGTGCAGAGGCTGGAGGTGGAAACCTGGACAAGGTTTTGGTTTAAATGCGGATTTGACAAACATGTTATTAAGCTTTGAAGCCTAGGCAGAGCACAGACCTACACATATTTTGATAACGTGGCGTGTCAGCAGCGGCGGAGACTGAATGATTGGACTGGGGACAGTGCCAGTGGTCTGCAGTTCATTTAAGCATTGCTACTTGCTGCCTTCTTGCTAACCAAAGTTTGGAGGTGGAGTAGGGGGGAGGGGAAGGCATGGAGGGACGTACTGAGAGAGAGAGAGAGAGCGAGACGGTGAGGTGCGTGTGTGACTTGCATTCTATCACTGATTTCTGATTGACTTTGGATTGTGTGCATTTAGGTTACAATTTACAACTGCACCTGACCCCAGTCTCTGTGCTTCCAAAAGCTACATCCAGAATGCACGGCTTGGACCACGACTGCAGCCCATAAATGTGATTTATAGGCAGCCTTTAGGGAGAGACACTACCTCTCAATATCAACTCATTGCACCAGATGGACTGTCTGCTCCTTCAGTGATAAGCGTGGACGGTGACTTAGGTGACCACTAAACGCTAAGGCATATCTCCCTTGATTTCCCCTCTCTCCCTAATACAGCTAGCTGGTTAGATGTTTGCCACCTGTCAAGAGGAGCTGGAGATTTAAAAATCGGTTTCTGCTCTCAGGAATTCAAAAATATGTAGCATTCAGCTCTAAGAGAAAGACAGTGCAGAGCAAAAGCACCCCGTTTCATCAAGAAGAAAAGTTCCAACCTCCCTGTGCCTCAGTTTGCCAACTGCAAAAGGATAATTATTAAACCTACCTCACACAGAGGGAGTTGCAAGGCCTAGCTCATTAGCACTTTCCAAATGCTTTGAGATCCTTGGGGGAAAAGTGCTGCAAGTGACATTATTATTAATATAAAGCAGCCATTGCTGAGAATTTCAGCTAGAGATGGCCACAAGGACCGTCCACCATGTTCCCCTCACACACTTCACTACATGTTGGACTATCGTGCCCTTACCCGGGCCAGCTTGAAGCTCAGTTTCTTGTACCAATAGAATAGAATTAAAAAGTGATGGGGCCACTGGGCATGACGGTGACTTTTGAACTTGGGTTCCTCAGTGTGTGGGGATATGAGGAATGGCGTTAGTGCCAGCAGTAGGTCAAGCCGAGATTGCAAAGATTACCAATGACCTGTGTGCTTCTCCCTTTGCTAGAGAGGAAGGTTGCTCTTGTGGTTGAGATCCTGGAACGGAGATCAGGGTTCAATCCCTGTCTTTGCCACAGACTTCCCAGGAGACCTTGGGCAAGTCATTACATCATCTTCTGTGTCAGTTCCCTTTCTGTAAAATGGGGATAACAGTCCTTCCTTTCTCTTCTCTCTTCCTATTTAGACTAAGCTCTTTGGGGCAGGAGCTGTCTCTTACCATGTGTTTGCACAAAGACACTGACCTCGATTGGTGCCTCTATGTGCTATTGTAAGACAAATGATCTGCAGGATGGCATGTGGTTCAACAGTAAGCCAGGGTGCAGTTACCACTGTCCCATTCCTCATGGCAGTGGTAGGCAGTGTAAGAGCCAGGGATCAGCCTGGAGAAATACAAATATGCAAAATAATGTTTTCCTAAGCTAGTTTTTATACCTCAGCGTGGAAAAATGGCCTGCTCATCCAGCGACCGTAGAAAATCTCAATTTCCCACATAAAAATATTAGTGGCTGGCTTAAAACATTAACATGTGGATCGCATTGCCCTGAGAAGCTGTGGGATTGGAGTTTAGCATCAGCAGTTAGACACAGATATGGAATTAAAAATGTAAGCAATGGGCTTTTCAGGCCTTATTACTGTAGGAAGGAGAATACCTTTCCGATGGATTCCAGGCAGGGAGGGTAGATGTAAGATTGGTGATGGTTGTGGTAATACCACACTAGGGTGGCTTTCTATTTTGCTGCAGTCTCGCCGGGCTAAACTGGACTGCTGTAACCCAGGGGTCAGGAGGCTACTTCATCTAATGGCCCCAAGGTTACACACAGCTCAGCCATTCTGTGCTCTCTGCCTCCAATTCTCCTGCTCATCCATCCTTATCTGCATTAAGTAGCATAAGGCATCTCTGCTTGTGGGTTAGAGTGTAGGGCAAAAATGAACAAGGATAGGGTGTGGTGGAACACACTACTCCATGCCACACAGATTCTTTCTGCCCTCAGACACTGATATGAAACTGCCAGGTCTCTGTGTATCTGAGAACAAGTATTTGGCCCTTGGAAGTCAGGGCACCCCCACACAAAAAACAAGAGTAATCCAGCACATAGCCAAGGAAAAATCTAAGTATTCCCCAAAACAGGACCCATGGAAAGGGGCGAGGGTTGGTCTTGTGGTTAATGCACTGGACTAGGATTCAGGAGATCCAGTTCAATACCAAGCACTTCCTCAGGCAAGTCACGTAGGGTCAGATTCTCAAAAGAGCTCAGCACCCACAAACCGAGCCAGAATTTCAGAAGAGCTCAGTTCGCACACAAGCTCTTAAATAAGTGGCCAGATTTTCAAATGTCTTCACTTACTGAAAACCCAGACCTGAGCTTTTTGGAGCGCCTTTGAAAATGTGCCCCCCAGTTGTGGTTAACAAGCACTTGAAAATCTACTCTAAGTCTCTCTGTGCCTCAGTTTCCCATCTCTAAATTGGGGCCTAATGATAATTCCCTTCTTCCACTCTCTGCCGGTTTTGTCTAATTAGACTGGAAGCTCTTTGGAGAAATGACTGTTTCTCAATTGTATGTTTGTACAGCACCCAGGACAATAGGGGCCTGAGCATGGTTGTGGTTTGTAGGTACTGTCATAGAAATAATGAATAATAAAAATATTACCCTCTGAAAATTCTGAGTCTGGTTACCATGGGCCAGTCCTGTGATACTGGGGAAACCAGTACAAAAACCAAACCCCCTCCAGGATATGGGAATCTTTTTTTTTTTTTTAATTTCGTTTTTTAAATAAACCTGTAAAAACCACACACACACACAACCAGAGAGAGCATCTTTCCTACAGCTGCACTGTAAGAGACCTAAGGAAGTTAGAAAGAACAGAGTTTGGCAGAAGGTTACTGTTGAAAACAAACAAAAAAAAAAATGGACTAAATTATTATTCCACCCATAGCCTTCACAAGGAAAATAGAAGCAGCAGATTGAGGCCTGTTTTCATATTTGATAGGGAACCAGATAAATGGCAGGCAGCTTGCTCTGATAAGGCCTTGCTCTGGGCATAACCTCTTTCTCTGAAAGCCTCTTACTATGCATAGAGTCAGGCTATCTGTGCAGCTGCACCTTGACACAAATATATCTGCACCCAAGATGAACCAATTCCCCCAGAAATTACAGGAGTGGGATTGCATCTGGGTAAGGGGCTGCAAAGTAGCAGCTTCGGCTACTTTTTTTTTTTTTAAACACTCCTTCCCCTCCTTCCCCCTACCCCAAGTAGCTTTTCAAATAATCATTTTTTCCTATTCTGCCTTTTCCTTATGAAGTTCAATCTCATAGCTAAACCCTCTTCCCCTACATCCTTTCCCCCCTGCCCTCCGAGTCAAAAACCGAGCATGGAAACAAAGGATACAAAAATAGGGTAACAGTCGCTCCAGGACACAAACTTACCTCCAGCTATTTTGTAGCACTAAATTTCTCTTTGCAGGGGAGAGGACTTTGTCCTTCTAGGGGATCTCAATCTGCTTTAGAAAACCTCAGTGAATTAACTCCTACCGTAGCCTTGTAAACTAGGCAAGTATTTATTTATATTACTGTAGGGTCCAGAGTCAACTGGATTCAAGGCCGTTTTGTGCTCGGTGTTGCTTAAAGACACAGCCGGAAGTCTTTACAATCTGAATTACCACAAGATCAAGGCTTTGATCCTTGGGTCCAGCTGAACTGTTTGGCTCAGAAGCCTAAGGAGCTGGGCACAGTGGCAATATGTTACCGTTATAATCCCTCAATACCCAGAGCTGCCACGGCCAGTTCACTCTTTGGCCTAAACTAGGGGAAGCCAGAGGCTGCTTTAGTTTATGTTGACTAGTTACAGCACCCAAGGGGTTGTTTCATATGCAAAGCAGCACAAAAACACTTCCTCTTCCCCTGGAAGTACCTCCAGCATGTTCCTTACACCAAGCAGCGCAAGGGGGTGGAGAAGAGTGGCTTAGGTTAGGGGAATCCTCAGCTGGCCAGGTAAGGCTGCTTTACAGCTGCTTTGTACCACTGGAGTCGCATGGGCCAAGATCTGGCTCAGTAAGTTGGTGTAATAAGGAAAGGGGGAGAGGACAAAGTAACAGGAGTAGGAAGGTGTTATTGCGTAGGTAAAGGCACAGTGGTGAAAAAGAGAGAACCACACACAACAGACATGCCAGGGTCACACAGTCAGTTTGTGTTGGAACTAGGGCGGACCTAAATGTCCTGCCAGCCAGCGCTCTACGGCACACAGACCTCTTTCTTAGCTACCTTCTGGGGGTGGAACAATATTTGTCGGGGGTAGCGCTATGCTGTAATGTGGGCACATTGGGGTGCGTGTCAGACCAGGGGCATGTGAAAGCAAGTTGGCAAACTGACAATGTGTGCCCAGTGCCAAATGGGCACAGATCACACCCGAGTCCCATAAAACCAAACACGCAGGCTATGCAATGCTTACTCCGAAGACTCTCCAGGGCCAGGACTCAGATGGCTGGTTTCCAAGTGGTACGCAGAGAGCTCATCCTGATGCATGATCATCACTACTCTGCATGATGGAACCCTCCCTCGTAGGGATTGAACACGCACCATGGGTCAGGTTCTTAGCTAGGGTGCACTGGTTCATTGACTTAAAGAGAGGCAAGCCAGTTTACACTAGCTGAGAACCTGGCCCCAGGCATCCCCTTCATTATGCACCACCGAAGAACACAGGTCCAAATCTCACCAACAGCAAGTCCTCTTCACACCAGACTGGAAGTGTGAAAGGGCCTTAATAGGGGGAAATGGCATTGATGTTCATTTCAAGGCCCCTTTACACTGCTAGAGCAGCAAAGGACTTTGGTGTAAAGGGGAATCAGGCCCTATGAATCAAATTCTGCCCTCATTTACCTCCATGCAAACCTACTGACTACAGGGATAATGGAGGGCCAAAGTGGGCCCTGTGGCGTTATGCCTGGGGGTTGCTGTCACAAAACAGCCTGAAGCATTGGCGAATGAAGTGAAGAGAGCAGGCAGTATGCCACATTTGCTCTGATAGGCTACAGCCAATGATGACAGATGCACACTAGCTCTCTTCCCGGAGACGAGAGGCTAGCCAGTTCAATCAACGAGATGGAAAAAGGAAAAGGTGGAGGGCCTGGGGTGGGGGGAGAAGGCTGTTAGGTGGCAACATGAGTTTTACATGTAAAGAGTATTAGGGGATCTTTTTCCAAAGTGCCAGAGGGCTGGATTTGTAAAGGCATTTAGGTACGTAAAGATAGGAATTAGGTGCATTTGAAAATCCTACTGCAAACTTCTCTGCATCTTTAGGCACCTAAATACATTTTCAAGTCTGGGCCTTAGTGACTTCACAGTCTAAGTCCCACTGACTTTTAATGAGGAATAGGCTCCTAAGTGCCTATATTACTTTTGATAATGGGATGTAGGGGCTTTAGAAAATTGTACAGAATCCCACTGAAAGGCAATGGGCCTTAAGTGCTTTGGGAATTTTTACCCAGTGGGAAGAGAAAACAGAACGTGGGTTTGGGTTCACAAGAGCCGTCAGCAGAGGAAGAGGCGTTTTCTATCTCTGACCATTGTTGCTATAATCGGGTCTACAGTTTTACCTTAATTGTGAGTTTAACTGTAAGAAGTGAGTGAAAGTTCATAAAACATCACAGTAACTTATAACAAACACCGATGGGAAAAGGCATGAAAGAGAGGACGCCGGAACGAGTCCAAACAAAAAGGCCTCCTGATATAACTCAAATACCGTGTTAACATCATGGCTGGAAAACAAGAAGTACAAGACCAAAAAAATCAATGAACCAAAGTTGGTGTGTCACAAAGTAGGTCTAATTGGTGGACAAAATAATTAGAGGATGGGCTAGGCCACCCATCGTTTCCTCTCGGGTCCTTAAAGACAGAAATTTTGGAGACAAAAATTGGCTATTGGAGTGAGCTTCATCATCATGACTGTCGCCTCCACCATCTCCGGGACCTTAGACCTTCTTTGTACTAATCCTGAGAGATGTACTAGTCAGACCGGACCAGAGAGAGGGACCCAGAGGAAGACAACACTTAAATCTCAAATATCACTTGGGAGATGTGAGACTTTGTCTCGCCTCTCCCGCCCTCCAGTTGTCCTTTTCTTTCCCCATCTTATTGCTTGGTTTTCCTTCTGTCTAATGACAGTCTGGCTTAGCCGGCCAAGGTTGTGCAGTTTGCAACCCTGCTGTAAGCCAGTGCCCGGAAAGAGGCAATAAAAAGCAATGCTCTAAACAGCTCAATGCCGGGACAAGTTTGCCAGGTCTCAGAGTGGCTGTTAATACCATGTGCCGTGCCTGTGGTGAGGCTGTAAGTGAAAGTTAACACCAGAGACAGAAGCTGCATTTTCTATCTTTGAAGTTCTTTTCTCTTCTCTTTTGTGTGCGTTTGTCTTCTAGGAAATTGAATCAAGCTCTAACAACAACTATGACAGCTCCTGCTCCGCTCAACTAACTTCTTTTTTCCCCCAAAAAGTTATTACCATCTTTGATACTATCTAAGAGACTGTCAGACGAAAGGTTTTTCCTTCTAAAAGCTCTCTCCAGCTAATCAGAAAGGGCATGAGGGATGTTGTTAAAATGAAAGCCTTCCTTAATACATAACATTTCAAATCCTTCAACTGTTTTTATTTCTTTTCTGTATCTTTAATAAAAAGTTTAAAAGGATTTTTAATGGTATGTTTGCCATGGTACTAAGTGGGCTACAGTCTCCAAACTCCAAATCTTGTTTAAAACTGTCTAATGTTGGACAGGGTCTTATTAACACTTTTGACTTGTTGGGTCCATCTAAATTAATACATCACCTCTCAGCCTCCGCTCCCATTGCATCTGGCTACAGCCAAAACATCGATTTCCTCCCTCTTCTGAGCATCAGAATTGTCCAAAAACGGAATTAAGACAAAAGCCCTCAGAAGAAAAGATAACTACAGAAGTGGGAGGAGAGAGGGGTAAGGATGGTAGAATCAAGATCTTGACCTCAGTGTGTTATTTAGCAGCCTTATAACCAAACTCATATTCATTTCCTGCAGTTAATGGACAGAAATAAGATCTACCACCACTGGTTTTTGTTTTTTTTTTAAACCAGGGACTCTAAATTAGTTTCCCAGCTGCACAGCTAGTTTAAAGACTTTATCCTAATGTTCTATTTCACAGTGACACGAGTTTTATCATCATAAGAGGGACAAGTCAGCAATTAGTCTGCACAAGGCATCGCCATGGAGGTAGAACAGCCCCTAGTCAAAGAGGGAGAGGGAATCCTTTACAATGAAAGGCCCCTGGGGAGTTGGGACCTGAAACCTCATGATGATGATTGATGCCGGCACTGCAGAGACGCCCCACACCTCCCCAGAAAATTAAAAGCCTATTTGGTACAGCACTAACAACACATCACATTGATACCTTCCCATTATCCATCAGTACAGCCGCCTCGTCTTCCTATTTGCATGACACGAAAAGAAAAGAAAAAAATTCAGGTTCTTTCCCCCTTTCTCCTCTGCTACCTTCAAAACGCTTGCATGGAAATCAGCTCTGTGGATTTAAAGCTAGGATGCCGTTTGCTCATAGGTTATCATTCAACTTATTTATATGACTAACTCCTGCAGGCTCTAATTACGACTCCACTGTGCTAGACACTGCACCCACACAGACTGTGTCCCAGAGGGCCTCATGGCACAGCCCCTTATCTGAGCCCGCCTGACCATCTTATAGTTAACATTTGCTGGGGTCATTCCTTCTCTAAACCCTGGCAGCAGGACTGTTCCAACTCTCGGCTGGGAGCTGGGAATCAGCAGTGCCAGCCACATTGCTGAGTGCCACATGCCCAAGTAACCTCAGGGATTTGTGCATGTCCATGTAAAATAACCGAGCAAACAAACTCGAATGCAGCCTGCACTGCCCAATGGAAATGAAAAGGATGTTTCAGAACCAGGATATGGAGTGGTATTTGCAATAGGGGCCGATTTAAATTGAATGCCACAGTTGCTGAAATACACCAGCCAACAATGAAGGGACATCTATGGAAAAGTGAAATATTAGCACTTTGGGGTTTCCCCCCCACCCCTCTTCTAAACTGGCATCTGTTACGTGTTTGGTTTTAGCAGCAGATGCCTCGTTGCAGCTAATGACAGCAGTAGTCTGTTAACAGATGCCACATAGCTAGCAACAGCCTTTGTCTGATCAAAACACCGAGGGCTGAGTTAGTCATAAAAGTTGTGGGGCCACGGCTTTTACTTTCTTTAACCTAAAGAGATACAAATAGAAGTGGTGCTTTCGCTCCAGCCCCTGACAGGTCTCCCTGAGGACATGGTTTCAGGTCCACGATATGTAAATGACAGACCAGAAGTCATAAACACCCAGTCCCAGAGTGAGAGAGAGGAACGGCTTATGAGAAAAGGAGCAACACATCTTTCAATAACCACAGCAAGTTCCTGGCTGCACTGAAATTTATATCTAATAAAACCAGTGAAGAATTAAACTGAGGAAAATAATACAACTTACTTTTCTAAAGTCATTGTATTATTATTATTGTTATTTTACTGGCACTTGAAATTCTCTGGGGGGTTTCTGCCAGAGAATCAAATTGAAATCACACAACCCCGAGGAATATATAATACTCAAGCTGTTTGTGAAGAGGCGGCTGGTTCGCTGGCATACATGGCCATATAGCTACAGAGAGGGAGGTTACGGTGAAGAGCGGGAGGAGTTTTTGTGGGGTCCCTGCCAAGTGCTGGCTAAAAGTTTTGGCTCATGCCTGTTACAACCTGATCTAACATATCCCATCACAAACATGACGCCAGTTACACTGGCCAAGTTACAACAAACAGCTGTATTGGGATGGTACAACAGTTATTGCAATATAAACTAACAGCTCACAGGAAAACGGGGGCAGTGAGTTGGACGTTTTATATACCAGGCCATGTCATTCTGCGAGCTAATGAGCAGGTGTGGGTCACTGTAACCATATTAAAGCTTCCCATCGCATAACTTCCTATAAATACAGGCACAAAACCATTTGAACCAGACTCTGTGCTGTACCTCTCAGTGCTGCTCTAACTCATGGCAGCCTTGCCCATCCCCCTAGGGGCTGCCCAGCATCCCAGAATTACAGAGCACTTCCTATCCTGTCCCTGACGTGCCCCCCTACCTTGGGCTTTCCCCTACACGGGGGGCGCCAGGGCAAGGGCACAGTAAGTCTGCATATGCAATCCCTATGCTGGCCTTGCACTGGAGGGATTCCCTGGGGGCCATGTTGCTCCCTTTTCGGTGCCTGTATACCACTGAAAAGGTGTAAAAGGATCTTTGTGGGGCCTGGAATCTGGCCTGACCACGTCCGTGATGCAAGAGCTCACATAAAAATGACCTCTCTCTTGTGCGTTGTCAGTTGGCACTATGCTATTGTCTGGGTTCTAACGCCCGCTCATCTGAGCCACTGGGGAGAACTTTCACGAAAATTAGCTTGCAAGAGAGGATCTTTTTTTGCTCCCTTCAATGCAAATACCAGAAGAGATGCACACCTCCTGGGAACGCAAGATTCTAAGGACAGGAAAGTGTAAGGCACCAAGACACTTAAATAAATAAATGATCCATTTGGCAGCAGGACCAGTCCTTCTTCTGTCATGGCTCTTACTGTCCATTTATTAATCATCCCTGAGGTAGATGTGGGGGAATAAAAATGAAGATAAGAATTTCTTAAGAGCTACAGTGCATCGGACAACTGCATACACACTTACCTTTCCACATGCAGTGTAATAAAACATTTCAGCTAAGTTCATGTGTGCACATGGCAAATACACGTGCCTACACATACCCCCAAGGTTCCCAGGCAGGCAACAGTCTAACTGCATTATCAGTGGAAAGCCCACGTGACATGCACATAAACCACAGATTTCGGACAAATCTTGATAGGTACCAAGGCTCCCCCACTCTCACTGTCTTCAAGGGTGCAGTTTTTTGA
The DNA here is from genome assembly GCA_007922155.1 of Mesoclemmys tuberculata. Classification (NCBI taxonomy): domain Eukaryota; kingdom Metazoa; phylum Chordata; order Testudines; family Chelidae; genus Mesoclemmys; species Mesoclemmys tuberculata. Next base: position 14,680,424 of record ML675623.1, read on the forward strand.
GTGATTGTTATGCCTGTTTCCATCTACTGCATTGTTTCAGCTCATAGGACCCTGTTGTCTGCAGGGAGCGGCAGCCATTTTGTGCTCAGTCCAATGTAGACCGTTCCAGAGCAGAGAGACCCAGGGTGTACTCTCACATGGTGACTTGACATTGTTTGTGCCGTTAACCTAAAACCACAGTCATTTAGATTTCTTGTGAATGGAGAGAAAAAATTATTTGGTCTCTGGAAAGAGATGACGGTGCTTAATACACACAGGATCAGTTCCCACGAAACGTCAAGGACTGCACATAAAATAAGTGAAAGCCAGAAAATTAAGTTAAAACTCCATTGTTCACCAGCAAGGTGGCTGTTTTGAGCCCAGGAAGGAGTTTCTGGGATTTAAGTTTAACACAGACGTACCGCAGCCTTTTGCATTTAATTTCCCTTTCAAAAGAACTCCCAAACTTTTGTGGAAGATTATAAAACATGCATTAATCATATCAAGCAATCAGGTTGGTCCTTTGGGACCCACCTCTCCTCTTGATTGAATATGGGATGAGGGAGATTAAAATAATAATAATTAAAAAATCTTATCGACCTGCTGAAGTGAGACAGCTGTGTTGGAGCCAATTTCTGCTTCACCAATGTCCACCATTCAGGAAGGTTCAGAAAAAACCCTCAGATATTATATTCACTAGAAGGAGGCAAGCTTGATCTTTCATTTAAATATTTTCATAAACTTTTTTTTGTAAAGATGCATTTATACCACAAATGAGAATGGCTTCCTTTGAGCCCCTCCAGCCTATTGTGTAATTACATATCTGGGAGGCATGCTATGCTTGCCATAAAGCTGTTTCAAAATTCATGAAATCAAAGACTCAATCCTGCACTGGTGGAATCAACAGAAGTCATGGGCATGCTGAACTTCTCAGGATTGGGCCCTTATAGCTGGCGTACAGCTGCTCATTTTTAAAGGCCTCGTATCTTGGGCTGTTTTTCATTTTCATTTCCGCAACACCGCCAGAGATTAGGCCACGTTAAACGCCAGGGGTCCCTTTGCCTGTCTGTACACTCACACATCTCCTGGTGACATTAACAGGAGTTACATGCCTATATGGAGAGCAGAATAGATTTGTAATTGCTGGACAAATTGTATGTTTAAAATCAAACCCATCTCTGAGAACTAGGAACATGCAGCAGCATTCAAACTAAGAACTTCTATACTTTTTTGGAAAAATATGTATATTGCCAAACTGATTTCATCTCCCCTCCACATTGATTAGCAATATTAGATTTGCTTTGGTGTCAGAACTCAGTTTCAAAGAAAGTTACTTTTTAGGTTTGATTGAAAACCCCCAGAACAAAGAAAACATGAACAAATCTTCAGGCCAGTCAGATTTTTGGCCTACTTATCAAATAATAAAAATTTGACCATTATGGGATTCCTGCACCTTTCATCTAAAGCAGCTGGTACTGGCTGGCATCAGAGACAAGATATTGAACTATGTTTCTAAGGTGATTCAAATAGAGTCCTGAAATTCTAATAATTAGAAGCATTTGGTTCCAGTAACTTGTTTAGATGCAATGCTGCTGTGTTCTTCTACAGCCTCCTTCATCTAAGGAAAGTGGTTTACAAATACCCCCAAATTATTAAACTTCACTACATCTCATTTTTTCGGAGAGGGAAACTGAGGCACAAAAATGACTGGCAAAAAGTCACACAGCAGGCCAGTGAAAATGGCTCCAGGCATCCTTACTAACTCTAGCACTCTGACCATAAAGACCACTCCTCGTTATTTGTATATAATTTAAAACTAAAAGTTTTTTGAAAGTGGTGGCTTTTGTTATGCTACATCTTCCCATCCAACCCCTCCACACCACACATACTCCTGTAAATAGACACTCTGCATCATCAATCTCACCACATGCAGACATTTGGGTGATTAAGCCTTTTAAACAGATTATTAAAATTATGTCATCAAATAATTAACACTAGAAAGATCAGTGAGCCAGTCTTTTCTGACCTGATCAGCTTCCTGGGTCTGCAGGGTCATTAATGGATCTATGTCCTTCTTGTCTCCTACATTTCTATTTGTTTGAACTCATTGTCCTGACACACTAGACAGGCAAGGACAATACTACGAAGAGCCAAATGAAGAGAGAGTTTTCAACCAACATCACAGGAGCCTTAGGGATAATTAAATGACTAGGCTTATCAGACCCCATGAGGCATTTCTATTGTGTGTAACAAATTTAAAAAAAAATGTTCCCTTTCCAAAGGGGGAAGAAGACAACCCCACGGTAGCTGATCTACCTTTAGCTGAATCTATGGGACAACTCATCTGAAACCAGTTTCACGTTTTTAATTTGACCGGCTGATCCGGTCCCTGTTCTCAATTTCCCCAGATGGTAGGAGCAGCTGGAAGGGAAAATTCTTCACCATCCAGTCTTGCAACATCACTTGGCCAACAGACAGACAGAAACACACAGTGAAATTGGACAGTCAATTTCTGTCCTGATGGGAGTGAAATACATCAAGACAAACAGCCTGTATCGTTTAAAACAAATTCGCTCCTAAAAATTCTTTCACTTTAACAATCAAAAGAGGTATTGATAACACAGCATAGGATTTGAGTTTTTTGTTGTGTAAATTGTAGGATGTATCTTGGCATTGTCCCTTCATCCAAAACCAATTCCACCCACCTAGAGAACAGATACTGAAAGCAGCAAGCCAACCCCTTTAGCACACAACAGTAGTAGTAGATTTTATATATACACCATGGCAGCATTCAAAGGCTCCAAATTGGATCTGGTGAGTGTAAATTGGCTCCACTGCACTGAAGCTAGTGGTGCGGTGTCACTTAACATCAGTAGCGAATTAGAACCAGTTTCTCTCCATTGCTTTTAGCAGAAATTGGGCCAGAATTCGGGCTAATTGAAAATTTTCTGCTGAAGCTGTTTCTCAACAGCAAATTGGGTTTTCAATTAAATGAAGTATTTTGTTAAAAGGCTTCTGCTTTCGAGGAATTTTTTTGTTGAAACACCAAACACCCCAAAAGTAAAAAGTTTTCAGCTAAAAAATTCATCAGTTTTGGTTTTTAGATGAAAAAAAATCAACTTTAAAAAACAATCAAACAGAAACGAAACCTATTTTCCAACTGGCTCTAACATGAACCAAACCCTGTGGCAACCAAGACCCAGCATTACTGCAAAGTTTGAGAGTTTTCTAATCCAGGGCTCTGGTTTGGATTCCGTCGTTACCTTATTTTAATGGCAATCGGGCCCCGTTCGTACATTAAGATGTTCACTTGTTATTAGGTATGACTGTGTATTGAATTGGCCACCTTTGCTCCTCTCCTAGCCCCTCCTTTTCAAAAGGACCATCTGAATGTGATGTAGAGCAGCCTCCAATTCATTTGACACCATGTCAGGGTTTTTTTTCCCTCCCCTCCCACCTCAGCCCCCCTCCCCTTCCTGGAGCCCCACAAAGGAGAGGTCATTTTCATGTCAAGTGGGGTGTGGAGACCAGCTGAGGAGCTCCAGAGCTGAATTGTGCCAATTTGTTCACCCAGCACCCGTTGAAAAAACTCCCGATAGGGAGGTATGAGCCGGCATATGGTGCCTCACTCAAGAGGCTGCCATTCAGGGAACCTGCAAGTGATGGCTCTCTCACTCTCCCTTTAGGGCCTTTCACTCAAACAGACATTCTCCTCCCCACTTGTGTCTGTCTGTGAAGGGGCCTGGGGATGGGGAGGGGAAAAAGAGGAGGGAGCAACATTCCCCCTGCCATTCTGACTCCATCTGCACTCAAAACAAACAGAGCGTGGATGCTTTTTTTCCCTCTCTCTCCGCCCCAAATTTCTCAAAATGGTCGCGTGAATCAACTGATCACGTATTCCGAGGGATCTGCATTCATGCTCAATTTCATGCTAGATAATTGCAAAATTTGTCTATGAAACTGACTACAAACCTGCCCTGTCTAACCATCCCTTCACCCCAGCCCTTTAACCATCCTCGATTTCCAAGGCCATCTCTTATTTCAACTCATCTCCCTGCATCTCCCTCTTATCCTTTAACCTAGGCTTGTTTCTTCACTCAGAGCTGCCCTTTTACAAGAAGAAAAGCTATTGGTGTGAAAGAATGAGTGGAGCAGAGTGGAGCCTCTATTTAAAACCACTTCCAGTAAACAAGGTTTTCAACTCTGGAAGAAAGAGGTCTTTTTATTTTTGCTTTGATATTTCTCTGGTCTGAGACTGTTTAGTCTTTTCTCCTTCGGCAAGTGTAATCACCCACCTGCGCCCCTGATCTCTATTCACTGATGGTCCTTAAATAAAGTAACCCCATGAGCCTTAATTTAAGAATGGATCTCAAATTAACATCCACACTTTTTTGGACATGGTTCTTAAATAATCATTAAATGCTGAAAATACTCAATTTTTTGTTTAGGTATTGTGAGCATTACGTGTGGTTCCAAAGCATGTCAAGCAGACAGAGGAGAGAAGAGATACAGAGGGGTGCCCATGAGTAAGCAGTAATGCCGAAACAACCCCCTGCAATGTCAGATGGTTGTTTATCTCGTAATTTGACTTACTCAGGTTGCGAAGGCCTAAGTTTTCCTCTCTGTTGACCTTGTCCCAAGCTTCCAAGCAAGGGACTCTTGGCACTTTTCTTTATAATGTGATCTGGCTTGCCAGTAAGTTGTCGTTTGAAGTGTTCCCTGGTCTAATATACATAATTAGGTGCAAGTTCTTCTCTTACATCCACTAGGTTTTTTGGTTTTGTTTTTTAAACATACTGGTCTAACTCTACTGACTTCAGTGGAATTGTTCCTGATTCATGTCAAGAAATAGGAATCAGCCACAAAACTTCAATAGCAAGGCCCGAAGAGCTCAACTCTACTCTTTAACTAGTTTTGATTACGCTCTGCTTGGCTTGATTAAGGTTCTTGGTAAGGAAAGGCTCCCTGTTTAGGAAAGATGCTTAACTTTCAGTACGTGCTTACATGAGACTCAATAAGACATAACACACTCGATTAAATCTTTTCTAGAGTCGGGGCCCATGAGACTGATCGGAGAAAACATGAGATGCCACAGATACATGGATTACCTGCCATAGGATTGTGGTATCATCATCCGCTGCCGCCTCCTCCATCTTCTACCATCACCCAACCGTCTTAATGCCTAGAAGAACAATTCGACCCTCCTAACCCAAACATCCCCTTTGAGGAGTGGAAGATTTCAGAACTGGGCTAAGGAAGGTCCATTCTCTAGCAGATATTCAAACCCTTGGCAGTCACTCCACCCCACCCCACCAAGCAACAAACCCATAATACTGTTGTCTAGAAGTCACTTCCAAAGAGGGGTTTAAAAAGAGGGCAAATCTCTTACTACCTGCCTGTACAGCCAGCACAACCATATATATCCTCTCCAACGGCCTTTCTGTTGCACCTGAGAAACTCATTCAGATTAAATCAGAACTGATGGCAACTAGAGTTCTTTCTCCTTGTTTTCCAGGTGAGAAAGGTAACGCGGTACCCTCACTGTTCTCTATTTCCCCTTCCAATTCAACCTGCCAGATTATCACAAGAGAGGTTGTTCTTACCAATTTTATGTTCCAGTTTTGCCAGCCCAAGAGAGCCACATAAGCATCTGAGCTTTCAGGTGCATGTGTGGCTGAGTGGACAGGACACTGATCTAGGAGACCCGGATTCTATTCCTAGATCTGCCATTCAGCCTGCAGAGCTCGCTTTAGCTTTTTATTTTACTTGGCAGTGACACAAGGAACCTACAGGCCTGTATCCTGTAAGACATTAGTTTAAGCAATTAGCAGAAGGCTGAGGCCTGTGAACTTTGGCATAGATAAATGGCCAAGAGTGACCCTGAATTTTAGGGAGGTGGGAATAGTGTGCTTAAGCGGAGTTAGTCTAAAATGCTATCAGGTAACCACCACAGGAACACTGAACTGCTACTAGGCTTGGATATTTTAGGGTAGACTGTTAGCAGATGCTTAACCACAAACTTGCCCTGGCAACAAATTGACGCATACAGTAATAAGCTAAAATCATTCCTATACTAACTTATAGGATAAAGGGCATTATTAGGGTGAGGAAATAAGATATGGACAAAGGAGGCTGGGCATTCATGACAGCCCCTAGGTCCTATAATAGGGAAGAGCACCATGTAACAAGGTCATTGTTGGTCAGTCTGGAACTGGGCCTTTGGACTCCTTTGCATGCTGGGCACAGAGCAGGTTTTTGTCTCTCACCACCAGAACCCGAAGAAAAGGTATGAGTATATGAGTGTATATGCAAGGAGTGGTACAGG